>ML779437.1:113412-149729 GCA_009831015.1 Picea engelmannii | reverse complement strand
TCATTTGTTAAAGGTGCTTAGTCATAAGCCAAGAAAGTTAAAGGTGGCTAACCATAAGCTAAGATGGTTGAAGGTGGTTAGTTAAAAGTGATTGTTATGTGCCTAATCACGACATAGATAACATATTTATAATAAGGTCATATATGTACAAATGGTTCCTTTATATAATAACGACATATATACCTAACATATGTTTAGGGTTAGTGTTTATGTATCTTATTTTTATAAACATGCGTTTCCTCCCTATCTTATATATACCATAACTTATCATTTATCAATATAAAAATCAACTTCAACATGTTATTCATGCATATTGCTTCCTTCATTTAATTAAATTAGTAAGTGCTAGATAACCATTAGGTGTGCAAGTATCCCAACCATTATTGTCACTATTATATTATTTTCAATTTATGCAAGTGTGATCCCATTTGGGTACTAGGGATGTAACAAGTGGTATCAAAGCTTCAATCAAGCTTTGTTGGTTTTTTTTTTGTTAGTTCTTAAAAATAAAAGAGAGAAGAAAACGAAAATCAATTACTATGATTTCACTGATTAGGATTGAGTTTCAAGAGCACTTCCATATCTTTATCAATGAAAAGAGAGAGACATTCTAGCTACAATTGAAGGGAAAAGGGTATGCGGATTCCATAAACCTAGAATATTATGGAATCCACATACCCTTTTCCATAGAATATACTAACTAGATCCAAAAACCAAAGACATAAAATATGGTACTACACATATAATATATTATCAAGGAAAAAACAAGCTACATGAAATTTGGACATTTGAACAAAAAATTACAAGTTAAATGAGTACATCAAAAAAAAAAGAATACTAACCTTGCAAGTTCAAAATCTGAGCTATGTAGATCGAGAATTGGATTTTTTCAACCAGTGGGTGATGGAAAAAATAAACATCTCAAACAAAAGCCATGAACAGTGTCACAAAGTCTCTTAAAGTCAGGTATATATAGATCAACTAGTCAACTAGTTGTTACCACCGACCAATGAGATAGGAAAAAAATTTGTGGCAATAGCGATGAACTTTTGTGGCAATAACGATGAACTTTCGTGGAAATAGCGACGAAAATCCCGACCAAGTTAAAAAACCCATTCATGGCTATATCGACGAACTTTCGTGGAAATATCGACGAAAATCTCGCCCTATTTAAAAAAAACATGAAAATAATGGAAACATGGAATAATTTCATGAAATAATCATCCCATATGTAGTAGTGTAACATGTAGTCGCTTAGACAACAATGTTACACTTGAAACAACAACTTCCTCAAACGATAACCCTGAGATTCTTGTTGAACCAGTAACACCAGTTCCTCAAGGGGTCGACATCCAAGAAATTGTTCGTCAATCACTCATAAGAATGCATAGTGCCTTAGCCTGTATCAGATAACCTGGTAGGCCACTTAATCAACCTTTATATTTCTCAGATATCTGAGAATAACTTCAAGGCACTAGTCTACTCCAAAACCCTTTAGGTGATAATACTACCAATCTTATTGAAACACCTATCCTTGGAGCAAGAGGATCTGGTATTCCACCTTCCCCACCTGGTTCATCTCCATCCTCTTCAGGAGGAGAGTCTTTAGATGAAGGCAGTTCTTCATCAAAACCATATCATCCTTCAACACCACCAACTCCCATGGAAAATCAAAACAACCCTACTAGGCCTTGGCTTGATCAAGATGTCGTGGTTGTACCCGGACCTCAGCACCCATTACTGAAACATCTAGAGAAATGGCTGCCCAAGTTTGATCCAAACTCAAAGCAGTCTGTTGAGGATCATATCAAAAAAATTATGTTGGCCATTAGACTCCAAAGTGTTGAACACAAGGATATAGTATGCAGATTATTCCCTTATACTTTTGAGGGAAATGCCTCCACATGGTATTTCACTCAACAACCTCAAACCATTGTCTCTTGGGACAAGTTTGAAACTTGTTTCTTGGAAAAATTTCGAGATGATAAATCTCTGGAAGTCTTGATTGAAATATTTTAACCAAATATTTCTTACTTTATAGAATAAAATCCTTGCAGATTCAATGCCCGTTGAAAGTTTAATCATTGCATATTATGCTAAATCCTTGCACAATAATATATCCATATGGGTCAAAAGGTCTAAAAAGAACACATTTATTGAAGCCTTTGACAAGGCAAGCCAAATTGAAAATGAAATTTTGAGCTTGAAAAATAATCTTAGTAGTGAAGCTTGTTAGGCCTCCTTAAAGAAAATAGAGATTCTTACTAGGCCTCCTTAAACTAAAAATCAATCGGAAACTTTAGACTTAGAAAGCTTGTAGAAAGATTTCCAAAAATCATCCAATCAGGTCATTGACTTAAAGAGACCAGCCGAGGAGACATCAGCAAGCAAAGGAAGTTTTAAACCTCCTTTCAGAAAGCCTTTTCCTCCCAACTGGCCAAACCTGACCACTAAAGGTCTAAATTTCGAAAGTTTACAGCACGCTTTGTAAACCATCTTAGATGCACATGACAATTATGCCTCTGCCCCACCCAAAAATTTTGAAGACGTAGTTGAGGAAGAAAAACCGAAAGAAGAGGAATCATCTCCTACTATCTCCAGTCACTTCTCAAATAGTATCTTCCAATCAAATTTTGAAACTATTCACCCCTACAACACAAGAAGCAAAACGCAAACCAAACCCCCCTCTGAAGTCAGTAAAAATGTGTTTCTAAAATATTCAAAGCAAGATGAAATTAAACAGATCTTAGCAGCTCCAATTTTAGAATACGATTTGATTGAAGATCTAAAAAAACTGAGAGATAATATTTATGTTTTCGAGCTGCTGAAATTTCCCCTTATTTTGCAGAAAATGCTTCAAAATATTGCTAAAAACAGTGAAAACAGTGATCCTAGCAGTAGCAAGTTAGAAGAAATCGATTCAAATATTGTCAAAAAGGTCCCAACTAAAAAAACATCTGAACCTCCAGAGAAAAGGGACTTAGCAGGAAAAACTATAGCAAATGTAGATAAAATTGTTTTAGGGACAACACCTAAAAATCAACAAAATTCAGTGGTTAACACTTGGAAAAATGTCTCGTCTTTTTTGTTAACCTCTGAAATTTTTAATAGGAATGTACACAATTGCATGGTCGATTCTGGTGCATTGTCAAATGTGATTCCTCTATCTGTTTGTCAAAAAAATGATGCAGAAGTTAAACCTTCTGATCTCAAAATCATTCATCTAGATCGAACAAATGTTAAGGTAATTGGTGAGGTTAAGAATGTTCTGGTTAGATTGTCTTCCAATCCTAAGGTTCATCAGATAATTAACATTATCGTTGTTGATATCCCTGAATTTTATTGTTTTCTTTTAAGCAGAGACTGGTCAAAATAGTTGCATGGTTACTTTGCCACAGATTGGTCCCATTTGTGGCTACCTGAAAATGGACAGCTCAACAAAATGAAGATAAATAGAGAACGCTATCTTAAGCATACCATGAAGGATATAAATGATACAAATGAACCTTTCACTGCATCTGCTAATTCATTTGAAATGCAAGGAATGAATACCTTTTTTGGTAATTTCATAACCGAAATTTCTCCTATTACTAATCCTAGGCAGCAATCAGAAGTTATGACTTACACTCAGACATCATCTTTTCCAAGAATGCCAAGTACTATTGACGAATCCCAAATATGGTCATTGTAATTTGATGGATCCAAATCCAAAGAAGGAGAAGGTACAGGTTGTGTGCTCATTGATCTTGCAGGTAATAAGACTTTTATTGCTTTACAGCTAGAGTTTAAGTGCACTAATAATACCGCCGAGTACGAAGCACTTCTACAAGGACTTAGGAAATCTTTGGATATGGATGTGAAGAATTTGATGGTATTTGGTGATTCAGAAATTGTGGTTATGAAGGTAAGAAATGCCATTCATTACTTGTCACCACATCTGAAAAGCTACCAAACTGAGGTATGGATTTTGATGAAAAAATTTTCATCATTTAACATAAATTCGATTCCTAGATTAAGTAATTCAGAAGTTGATTTATTGGCCAATATTTCTTCTAAACTATTGCCCGCTGAAGGTATTTCCCCTAACATGTTTTCAATTGAATTATTGTTCAGGCCGTCGATCTCGGATAACATCACAAATTGGAGAGTATTCAATGATGACCGGCAAATCATCAACTTTCTTCATATGGAAGATACCTTCCAAGGTGCAGTCATTGATGAAGGCACTCATGATGAAAACCTCCGAAACTTCACAGTAATATCAGATCCTAGAGCCCTGAATTGACATCCAATCTAGTAAACTCTATCCCATATATGTTTTCAGATTAGAGAAATTTTATGACTTGCATGATAAATTTAGAGGGACAGTTAATTGTAAAATGAACAGTTCTTCTTTGATTTATGAAACGGTTAATTTAGGAAAAAAGGAAAATCCTCAAAATATTAATCTAGGAACAGGATATTTCGAGAAAAAACTATTTGCTTTTATAAAAAAAATTAAATAATTTAAAGACGTTTTTTCCTGGATGTATGATGACTTGAAAACATTTGACCCCAATATCATACAACATGTCATCCCCATGAAATCTGAGACACAACCTTTTTAACAAAAATTAAGGAAGATGCACCCTAAATTGGAACCCACTGTTAAAAAGGAATTGAATAAATTGCTAACTGCAAAGATATTTTTCTCGGTAAGACACACACAATGGGTGTCTAATCTAGTCCCTATAAGGAAGAAAAGTGGTGAAATTCGACTATGTGTCGATTTTCAGAACCTAAATCGAGCATCTAATAAAGACAACTACCATGTTCCTCCAATGGAACAAATTCTTCAGCAGGTTTTTGGTTCTGAAAGACCATCTTTACTAGATGGATTTTTGGGATGCAACCAGGTCCTCATGTCTCCCTTAGAGCAGCTTAAAACCACCTTTCACACCCCATGGGGAACTTATGCCTACATGAAAATGCCTTTTGGATTAATAAACGGCGGTGCCACTTTTCAGAGAGAAATGGATATTGCTTTCCATGGCCTCATTAACCAATCAGTCATGGTATATATTGATGATGTCACTGTCTTCTCTGAAAACAATAAACATCACTTGTCTCACCTCAGGGATGTCCTGGAACGATGTCGCACGTTCAGCATATCTCTCAACCCTAAGAAATTGTTCTTTGCAGTGGAGCAAGGTAAATTTCTTGGGTTTATAGTGTCTAAGGATGGGATGATTATTGACACTGAAAGAACCCAAGTTACTGCTAAACTCCCCCCTCCTTCTTCCAAAAACGCCATGCAGTCCTTTTTGGGCAAGATTAATTTCGTCAAAAGATTTATCCCAAGTTTCTCGGAAATAGTAAGACCCTTACAGAATTTAATAAAAAAGGATGTTTGATATCATTGGTGACCACAAGAAATTCAGTCTTTCGATTAAATTATAAAATCGATAATAGAATCCCCTTCCTTGATGAGTCTCGATTTTTCCCAGCATTTCACTCTTTATACTTTTGCATCTGACCAATCTTATGTTGTTCTGTTAACACAAAAAAACGTTGAAAGCAATGAGATACCCATTGCCTTAATGAGCTTAGATTTAAAAGGAGCAGAGCTTAACTACAAAGCAGTATATCAATAGGCATATGTTGTTTTTAAAGAAATAAAACACTTCCAATCATACATGTTGAAATCCAGAACCAAGGTTATCGTTCCTTACCCAGCTGTAAGAAATCTATTAGTACAAAAAGAATTGGGTGAGAAAAGGGAAAATTCGATGACGTCATTAAAGGAATATGACATCGAAATAACCCATGCACATATTGTTAGAGGTTAAGGCCTATGTAAACTAGTGGTTTATTCAGTTGAAGAACAGGAAAGTCAAATCAACACCTTAACTGTAAATCAACATAACGAAAAACAAATCAGTTGTGCACAAGTTACTATCAATTCTTGGTATGAGAACATTAAATTTGATTTGACACATGGATCTGCTCCTTGCAATATTGATCCTAAAAACAGAAGAGCACTTAGGCTAATATTACATCTTTCCAGTTAATAAATGATGTGTCATTTCGAAAGAACTTTGATGGCGTTTTTCTGCGTTGATTAGAAAAGGAAGAGTCGGAAAGAGTGTTATCTAAAATTCACACAGGTGAAGCCAGTGGTCACTTCGGTGGAGATACCACTGCTCACAAAGTGATAAGAGATGGATACTATTGGCCTACTTTGTTTAAATATGCCCATGCGTTGTGTCGAAAATGCATAATCTGCCAAAAGGCTGTAGGACGGGTAAAAAAGGCAGCATTCCCTTTGTAGCATGTTACTGTAGTTTCCCCTTTTCAGCAATGGGGCCTTGACATCATAGGACCAATTAATCCTTCGCAACAGTAGCAGAACAAGTATATCCTTACGACAATGAATTATTTTACTATATGGTCCGAGGTTGTACCTTTGAAAGTGGTGAACACAAACCAGGTAATATATTTCCTTAACTCTCATATCATCGCTCAATTCAGCATTCCCAAATGTCTGGTATTTGATAACGCCTCTTGCTTTTCATCCCTTGATATGAACATTTTTTCTTTGGAAAAATGGATTAAACTAAAGTATTCTACAAGCTACTACCCTCAAGGAAATGGCCTAGCAGAATCAACGAACAAAAATTTAATCAATATTATTAAAAGGACAATTTCAGAAAATCACAAAAATTGGCACAATGCACTATATAATGCACTTTGGGCTGATAAGGTAACCCCAAAAGACTCTTTTGGTAATTCCCCTTTCTTTATTGTCTATGGAAGAGAATCAATTCTCCCTCTGCATGTTCTACTTCCTTCTCTACAACTATCACATAAAGTTCAAGAAGAGGAATGCCCTCCTCTAGAAAATCGAATAAATGCCTTGTTGAAACTAGAGGAAGTGAAAGCACAAGCAAAGAAGAAACTCGATCAGCATCAACAAATTGTAAAAAGCTGGTTTGATTCAAATTCTTCTTCAGATAGGAATTTTGATGTCAGAGACTTGGTTCTCAAGTGGGACAAATCTCACGAGGGAAAAGGGGAACACACCAAGTTCCAGAATCTGTGGCTAGGACCGTTTGTAATTTCTGAAAAAATTGGTCCCATCTCTTTCCGTCTTCATAATCTGGAGGGACAGCCAGACACTTTCCCAGTGAATGGATGGGATCTCAAAAGGTATTTCACCTAATGATTTCAGATCCACCTTTTGTACATATTGTTTTTTTTCTTTTCTTTTCTTTTTATTTATTTTGGTTCTTTTCATTTTGCTTGATTTTAATTTATTTTCAAATAATGATTTCTGAGTCACCATTTCATTTGTGGAAGGGAAATCGGAAATTTCATTCATTGTCAACCGCTGAAAACTCCTCAAATCACCAGTGCTGTGAATGTTAAAACTCATATCAGCAGAAGTAAATTTAAGTTCAAAACAATGTTCATAGTTTCTCTCTAAAATTACGAGAAGACATGATTATCATGAATAAAAGTCTTAACAATGTCCCTGTTTTAAGGAAAACAAATCGATTATACCTTCCTGTCCTCAAGATGGTTTGTTAACAGAAATCTAAGTGTTCATATCATGATGAAGGTCATCAAACGAGAAAATAAGTTGTAAAATATCAAGTTTTGTTTTCAAAATCTGAGATTTTCAGCATCACCCCATTCTCTTGAATATCATAAAGTTTTTGTAAATTTGTAGACAAATTCTAGAGAGTTGAAAGCACTTCAAGGTGTGTTAAGGGTCTGTAAACCCATCAAGACACTGAACAGGTCTGTTGGCAACGGGTAAATTTGCATGCATGATGCCAAGGACACCTCGTCGAGGTACTGAACAGGCTTGCTGGTAGCGAAGCAATGTCGAGTTTAAGAAAAAATTTAGGTATGTAATTTTGAATTGATCAATTGTAAAGATGTTCTTTATCATGAATGGATGACTCTTAGATAGGATAGAGGTGTTAGAGTGGGTTAAATGACATCCCTTCCGAGTCTATGGACTCCTGCTAGAAACAGTGGTCCTGTCAACAGTATCAGAGTCTACTACCATAGACATCATTTCGCTCGTAATCAAAATTCGATACCATATTTCATTTTGTTTGACAGAAATACATCTAATGCTAGATTACATTATTTTCTGAGTTTGGATTAGAATGCTTGATCTGTTGTCAATTGTTTCTTAAAATTTTACTTTTTCTGATTCACCCTAACATGAATTTTCTGGTGATGCAGAGATAACTGCTTCGCCCAGTACGTCGCCATTGTTGGCAGCCACACGTAATTTTTTATATTTAACACGATCAAAAGAGATTACACTGTTATGTAGCTGCCATCGCCTTGAATTTGTAAACATTTTTTTATTTGAGTTTTGAAATGATTGTTGGATTAAATCTTACCTTATTAAATTTTTATTGTTTGCATTTTCATTTGTTTTATTTTTAATTCATGACTGTAAGCATGAATTAAACATAAAACTTGGCTTGGCTTAAATTTTTTGAGCCTTAGAAATATACATACATATATATATATATATATATATATATATATTAAGGCCACCAATATGTAATTAAAATGCAAATCTTATGAAATGGTTGATTGATCTATTTTCAATTTTGTTTTAATATGGTTGTTATGAATTCAAATGGTTTGATAGTTCATTGTCGAATGGTTTTGATACATGAAAAACTTTGGTTAATTATTTGATATTCTTTTCATGAGTTTAATGGTCGTATCAGCATTCATGCCAATGAGTACAGACCTGTTGTACCCACATTTTCACCTTACCCTAATAGCTCAAAACATTAATGAAGCTATTCATTATCTACGTAGGGTTTGGTAATCTGTAGGTTTTTGTACTCATCACGAGAGATGGTAAGGAATACAATGAACCCTCTGGTTTTCATTCCCACTATCTGAGTTATGATAAACCCAAGGCCTATTAT
The DNA here is from genome assembly GCA_009831015.1 of Picea engelmannii. NCBI lineage: Eukaryota > Viridiplantae > Streptophyta > Pinopsida > Pinales > Pinaceae > Picea > Picea engelmannii. The sequence continues at coordinate 140,781 of ML779437.1, read as the reverse complement.
TTTCATGCTTCCACTCTCCATTTAGACTTGTTTTTATTGCTCGCACGTTGGGAATCTGAAGCTTTTCCAAGTGATTTCTTTTTCATCCTTGTTACAGTGGTCATGGCACCCATCATTCACATAGAGCCGAATGGATTCCAAGCCTTACTATCCCATGAAGACGTTATTGAGGACCTAAAGGATCATGTCTGGGACATATTCCTCAAGAAATTTGAGGGTTATAATCTTCAGGTTGCAGAAGCTTTCACACAAACCTTTGACAGGTTCATAGCTTTGGAGATATATAGTTAGAACTGACCGAGGAATTTGTTGGCAAAGAAATAGGGCTCCCATCAAAGGGCGAGAGATGGTTTAAAAATTCCAGGATAGAATAAGTCCTGTGGAATTTGTTTATGACCTCCCGTAAAACCACTTGTTGCATAAAAGATATTCCTATCGCTTTGTTAAAACCTAGATGGCATAGTTTACTGTTAATTCTGAAGCAATTTGTTACGTGTGAAGGTCGATACTGGTTGGTATTTCTATACCATATCCGTTTGCTTATGAATTTCATAGGTTTCGATTTAGATATGCCCTTTTACCTATTGATGAGTCTGTACAAGATGTCCAAGCAATACAAATGACAGGGTATCAATTTGAGCCTATTCCACCATGGGCTTGTTAAAATTTTGTTGGTGTATCATCTGTCGACTATAGGTTATAGTTGGGAGACCTTTATAATAAGAAATGGCTTTGCCTAGGCTGACCCTACAACCAAACCTATTTTAATTCCAAACCCTAACTCAGAAAAGCTACTGGTTGAAAGCCAATTCGTTAATCCAATTAATGGACCAGAGTTTACTAATAAAACCCCCCTATATTTAGAACAAGTGACTGTCGAATTGAAAGGAAATGATCCTCATGTTCCTGTGAACAATGCTAGTTTGAATGTTAATGTCAAATATGATGTCAATAAACTCTGTAAAGAAAGGAAATAATAGTGCACAGATTTGGGTTTCAAGAATAAGAAGGCAGGTCGCCTAATCTCTAAAAAACTAAGAAACTGAAACCATACTCATCTCAGCTCGATCAATCCGATCGAGATCGATGAGGGTTTGCATCGTGAGATAGAAGACTTCATAGCATGGGAAGATCCATAAATTTAGGGTTCTAGGAGGGAGGTTATCATTCATACTGAACCATATGATTTCGTGACAAATTTACCACCATTCCTTAAGGGTAAAGAAGGATTCTCGTGTATTAGGCAAGATCTGAAGCAAACAGTGGGTAAGACTGAAGCCCCCTTGGTCAATTTTGTCCCTCGTCGATCTACCATCTCCCCTATACACTGTGATGGTTTTCTCGACTGGGTTGAGCGTTACTACACTGACGTTCCTCTCTTACAAGCCTGAATTAAAACATTGATTGCTCAGAACGATCTCTTGAAGCAAGAAAACCTTGATCTCAAGGCACATGCAGAGAGGGAGACTAAACGTATTAAGAGAGTTGGAAACATAGTCATTAAGAATGCGACCAGTTTCAAGGTAATTATAAACTCTGAACTGTCTGATCCCTCTTTGGAAAAATTTTAATAGAAAAATGTTTTGTTGTGATTTCGTTTGATCTTGTTATCTAAGTCAAAATAAGTATATTTGAATTGTGATTTCATTTACTAAAATAAATATTGGCTACAAAATCTTCTATTCTATAGCCAGTCCTTTTAATAATAATAATTAATGATTAGCAATTGCTTTTCTAATATATAAAATGGGTTTTTCTATTCTCAAGAAATGGGAGATTTTGCTGCTGATTAATTGGAGGAAATGTTTGCAATTATACGCCTAAATGATTAGTAATTTCTTCTTTATGTTTTATAAAAAAATTGATTTAATTTTGAATAAACCAACTTTGTTATGAGTGGTTTCCAATCCATTATTTTTGTAATATTACTTGATTTTGGGAGATTCAACTCTATCCTGTGAGATATGAGTATTAGGATCTTGGATTACTTTAAATACTGTTCACTTTTGTTAGTAAAAAAGGATTTTTTTCAGAACGCGTTATGGACATGTAATTCCCAAGACTATATGGACAAGTTGTTCACATTTAAGCTTTAGACCAGCATGACACTGTTCCATTTATGTTTTTCATCTTATTTTATGGAATATCAATATGTTATACATCTTTAGTCTCATTACCATATAATGTTGCATTTTATTCAATGCTTTAAATTTTGTCTATAACTTGTTGTTTCATATATTATATCTGTGATCGTTATTTCACTTTAATATCATCGATTTATGCTCTATGTTAAGTTGATGTATCATATGAATGTTTCACATTAAAATTTCTTTTACTGTAAACATTCATCATTATAAGGTCATTGGATCTATATGTTTATCACCCTGTTTTTTTTTATATCCTTGCTCCCAAAAATACCTTGAGTTTATTCTAGAGGTGTTAGCACAAGCCTGTTACAGATTTCTCTCACAAGCAAGATAGTTGGAAGTTTGAACTGTACAAGGATATAAACACAATATGAGACTAATCTCAAGTTAGTTTTATTTGCATTCAATTTCTTTTATTTTATTCATTAGTGAAATAAGACAGTTTAAATTGGCTGTGATTATTATTTTGTTCTTGTTTCAGATTATGTTTTATTAGTATTTTTTTGAGTTCTTAGATTTTAAATTATTAAACAGAAAATATAAAAATTATGTGATTTCTTTATCTACTTCGTAAACGATTACAAAAACATTGATTTTGTAAGACATCCACCAAAACTTGTGAATTGTAAATATCTTGTTCATAATCGCATGTTCATATTTATGTTTTTGTTTAGCATTTGTAAATAATTAGATTTGTGTACATAGTATCGTAGTTATAGCTTTAGGGTAGTTTATTTTCTTTCATTATTTTAGGACCTTAGTTGGCTAACAGAACCATTAAACCCGTCGGGATAGATCACACCAAACGACTTGGGTTAATTAGACAACCCTGGACTGGATCTATCCTTCTAGTTGATGGTGTGTCACTTACGCCCGTCAACAGGTAGTATATTGATAATTCAAATTTATGTTAATGAAATTATTTTTGGAAGTGATGATGACAGGATGAGTCAGGCATTTGCTAAGAAAATGAAGAATGTTTTCGAAATTTCATTACTTGGTGAGTTCTCTTACTTTTTGGGACTCTGCATATGTCAGCAACATAAAGGTATTTTCATCTCCCAGACCAAGTGTATAAAATAAATGCTAAATAAGTTTGGAATTGTAGATTTCAAGCCCGTAAGTACTCACATGCAGACTAGTTGCAAATTGAGCAATGATGATAAATCCAAGGATGCAAATTAGAGACTCTATAGATCGATGATTGGCAATTTACTCTATGAGACAAAACCAAGACCAGATTTGATGCAAGTAGTTGGACATGTTGCAAGATATAAAGCATCACCGAAGGTAACACATGTTATGCATATGTTGTGGAAATAAAGAGAATATTCAGATGTCTCAAAGCAACAACAGACTATGAATTATGGTATCCAAAAGGGAATTATCTATCTGTAGTTCCATACATAAATGTGGATTGGGAATGAAGTGTTTATGATATAAGAAGTGCAAGTGGAGCATCCTTCTACTTGGGTAATTTTTTGGTATCCTGGTTGAGAAAGAAACAATCTTTAGTATCATTTTCCATATTAGAAGCAGAGTGTATTTTAGCATAAACATGTTGTACATAGGTTCTATGGATGAAGCAAACTTTGCAGGACATACAAGTGGAATACGATGAGCCTTGTAACACCCCGGTTTTAACCCTTATGAACTATAATGCATTTATGTAAATGTGACTTAGGTTGGTGAGCCAATAAAGTTGAAAAGGGGCTAGAGTGCCTAGGAAATGTAATACATCTATATACATTAATAAAATACACCATTGGCTGCAAGACAGACAAGGAAAAAATAGATAAGGGGGCATGATTCCACAAGAGAGGGGGCTTAAGGGGATAAGTCCTTTTATTATATTTTATTTACCCATAATTTATTTTATGGAGAAAAGGTGTTACATGAGATTCTTGGGAGGAAGGCCATGTGGTTCTTGTTTTCATGTAATTATATAAACATCCCTTAGGGGTTGTTTTGGGGGTGCTTCTTCTTATTCTTCACTCACTCGCTCATTTTTTATGGGTTCACTTTTTCTTATTCATTCATTGTTACACCCTTCTCACTCTTTCACTTTTGGTTCCTCATTCCTGCTAATTTGTGTGCTCTTGGTCCGAGCATGGAAATGAATGGATGGAAGAGGAGATCCATTGCTAGATGGTTCTAATAAATTACTGATCATTTTAGGGAGGGAATGGATGCTTGTGTGCATGAGATTGATGGTAGTTCTGAAAGAACGGTCCACAGTTGAGAATCCTTAGATTTTCCAACAAGGATATTTCTTGACCAGTAGCATTAGAGAGAAATGGAACATGTTGAGGGACTTCATGGAAGAGAAAGGTGTTCATTTATTTTTCTTTTGCATGCTAAGGATGAAAGAGAGATGGAAATTCATATTTGTTGTGTGGTTGGGAAACCTGAGAACTAGTTAGCCAATTCTTGTGTGTTTTAGATTTGGTCTAGGACCCATCCTTGTGGATTCATAGTCTTGGCTCAGGGGTGACCTGCTATTGAGAGTAAAATAATAGAAGTGTCTATGGTTGGGAGGAACATCCTTGGTCTGCATCCATTTGGTGAATGTTTAGTTGCAAAGATAAGTGCTCTCTATGTTTTCTATATAATGTATATTCTATTGTGTATTTAATTATACATGAGATATGTAATTATAATGTTCATGTTTGTTGGTTATTTATTGTGCATGGCACGTTGTTTGTTTCTTTCATATTGTAGCATGGATCTTGATTAATGCATGTGAGTCCTTCATGCTTGATTTTTGGATTAAATGTTATTAGAATTCGAGATTAGTTCAGAAGCGATTTTTTGGAGTAGCATGGCTAGCATGTGAGTGGATGGGTACGTTACATATTGGTAGCATGGATAGCCTGTGGGTGGATGGGTATGTTACAAAATGGTATCAGAGATTTTGCTTGAAACACTGGAGTGGTATGGGTAGAAACTATTGGACATGGAATTTTCCTTAAGAATGAATACATCCTCGAGATCTTAAATCTCAGGAGTGATAGTATTGCAGAGATCATGCAGAAGCCTGAGGATTATGCAGCCAAGGATCCTTTGTAAAGGATCGTAGAATTGTGATCATTCCCATTTGAATTTAGGAGCGATAACAATCGTTGAATCAAGGAATTCTGGATCGTTAGATCGGAATTCAGGTGGAAGAGGATTGTCAGATAGAGGTGAAACAAGGGGATGGGTGGGATTAAGTCCCAACCATCATATCGAGCTAGTCAATTATCAGTCATTGATTGAACCTAAGAAGGATATGAAAAACAATGGAACTTTGTCTCTTCAACAATTTTTGGGAGATAGGTAAGAAGCATGAAAAAGGTTGAAGTCATGAAGTTTCGTCGATTGTTCGATCTTATAGGAGGCTCGAGTGAAATCTCAGTTGTTGGTCAGGGTCATCTAAAATTGACCACTTCAAAAAGTTTATATATATATACTTTATATTATAAATATATCATTACATTAATAATATTATAATTAATAATATTGCTTAATAATTAACAATCATATTATTAATTATCAATCTAGTAGAATGTATTTTTTATGCTGCCAAAACATCAACACTCTCTCTCAACAAGGGAGAAATTCTACATTATGCCAATTTTACCTCTAAATATTACCTCTGAATATTACCTTTGAATATTACATGTGGGTAGCTCTCAAATAACTTCAACATTTCACCATGACATCCATTACCTCACAATGCATATGTACTTCATCATGTGCATGCTTGTGACTTCACAACCAATGCATCCAAGGCTTGTGGGTAGTTCTCAAATAACTACAACATGTCCACAGGACATCCACTACTTTGAAATTCATCTATACCTCATCACTTACACCCTTGTGACTTCACAGCATGCATCTAGGGCCGGTGGGTAAATCTCCAATATCTACAACATGTCATCATGAGACTATCCAATTTCCCACAAAAAACTTGGATATCTTATGCATGACATCCAGTACCCTACGATAACATATGTACCTCATCTCTTCAACATGCATCTAGGGCTGGTGGATAACTCTCCAATGGCTACAACATGTCATCATGACATCCACTACCCTGCGATAACATATGGATCCATCACTCCCTATGAAGAGGGACTATGTTGAGCTTGTCCCCGAAGAACTTGAACTTCATCCTTGATTATGGATTTGTCAGCACAAATTAAACCTTCTCATCGGTAGCCACATATTGGAGCTTGTTATAGAACTAAAATTACCTACTCATCCATACATGGCATTGACCCTCTTACTTGCATAATTTTCCAAATCATTGTTGAGGAGCTCTACTTCAAAAAACATTTTTTAGAGCATGTACATTCCCTGCACCACTACATCCTGCATACATATGCTTGATGCATGCTAGACATCCTGTGTACATACGCTTGTTTCACAATACACAGCCCGCGTATACCTCCAAAAATTGCAAAAATTAAAAAGTTGTAAGGAATTTGGTGGAATTCACATGCTATTGGAGGTTTCTAAACCAAATCACATGCTATAGCCCGTCCCCCAACCGAATAAGCATCATTTTTTCATATAAAAGGATGTGTTGGGGTCTCACTTCACAACTAAGCATAAGAACAGTGAAACTCTGCCAAATTTCACTTCCCTTCCTTGTCCAAGCATTTTCTACCTTTTGTGAGTTACTGCCTCAACATTCCCTCTTCAATCCCTTTTCTTCCATTCAATCCATTCCCTTTCCTTGAGATGATTATTAGATTGAGAGAAGAGGCCTATTTAAGGTGCACTTGGATCATTGTAAAGAGGATCCCAGACCAAGTTCGCGGAACAGTGGTCGACAAGGATTGTAACTTTCAGTCTTTGTTTGATGAATAAAAGAATCTCTTTTCCCTGTCCCAAATGATGATGTTTTGTGTCTTTTCTTTGATTTATACATAACATTTGATATCTAAACCTAATTTTTTAATAGGAATAGAATTATTGTAGCCCTTGTTTGCCTAGTCTTGGATGCAGGTTAGCTTTGGGAGGATACTTGTAGTCTTTGGAAATACAAAGCTTGAGGAGATCATCACTAGATGTGGGATAAAAGGTACAGTTACCGATCTTCTCTTCTACTTCTTTCCGTTCATTTATTTTGGTATGTTTGGGGTAGTGTAGAAACTAGGTTTACTTTTAGAAAATCATTTTCTATGTCTATATCTTAAACCCTGGTATAATTTTAGGGGGATTTTCCGACGGTCATTTACTATGTCTATATCAATTAGAAAAGTTGAATTTACAAATAGTTGTTTACAATATTTGCTTTAATTTTGAAGTATATTTTTCTTTCAAGTGCTTTAAAATTCTCTCCCTTATTTGTCTCTTCATAACACCATCAGTTTCACTACCATACCTTTTGTGTAAATCAAGCCTTAAAATTAACGCTTAATATAAAATACATTAGACTTTTCTATTTGTAGGGTTCATCGACTAGTTTAGGGTTTTAGGGCCTTGAATTAGGTGTGAAGAGGAAACTATTCAAGGCAATTTTAAAAGAAACATTGCAGTATGAGGTAGGGAGTGCTTTAAGTCTACTATCATAAGAGTTAGTTGGGACCCTAGCATAGGGTATAAACATGAGATCACGTGAGGAAAGGAAGAGGAGATAACCCCTCCAAAGATGGAATAAACGTAGCGGGGATTGTATAATGAAGGTATTTCTCGGACCATTTGATTATGATACCCTTGAAGGGATTCAATATTTTTATCCTTATCATTACAATATTTTTGTCTATCAATTGTACCTTCCTGGTAACTGACTACGATGTGAAAACCTAGTTTCCCATATTTTACATACTTACATAGGTGACTGTGGGGGTATAACGTGGTACCTAGGGCAGACATCAAATCATGATTCACAGAGTATACCTGGAGGGTGATTCCATGTTCAATTTTCACTTGCACCAATTATTTTCTCTAGTGTCGATTGGAGTAACCATCCTTCCCACTAGTTAGTCGATTGCTTGATTTGTATTTAAGAAAAAAAAATCAGTGTGTGATTTGTGTTCTATGCTAGTCAAGCCTTACTCTGTCATTTGATCATTTCACAAAGTAGAATATCTACAGCTTCGCTTCTCGCAAAGGATTCAGGGCCTATCGTCAGTTACTATGGAGCCTCCTCCGCCACCTTTAAGGAGAAGAATTTATCAAGAAGGATCGTATGAAGCGACTGGACCGTAGGAAACTATGCCCAAGCCTGCTCCATGAGGAGAGTTTCTGGATCTGGAGGAATCCATCATCTCTAACCTTGAAACTAGAGGTTTCAGGCCAACCAATCCTCTGATTACCAACTTGTCAGCGTCAATCTTGATTCATATTTTCCCTCCTGAGATGACATATTCTGAGCACCAACTACTTCTACGAGTGACAATGGAAGCGAATGATGCTACTTCATTTGGGAGTCCCCATACTCTCATTATGGCTACTACTACAAGGGAGATTCTACCTCCTCTCCCACCTTTTCCAGTCAGGACCATAGTTGTTTCAACTCCCTCAACTTCTGGCAGTTCTTCGATATCTTTAATGGCTTCGACCACTATTTTGTTTACTCAGAGTGTGATGAGTGCTCCCTTATCATATGGCATGCTCAGCTTTGATACAAACTCGATTCCTACTTATTCTACCTTACAGAACATGGTTCTGGGGGAAAGGACCTCGAATGATTTCGTGCAAGGGTCAACTGTGGGCACTTTTGTCCCTTTTAATTCTATCCCTTACGGTGGGGGCCATAAACCTCCTTTGTTCCCTTCACTCAGCAGTGTTTTTTAGCAATCAATTGGGCTGAATACTAATAAAATCTTGTTTGGTGGAGGAAATTTAGGAGCTTTGTATTATACAATGTCGGTGGGATCTATGTCATTCTCTTTTTTCAATTTGTTTGGTAACAACGCTTTATCTTTGGTCACTTTCTAGACTAGGGGAAACCCCAACTTTGGTCAACGTAACCCCATGCAAGGTACTATTTCTTCACATGGAAAGACGATTGGATTTCACTCCACACGGGGTCTTTGGAACCCTTGGCAAGGATCATTTCCCTCACAAGGGATGTCATTCAGGGGTAACCCCTTCCATACTCAATGGAACCCAAAGAAAGGCTCCATACCCATGCCCATCGGATCAATTGGGGGCATCCCCTTCTAAGGTCCTTGGAAAATAATGCAGAGAGCAATCCAGGTGCAGGTTATGTCATCCAATTTCGAGATTCAGCCGATGATGCCTCAACATGCATAGTTTCCCTTTGTTGGTCAAGGCCACGATTTTTACCAAAACCCTGTCCAACAGTCCAAATTTTCCTGGAAACCTGGTGCCAGTCAAAACCCAAGTCCCTATTTTCCTGTAAATAATTCACAACTGAAGCTATCATTTCTTGCGACTTTACATCTGCCAGACTTGTCAATATTACTGAATGACCTGATTTTTCACGATCCACATTGGCCCCCCATGGCGACTAAATTTCCCTCAGAAATTTTGAAATTTGAGGATGAGCTTGGCGAAGATCCAGGTGATCATGTGACAACCTTTCACTTGTGGTGCTCGTCAAACTTGTTGAAGGACGAATCTATCAAGTTGCACATTTTTCAATGCACTCTTATAGGGGGTGTTTCGAAGTGGTATATTGAGCTCGATGGATCAAGGTATTATTACTTTAATGACTTGGCGATGGTATTCTTGAACCATTTCCAGTTACCTGTGAGATACAATGTCGACACCAAATTGTTTGCCAACTTTGAGAAAACCAAAGTCGGCCACATCTTTGATCATATCCAAGAATGGCGGCGTAGAAAGATCTTGATTCAGGTCAAGGTCCCTCCTGATTTCTTTCTTGAGTGGTTATTGAAGTATTTGGTGCCCTACATATCCAAGGACGTAGCGAATTCCTAAGTTTTTTAAGAAAAGGAGGTGATTATGAGAGTCCAGTAGCTTGAACTGATCTACTCTTATCCTAGCATGCTCTACGAGCTCTTTCCAGATGTGTCGCGGTCTACTCTCGATAAGGCCAAGAAAAATTCTAGACCCCATGTCGATGGCATTGTAGGCTCAGCACAAAGAAATTCCACATATATGTTGTCAAATCAGTTGCAACAATTGTCAATACAATAGATTATGGCTAGCCAAAATCCAAGTTCAGTTGTTCCCCCCACCCAGACGTCGAATGTACACAGTGTTAGGTCAACGAATCCCAAGGCCAACCAGCAAACCAGGGGAAAGAAAAAATAATGAAATAAGAAGGGTAAAGGGGATAAAAAGGCTACCAATAATGTTGGTGGGGGAAAAACGAAGAAGAAAAAGTTGAAGTATCTATGTAATCTTTACATTGAAGACCACCCGACTCACCTGTTCCTTTGGCTTGTAGAAACCCATAATATATTAGTGCAGAAAAGCATGTTGTGGTGATGAAACCTTTTCCACAAGGGAAAAATATGGCTCAGGCTTCTGCATCCACAAGCGTGGAAGGGGGAAGTCAAGGAACCCCCACACCTACCATTAACAACTCAACCATTAATATTTACATGATGAATGTCGAAGCTCATTTAGCGACCATGACCCGAAACTACAGAATGTCAAAATCTTCCGAGAAGGGCAAGGAAGTTGCTAACCCATCAACTTGTCTTCAAATTGAGAAGGGGGTGGGCGAAACAATGACTCGCATCCCAAAAGGTGTGTTTAAGAAGGCTTCTCATAATCCAAATTCGAGGGCCACCCAAAACTACTCCATTGTAGAAGATATGGCATAGACCCCTTATGCGATGTCCTCTCTGGAAGTCCTCCAAATTTTCCCCTCGTGGAGAAAATATTTGTTGTCCACCTTGGGAGAGGCAGAGACTTGTAACCCAAGAGCGATCATTTTCGATCCAACTGAATTAAAATCTCGTCTTCCTCAAGACATTTCCTTTCAGATAGTAGTGTCTTACACCATGAAATCATTTATGTGAAACATTTTTTGTAGAGTGGTTGATGAATGTGCCTCGACTTGCATGATGTCATTAGCATGTTGGAAGGCCATTGGCGAGCCCGAGTTGTCTTCATCATCTACATTGCCTACGGCTTTTGACGGTCGGTCATTTAGAACACACTGAATATTTCCTTCCTTCCCTGTGCAGTTGGGAGGTAAAACTATGTGTTTAAAAGTTGAGGTAGTCAATGTGCCTCTTGACTACAACCTATTGTTAGGAAGGAGTTGGACTTATGCGATGCATACGATGGTTGCTATGATTTTTCAGGTCTTTTGTTTTCCACACGAGGGTCGGATTGTGACCATCAACCAATTGTCTTTCTCTCGTCTTGACCCTTCATCGAGGGCTTAAGTGTCAGTTTGTTTCCATCATTGATTGGAACCTTTGATTACCTGTCGCCTTCTAGCGATGTAAGGATTTTATATCGAATGTTCTCGATTAGCCAAGGGCTACAATTTTGCAAGTATCATCATTTCGAATGATCTACTTTAACGATATGTGTACTTTACCTTCCCCATTGGCCTCGATGGAAGTGATAGGGAATCATGCCATGTCCATGCCCTTATTCATGGATGAGTTTTCATACAAAATTATCCAAAAAACTTTAGCCAACCCCGATTTGACTACCTCACAGGAGTTAGATCCAATTCTCGAGCCTATTTGGGCTCAATATTCTCTTGCCACTCAATATCCTTTAGACTTGGTATTTCCCTCTGACAAGGTGATTCTAAAAGCAATGAATGGTCCTAATAGACCTTGGCATGATGTACATCGTAGATCTTCCTTCCTTCCTGAGCTTAGGAGAATAGAGGTGGGAGAATTTGTTTTTACCATCAAAGGAGATAATCCTTGTGCTATCACTCCAAGAGTCTTTCCCTGACTGTAAAGGGAAAGAGCTTGGTAACTTCATCAAATGTTTAATAATGTGTAAAATGGATCAAGTTGGATGACTTGATATGCTCTCATTCACTCAAAATACACATGGATACACTCAAACATAAAAGGCTTTCAACTATACTTGTTCAGGAATTTTAATCAATATGTGAAAGTATGAAGAATGCTTATCATATTAGAAGAAACACACACAGAGGCATATGTGAATGACCAACTATAATAGGAAGAAATACTTATGAGCCTAGTATATCAATGAAGAGATAAGATGACAGTTATTTGTCATTAGATAAACCTAGAAAAATGCATAAAACATTTACTCATAATCATAGAAAAGATAGAAGATGGAAGTCTGAACAATCTACAGTGAAAGAAGCTCCTATTTCAATATGTTTTCCAAAATGTCTCTCATACATGAATAATAGCCCCCAAATCCCCAAAGTTCCCCCTTTAGTCCTCATTATATAGATATTACATGCTCATATAGATCCAAAATATATGGATCTCATAACCTATTCACCTATCCTTGGTTTGTTGAATATATCCAACTCAAATCCGAATTTGTGAGGTGGCTAGTAAAAACAAAGTATACAATTTCTGGAAATATTCCTCTCAGAGATTCACCCATATCTCCCAAATCCTAACAGTTGTTAAAAAACTGAGAGAAAAATTTGAAGAGGATCTTGTCCTTGTGAAAAACATCTCTCACTTTCCAAAAATACATTTCCAGCTCATCGGAACCTATCTCCAAAAAAGATGACTAAAACATGAAAACACAGATTTCCAAAATATAGTCATATTCCTACAATCTAAGATTTGATCCCTAGAATGTTTCCATTGATGAAATGAAGTGAAACCTGCACCGATGGATGATATTTGATGAGATATTTAAGGAATAGTCATCATATACCCCTAAAAATACTCCATCCAAGTCAAACTTAGACTTTTTGACCAAAATTAGTGAAGTCTGGAAAGAAAAATCTACTTTGCGCTACAAACCGGTTGTAGATGGTTGTTTTCACCTTTGTGCATGAAGAAATTACTTTTAAGGTGAAATGAGGGCTGGAAGTAGTCTCTTTAGACCTGATAATTCATATGATAACTTGTGCAGGCCTGAGAACCTCATTTTTTCTCATTTACGCTTCCTCATACTTCATTTTGCAAAACTAAAGTTTGATATCAAAATGTCATATTTCCAATGATATAGACAAGTGCTCAATGCCTTTGGAGTTTCTGCTTGAAAATTAAATACCTTGTACTCTGAAGAACCCTTAAAAAAATGTTGAGTTTGTATACATAATCTCCCTTTGGACAATCCATCAACACAAACCCTAAAACATAGTATTTCTGTGATATACATTTATGTTGTACTTTAGTGCTTGCTAAGGTTTATGGTATTCAACTTCTCTAACATAAAAATTCCTCCATGATTGTCTCATAAGTATCTCCTATGAACTATGTCAAATCATTAACCATTATAAGACCTAAACAAAATACATGTCTTCCTTGTTCCTGCATACAAATACCCTAGCCCGTTGACTGTGTTATGCTTTTTTGTACTTGTAAGGGCTATAAATATGTCATGATAGGTATACTTATATGCAATTGCACTCACCAAAACTTGACATACTTTCTTCTTTCTTCATATGTTTCCTTGGAGCCATTAGACAGCCAAACACCTGCTATAAATGCTTATGCATGAAGAAAGTTAGAGAAAAAACTTCAAAGGACAAAAACTCTCTTTGTTGCCAAGCAAACCTTAGTAGTTTTCCTTTCATGACAAGTTGTAGCTTTTAGAAGAGGATATTAGAGATTTATGATGACTTAAGAACCTTTATGGACATTCTTTATATACTTTTCCACTTGAAAATACTTTAAATATAAAAAACGGGGCATCCTCACGAGTTGGTAGCGCACTTAGTGAAAAAATAACCATTTGCGCTGACAAATGACGAGTTTGTAGTGCACTCAGTGTAAAAGTAGTGTTATGTGCTAACAACTCTTCATAATGAAGAATTATCGCAAAATAAATATCAAGTGATTATTTAAAGTGGAATGATGGATCATTATGGACCATAAGTCACATTTACAACTTGTGATTGACCTTTAAACGATGTGGATGACTTGACTAAGACTTAGGACAACCACCAAAGATGACCATTTAGTCACCTATCATTTTATTTGAGATGACCAAAATATTAATGAAAAGACTCAATGATACATCAAATTATGCTAAATGCCCAAGAAAACAAAGACTAAAATTACTTTCATGACTCAATTCTACCAGTACTTTCTGGGAGCTAACACCTTGTCCTATCAATCCTCTAGCTACGCATGGAGTTTATGTTGAGGGTAACATGGAAAGAATTGATACAATGATTCCAATTGATATATTCAAAACCCATAGCATCATGGAGAATTTGTTTGTCAGAGGGGATTTCTCCCCCAAAGAGATTCAAACTTATACCGAGTTATTCAAAGAGTTTCGCAACGTTTTTTCCTACCCTTCCGAGGAAATACCAGGAATCTACCCATGAATTGTTAAGAATGAAATCATGACTTATCCTTATGCAAAATTGGTCCTAAAAAAGGTTCATCCAGTCAATCATCGAAAAGCGGCATCAATCAAGGCAAAAGTAGAAAAACTGCTCAAAGTCGGTTTTATCTACCCTGTACAATTGACGAAATGGGTGTCAAACCATGTTCCAGTTAACAAAAAGTAGGGAACGATTCATGTTTGTATGTACTTCCATGATTTGAATAAGGCCTATCCGAAAGACAATTTCCCTACCCCATTCATCGATCATATTGTCGATGAATGTGCAGGATGTGAAGTCTTTTCATTGATGAACGATTTTTCGGGATACAATCAGATTCATATCAAACCCGAGGACCAACATAAAATGGATTTTATTTGTCCTTGGGATACCTTTGTGTATCGTAAGATGCATTTTGGCCTAAAAAATGTTGGATCCATCTTTCAGTGGGCCATGTCATTCGCTTTTCACGAGCTCAAACATATAGTCAAGGCATACCTTGATGATCTAGCATCAAGTTCTCACAAGAGATTTGATCATCATGTCCATCTTCGACTAATCTTTGGGAGATGTCACTACTATCGGATTTGCTTGAATCCTAACATGTGTAGTTTCTACATGATGCCAGGTTGTATTTTAGTTTTTATTGTATCGACAACAAGGATCATGGTCAATCCTCTCAAGGTTGAGGTGATAGTTCAATTTCCTCCCCCGTTCACGATACCCCAACTTCAGAGATTATAGGGGAATGTGAATTATCATTAGTGTTTTTTCGTGAATTACACCGATAACACTAAAGGGTTTATACATATTCTAAAAAAATGGGTCCCATTTTTGGGGGATGAAGCTTCTCAGTGCTCCTTTGAAGCATTGAAATGTGCCCTGATGTTTTCCCCTCTGCTTTGGCCTCCTGATTATAACAAAGATTTCTTGTTTTATTTGGCTGCTACAAAGTCGACCATCGGCATGGTCTTGGTTCAAGAAGATCATATTCTCAAAGAGCACGTTATATATTACCTTAGTCGAGGCTTGGTTGGACCGAAACTCAACTATTCTCATGTTGAGAAACTTTCCTTGGGAATTATGGTGTCCAACGGTTCTATCACTACATTTTTCTTCGCAAGATCACGGTCATTGTCGTTGTCAACCCTTTCTAATATGTGTTAACACAACAGGTCATTGGCAGAAATATTAGTAGATGGATAGTCTTCTTATAGGACTTTGACTTGGATTTTGTTTCTGCGAAATCCAAAAAGTCATTGGTCTTTGCCAAACTTATTTTGGAACTGCCAGTTGATTTTAGTGATATCATGCCCGAAGAATCACCTATTAATGTAGATCTTTTACTAATTGCATCTTTGGACCCCTGGTATGGAGATATACTTTTGTATCTCCATACTTTGAAGTGCCCCACTTCTTCTTCCCATGATGAGCATCAACGAATTTGACATCAGGCATGAAACTATCTTATACTCAATGACACTTTGTATCGTCGAGTCGTAGATTGCATTTTTCGGCAATGTCTTACCCACGACGAAGCAAATCTCGTTTTGAACGAATGTCACACTGGAGCATGTGGCAGTCATTTTTATGGGTTGTAAACAACCCAAAATATTCTACGTGCATGTTACTTATGGCCCTCATTAATCAAGGATTGTGTAGAAGTGTTCAAGAAGTGCCACCCATGCTAGATCTTCTGTCGAAAGATGCGGGCACATCCTACTCCTATGTTTCCAATCATTTTTGTCAGTCCTTTCACCAAGTGGGGGATTCATTTTACTACATGTCACTCGAATTCAGCCAGGGGGCATCGTTACATTCTCGTAGTAGTAGAATAAATCACGAAGTGGGTCGAAGTTATGCCAACATTCAGCAATGATGGAAAAACAACGACTCTTTTCATATTTAATCAGATAGTAGCAAGGTTCAATATCCCGAAGGAGATTGTCACTGACCATGGCAGTCACTTCCAAAACAAAATGATGATTGAATTAATGTCAAATCTTGGGTTCAAACTAGAACATTCATCACCTTATTACCTGCAAGCGAATGGTCAGGCTGAAGTTGTGAATAAGTCTCTCAAGAGTATTCTTCAAGGGGTGATCAATTATGCCAAGTTGAATTGGCATTTGATGTTGTATACAACATTGTGGGCCTACCAAACATCTTTGAAGACTACCACAAGTTTTTCACCTTTTCAACTCATATACGGGATGGAAGCATTCTTACATATTGAGTGCCAGATTACTTCTTTAAAGTTGGCAGCAGAATTACTGTCAAACACTTCACTGCTTGAGGATTGCCTTCTATATATTGAGTAGAGTCATGATGCAGCCTTATCCAATGAGGCTCATAATCAATGAGTCAAGTGTCAATATGATCAGTCCATTTGTCCTCGGATTTTTTCTGAAGGTGATCTTCTTCTGGTCTATGATCAAGACAAAGATCCCCTGGGGGCAGGAAAGTTCAAACCCATGTGGTTGGGACACTTCATTGTGAAAGAGGTCTTAGAGAAGGGCATTTACCGTCTAGTTGTTTTTTATGGAAATTCCTTGGCGGAGCCTAGAAATTGGCTCTACCTTAAGAAGTACTACTCTTAGGTTGGTCACCTGGGTGACTTCTTGTATATATGCATAGCTTCTTATACATTTTTTGTCTTTTTGTTTTATGGACGTGTAGTTATTTATGTCTTCTTTTTCACTATGGCAGATGTCAAGTGAATTGGAGGTTTATTTTGGGTTCATGGAAGGTGCTAGCTGACACACTTAGAGGCTTGCCTCTACATCTTGGGTGATTTTCACACCTGGAGGCCAATTTCTATCTTCCATAGGTATATTTCTAGGTGACACTATGAACAATGTTGTCGAGTACAACGCAATGATAGAATTTCATTGTGACGCTTTGCCACATGGAATTTCTCACCTATGGGTCTACCTAGATGCTCAGTTGGTTGTGTCACAGTTAATTGGGGTTTACCACATGTATGATCGCACTCTACACCGACAATTCCTTAGGGTGCGTCTCTTAGAATGATCTTTCGATTACATTACATATATCCATGTTCCTAGGAGATTTAATCATCTAGCAAATACTCTAGCTAATCAAGTCTTAGATAGGCATGTTGCTCACATATAAAAATAAAATCACACACATCATATATGTGTTGTATTATATGTTTGATCATTTTTGTCCATGGTAAAACAAGGGTTCTCGCTGCAATAGTATGCATATAAGACTTCTTTAAATTTTTCACAATCCCTTGTTCTTACTCTTCCCTTTCAATCAATGCATCACCCTCATTGGGTAAACCTATTACATCTTTAATTAACAGATATATCTCATTGTAAGTATGGGCACCATCAAACCCTGGTATTGATAAGTCTCACATAGGAAACCTAGAGTTAACATGCTTGGATCCTTGTGGTATTAATCTAATTATTTACACTGTTGGTATAAATGACACATGGACACAATAATATACATAATGTTTTTCCTATACATATGGTGCATGCAGATCAAGTTCACAAGATTATGTCGCACCATCCTTCGTTCACTAAAATAAAATCACAATTATCATTGAGTGGGTCAAATGAATATCATAAAAAGAATTCAATTGTAGTCATCAAGTGAGGGTTTTACATGGGATCCTATTTAGATGTGACTCCCTTATTAAGAGATGGGTTTTTTTTCAAGATTGGTAGAAAAAAATTCATTCAAATCGATAGGATTTTGGTTAGGATCCGATCCTAACCCATCTCTATGGGTCATTAGTTAGTAGGATATGTTTTCTAATTAATAGAGGCTGACATTGGTTAATAAGGCCTAATAAATAAAGAAGAATGAGTTTCCTTAGAAGGTAGAGTTATTATAAATAAAAGTAGGAGGCATTGGATATTTTGTCTTGGATATTATTGTAATAGAGATATTCTCTATTGGAGGTTTCCACCTCGAAGAGGCAAGTGAACATTGCTATCATAATAAATTTTCTCTTCCGAGTGATTATTCTGCTGTTATTTTGGTGTTCTTATGATATTTTTCTAGATATATCATTATTATTTTGTCATTTCCTGCTAGATATTTTTTGTTTTGAATAATATATTATATATAGAATATTGCAAGTTGTATCAGAGCTCTTTCCAGGGAAATAATTGTGGGATAAAAAAAAATCAGCATAGAGACATATTCTGACGTCTTTAAGCTACAAAGATCTGTCATTACACACATAAACCCAGGGTTGGGGAGTCATACACATTATAACAAGATTTTCCTCACACTATGCAAATTTTCTGAGAAGGCCTTGTTCCATTTCCCTATGCAAACTTGAATTCCCTTTTTGCAAATCCCAGAGATAAAAACATTATTTTTCCACATATATCTATCATATCTATTATACAACATGTGTATACGCAGGTTTCACCACTACAACCCATCTACATCGGGTTTTGTGCCCAAAATTAAAAAAAATGTTGTCGGGTTTCCATGTCACGTCATGAGATCCATGATCCTTGACCTTCCACATACTAGAAACGTTCCAACTCAGCCCTTCAGTTCCACTTGAAGGCTATAAATGGGCCAAATCCTAGTTATGGAAAAGGGGAGAAGAATTCAACTTTGAGAGCAAAGTTACTATGGATAAATTATTCACTTCATATTGAGTCTACATCCCTTTATCCTTTTAAGTCTGAACACATTGTTCAACCCCAAATCTCTTCCCTACATGATTGAGAACCTCATTATCTCTCTTATATGAGCTTGCCTTTGGTGGAGGATTGAAGTGGTGGAGGCCCAGCTGGAAGGGACTTAGTTTCTCGGTTATGAACCGTGCTGACACTGAATTTTGTAATTCATTCACTTTTGTTGATTACATTTGAATAGAAATACTCTTTTCTTGTCTAATTAATATCTTGCAAATATTTGAATTGTTATTCCATGGGAATATTTGTTATGAATGTTGATGGATTGTGCTATTGAATGTGATAACATTATATACTATCACCATATGCTTGTGTTTCTTGCTTGTTGAGGACAAGTTGTAGGTGTATAACTTTAAGTCAAGTTCTCAACGGTGGACTTCAATGATTGTCTGGATGAGGTAGGATCTTTATATTGTCTTGTTAGCATATTTGTTTATATATCATACCTGAGATTAGAGTTTATTTCTGCAGTCATTTCCATTTGTTGTGGTTTACCCCTAGCCATAGAGATATTTTTCTCGTAACAGAATTGGCGACCATAATGGGGATAGAATCTTATTTTCAGGGTTTGGAGTGTTTTTCTCCTTTGATTGCTTTCGTTTATATTGAGTTTCTTGTCGTATGACTGCTTGATAGCCTCTGTTCATTCTAAGTCTGAGTTTCTCGGCCTTCTTCTTAATATGGTTGTGTTTTAACACATATATGCAGGATTTTACCCGACGGTCATGTACATACGCGTGTTGTCCTTCTGCAAGAGGTGTATATACGTGTTTTTCTCCTGAACAGATGCCTACATCATCCTTTGTTTCTTGGTTGCTAGGTTTGATGTTTGTTGGGTAAATTTTTTATGGTTGTTGAGTCTTCTTGGGTCTCTGTTATGACTGTTAAGTGTTTGTGTAATGATAGGAAACCTTTATTTGGTTGAATTTTGGAGCGGTGCCTTTCTCATCAACCTTTTAATTTGATTGTCCTTGCATCTTGGGCTAGGTGTTTTCTTCTTGATATCTTACTCAGTTTGTCTCTGTATACATACAGTAGAATTTTTATATCAAGTTGTTGTCCAATCCTTGCATTTTCATTCTTTTATATTGAAAATACAAAAATATTAGGAATTTTGCATTGATGGCATTTGATCTTTTGGGTCTTTATCATTGATCTTAGTACAGGTAAAGAAAGATTGCATCTTATTTGGAATTGCAGAACTAAATTGAAAATTGCATTTTGAAAAGCATATCGTTTATTGGGAATTGAAGTTAAGACTTTGAATTGTATTCATATTCATTTATTTTACTTGTTGAGTCATAACATCACTAGTTTCATCACCACACCTTTTTTGAGTAAGCAAGGCCACTAAAAGTAACATTGATAATTTAAAATTGATTAGAAACGATTTTATTTTCTAGGATGCACAAACTAGCTTAGGATTTAGAGCCTTGGAATAGGATTTTGTGAGTAAACTTCTCCAAGGCTATTAAATCAACATATGTGTCTGACTAAGGGAGTGGTGAAATCCATTGTATAATTGGTGATGTCATGAGGCTCCACTTACACCGGAGTTAAACACGAGGTCACGTGAGGTTGGTTGAGGGGATATACCCCCAATACTTTCTTAGCGTCAAATATATTTCTGGGGATCTATTCGTATATGAGGATCTTGCTAGTACCTTTACCTCTATGAGAGACAGTGATTTAGAGGTTTCGCAGTTTGTTACCCTATCTATGTGTTGGACCTGACTTATGACTATTTTCCTGTGCATTGGTTATACCATGGTTTCTTAGTTTCTTGACATAGGTACCACATAGTTTAATTGCAGGGGTTATTCTACAGGTACTTTGGGTCAGATAAGGGTCGGACAACACACAACATTTACGGAGGATTACCTCTCCGGGGAGATCTGACCAACTCATTATTAATCCCGCGAGGGCCCTCATAATTGATTCTGATACCTTTGATCTTTAGTAGGGAGTCTCAGCCCCCTCTTGGAAGATGCATACCTACTTTAGGGATGGAGGCCTATTGGGTTAAGCTGGACGAATTCTCTCTACTACCTGTGTCGTAGACCCAGGGTTCATATCTTCAAAGGTACCAACAAAGCCTAAAACTATTGACCCTTCTGGTAAACCAGAAGGCAACATAGTACACAGAGCGCACTTCGCAGTCTCACCCGAGATAGCTTTAAATGGGTGGTTTTAAGACTCAGGTGTTTACAGCCTAGGATTGAACATGAGATAGGGGATCTGTATTCTGAACCATTAATTACGATTTGTATTACAAATTATTGTTATCCTCTTTTATATTCTAACATCTGCGGTATATTTTCATTGTAGTCCCACAGCAATTAACCAAACAATATAACAACTCATTCATTCATTGCATATATCATTTAACTACTAAACATATGACAAATCTATGCATGCATTCATCACATTACATAGGTATTACCGTGGTTCACCCCCTCCTGGGCTACATCCACAAAGATTTGTCTCTTGGATCTCTTATTATGGTGGTTCTGCAATTCTCGCGCCTTGCGCTTACAATGCTCCTCAGATGGGTAAGATCTCTGTGAGGTGAACTAGATCACACCAGGATCCTCAGCCTACGATATAATCCTTGAGATCTACCTTTTCTCTTCCGCTTAGCTCACTTTCTCTACAGAAATAGTACATCTAATAAAAAACCATTACATAGAAATGATCTCAACTCTACAATAGTAGTAAAGATCAACGTTAGAAAATCTCTCCAAGCTCCCAATTCTGAGCTCTTCCCCTGATACCCGAACCCCTCTATGATACCTTTGTATCTATATTTATATATATCAGGTTCTTTATCCATTTACAAAAAAACCTTACAAAAACCCTAACCCTATTGTCATTGGGTATTCCTTCTCCGCATACGTTTGTTGCTTCCTTCCAGCTGTCGCCACCTTCTTGCATGCGAGTGTGTTGTGCTTATTTCAAGTTGTCGCTTTCCTCCTACACACTTTCTTTCCCATGATTTCTCTTCCAACTTTCATTCTTCTTTTTTCACACTTTCTTTCCCACTTCACCCTACTGCCAACAGGCCCCCAACACTGACATGTGACTCGTCCCAAGTCACCTAACCTTTCTGAGCTATCTCTATCTCTTCAGTCATCATCTAGAATTTTTCCCTTAGCTTTGCTTCTTTTGTCAATGCCTGCATGGTCTTCTCCTTAATTGTATCCATTACCTGAACTGTCACTTCGTCGCTCAGTAGTCCTACGCATTCTACCTATGCCTATGCCATCTGTGTTATATCTTCTCCTGCCTATGCAAGTACTTATGCTACCCATTTTTGTAGTGGTTCTATTTGAGCTTGACATTCCTATTTATGTGTCTATGTAGTGATGAGTTATTCTTGCATCTTCTTCAACTTGTGCATCCCCTTGACGTGTTTTGGGATTGGTATAATATTTTTCCTATGTTTGAGTTATTGGATCACTGCATTGATCATTTCCTCTTCCTTGTCCCAGCGTTGAACCTATGGGTCCTCCTCCAGTCTTATCCAAAGTTGCACTGCTTTGTCGAGCAAGTCAGTTGTCATGCTAACCTGCTTCTCCATCTCTTGTATTTGTGTTTTTGGTGCCTGCCTCCTTTGTTCCTTTAATGTCAGTGGAGTTGTTGGTGTTAGCTATTCTCAGAGATCCCTGATCTCCTTCTAGTATCGAGCAATTTCCTGTGCAATCTGGTCGATCTTTTCTGTGGCTGGGATTTCATTTCCTTGCGCAGTGTTTGGAAGTTTCCCAAAAATTTATCCCACTCTGCCTTCTAATTCATTCCTGTGTTCTGTCTCCTTCCGAGTTTTGGATTTGGCCTTCTCATACTCTTTTTCTAGTGCTTCCCACTGCTTTTTTTCTTTCTTAAGCTCAACTAAGTTTTTATGTTCCCAAGACTGCATATCGTGGTCAATGCTAACCTGAAATTTGTGCAGTGCCCTTGATGGAATCTATGTCAGGACCAATTGGATGTGGTCCAAATCCTTCAATGGTGTCTGTCCCACTATTTCATCCATTCATAGCATGATGAGTTTTATGTGGATCGTTGTGTTTTCATGTGGCATTGGGAGGGTTGGGTCTCTTTCTTAAACCTCCACTCTTTCATTGGTTTGTATTGTCGATGGCTCTATGCCTCAGCTGCTACTTTCTCTCTGGGCCTATCCGAGTGTCCTAAGGAGTTGTCATATTTCTTCCAGCTCTTTTTTCAGATTATCCCTATGATGTTTTGTGTGGTCGAAGTCTTCTGCTAGACAATCCTGGACCATTCTAGCGACCATTTCTACATCGTCCTCTGTGATCGTATAGTCCGGTGACACTCCTTGTGCCTTTGATTTCTTGCGTGCGCCTGTGGCCTATACAATCAGTCTCTTAGTTCCCCTGTCTCCTGTGTGATGGGGTTTGGGGCTGTCTCCTACGCTCCCTTATCTTGTTTTGGTTGTTCGTTGGTCTCTTTCTACCCCTTCTGGGTTCCTATCTACTTTGACCCTCCATTTTCTTGAGTCAGTTTGTCTTGGCCCATCCCTGGTTTCTTGGGCACTGGGATTTTTGGAGGTTGTGTTTCCGCTTGCGCTGCTTCTCCTTCTACGGGTCCTTCCGGTACTTCCCAAGGAATGGATGGGATCCTCAATTCATCAGGCCATTCGCTGATGACCATGCTTATATCACCTTCTGTGATGTAGTAGCGCATCGGTATCCATTGTCTATCTGGATCGTACCTTGGTTGTATCCACATGGTTTGACGTGTAGCCCAGAAGTTAGCGATGTCCCCATATCACGCGATAGCTTCTGGTGTTATTATCCACGACTGGTTAATAGCTTCCTGCGTGTCTCGTAGGTATTCTTCAAACATGATTCCATTTTCCCCCTTCTGTCTAGCCTATGGCACAGATCTGAGTACTAGATATCTTTCTCCCGCTGGTTGTGGTCTAGTAGAAAAAACTACATACTCTGGTTCCCACCATCCCATGAAGGGTATGAGGGTGAGAAGCCATGAGTAATGGAATTATGTGTCGAATTCCTTCACATCCCTACAGTCCACTTGGAACAATTTTAGAACATAAGGCACCTAGCTCACAAAGGTGCCTTCTGCACACTAAGCTACAACTATGGTGACTCCTGCGGGTACTTCGTCTTTGCGGCATTTTATTAGCAACTTACAGGGTAGGATATTTGCGCCCAATTGTGTTGTTGCATTGTTTATCTGTTTGATTATAATGCCTCTTGTCCCTCTCGCGGTGCCATATTTCTTCTTCATTTCCTCTTCTAATGCTTTTTCCTTGGATTTATCATCCAAAATCAGTGCGGGATCCATACCCCCGCTGGGTAGTCCTGTTATGTGCACAATAAGATCCACTGTTATGGGGACGGGTATGTCCAACCATATATCCCCTCCATGCATAAATGCTAAAAACTTCTTAATGCATGCTATCGCATACTGGCCTCTGCCAAAGTGCAGAAGTTTCAGCAACCCTAAAATGTCGGTTCGGTCTAGTCCAACTACCCATTGATGTGGTTGGCTGATTGTTTCTCCAAGTTGGTTGACCCCTATGTTCTCCATAAAAACCCTTGCCGCAAGTTATGGGTACTTGGTTTCGTCTGAGACGTCATGTTCAGAATAATTGAGCCTCTCAACGTGACCCAGTAGCTACAGCTCTACCTGGACTCCCTCTGGTATGCGTGGTAGCACAATTTATGCTGTCATTTTCTTGTGAGGTGAGCTCGATATCATAAATATGTCTACCTGCTATGGTAGTTGGTACGAAGTTCCCACAATTCTTGGTTGTTTCCCTGTAAGCCATTCTGGCCAAGACGAGGTAGTACTCGTGGTATCTTTTTTTGGTTAACCAAGGTTGGGTAACTGCGACTCATCTGGTTTACCTTCTGATCCTTGATTTTGTGTCATGTCATTACCTTCTGCGGTTGGTTCAGTGCTTTCTAGTTGCACTTCCTGTTGGGGTTTCTCTTCCTTGCTCTGAGGTTCTTGCACCTCTACTTGTGTGTGCTCTTTTAGTTCCTATGGTTATGGCTACTGAATATCTTCCAGTATCGATGTGGAGTTCACCAGTGGTATCTCTGGAGATGGGGTCTCTTCGATATCGACGATCTCTGGTTGCTATTGTTCATTTTCTTCCAGCAGTCCTTGTGACCTATTCTGAACTCTGGTCGGTCTGGTAGTCTAGCCTAGTTCAGTGGACTTCGGTGGTGCCATAGTAGTGAGTGTCAAATGTCTGCTAACTTTAGAGGATTGCGGTCTTTCTCTTTTCATTCGAGCTGTTGTTTCTCTCTCTCTGTTCTCCTTTTGCGAATCGACAAGTTGCTTTCGTGTTCACATGTTGTATGGGCTTGTCATGAAGCTTATTGAATATGCTTCCTCCATGATGCGATTAATGCACCATAATTGTGGGTTCAATGCACTTGAGGCAGTTTCGTACCTTCCATTACGCTTCTCTTTCCATTTCCAGTTGGCGTGTTTAATGTGACATTCCATCAGTCCTTTCCATGCCTTAATTCCGCTTAGTGTTGTCCTATCATCCTGCTTTTGTCAAATTTTTGTTTCCCGTTCATTTTTCTTAGGCATGTAACCATTGCTCTTGCCTTTACTGCATTCGTGTTTTGAGTGTGTTGTGGATTTTTCACGGATTTTTGGGTTTCTTTTTCTTTTTCTTTTTTTTACTGCACAGTGGGTGGTCGACTATCCTTGTCCAGCTTCAGTCGGATCTCGTTGATCATTCCTCTGAATTCTGTGCTTGCTAAATCTCTTAATTGTACAGCTCCATCGTCTTTTATAGATTTGACCTTATATGGTCCTAACCAATGCATTCTCATCTTTCCTGGGTGCTGAAGCAATTTGTTTTCATAGAGAAATACTAGATCGCCTTCCATGAAAGTGTTCTTCTTAATGTGTCAATCGTTCCATGCTTTGTCTCTGGCCTTCTACACTTGTTGATGGAATCTTGCCAGGATTCAGTCTTCCTCCATGGGTAATAGTTGGTTCAATCTTTCATGTATTGCATTGCATTCTGTCATTTATGTGATAGCGGCTACACGTAAGCTGGGTACTAAAAATTCTAATGGCACTACCGCTTCTTGGCCATAGACGAGTTTGAATGGTGTGTGCCCTGTCAACTTATTACATGTCATCCTATACGCCCATAATATTGCTGGCACTTTGAGGTCCCAGCCGTCTCTGTTGACATTATAGATATTTGTCAGCCCATTCTCTAGAATTTTGTTGAAGGCTTCTACTGTGCCATTCGCCTGTGGGTGATACGGTGTGATTCTCTAGTGGTGACCTTTAAATTCTTTGATCATCATGTGGATGGTGTTATTTATGAAATGTGTGCCTTGGTCGCTCATAAAAACTCTTGGGCACCCAAACCTAGTAATTACTTGTTCAAATAAGAAGTGTGCAGTGGTCTTTGTGCTACAGTCTTTTACTGGTACGACTTCTTCCCATCTTGTTAGGTATTCCATCGCGGTGATGATGTATCTTTCCCCTGTTCTTTTGGTTGGTGGGTTAATAGGTCCCACAAAGTCTATTGCCCATTTATCAAATGCTTGTAATGTCACTTGCGGTCATAACGACATCTCATCCCTTCTATTGGGTTTGCCTACCCTTTGACAGACATCACATCCCTGACAGTACTCTTTCAAGTCTCTATGAATCGTTGGCCACAATAATCCTACACAAAGTACCTTCTGCATGGTAGCTTTTCCTTCATAGTGTCTTCCTGCCAATCCCTCGTGGGATTCTGCTAAAATCCTTGGTTGTTCGTGCTCTAACACGTACCTTCGTAAAATGCTACCTACGCCCATTTTATATATATGTACTGTGATCAGTTGATAGTCAGCTGCGCAAACTACCATGTTTTTCTTCTGTGCGGTGGTATAATCTTGTGGTGTGGTACCTGTACTCAAGTACTGGATGATCTCTTCGAAGTGGTCATCAGTAATTTGTATTGACAATAATTATGCATCCGGAAAGTTGTCTTCTAATCTCATGGGTTCTTCTCCATTTGTAACCCATGATAGGTGATCAGGTCCTGCATTTAATTTTCCTAGTTTGACGATCACTTCGAAGTCAAATTCCTGAAATAGCAGTAACCATCGAC
>ML779437.1:82476-102644 GCA_009831015.1 Picea engelmannii | reverse complement strand
ACTACAGACTGTCCACGATCCAATGCAACCAGTCCCACTCAATTTGGATACTCCAGCAAGAAGTTATGTTTGTTTTACCTGGAACACCTTCTTGAGACTAGTCAATAGGACTAGTCAGATACCCTATCTTACACAAGGTGTATATACAAATTTAAGATGACCCAGAATCTGAACTTTTTTTCAAAGATACCTTACTAATTTCTGTAAATTTTCTCTAGAGTTCATGGTCTGAAACGTTACAAAAAACAATTTATAGCAAAAATCCCACAATGACTCATTTCAGGATGATTCCAGAACCCTATCTTGTACATGATGTATCTCCGAAAGTATAAGGCCTCAGAAGCTGAATTTTGAACCCAACGTACCTTGATCCGTCTTCTAAACACCCTCCAATCGGTTCCTTCTGAAACGTTGTAGAAAAAAAGTTATAGCGAAAATTCCACAGTGTGTCAGATGTAACAGCGAAACCCCAAGCCCTTGAGCTCTGATACCATATGTTAAGAACCAAACAGCAATATAACATAGAAAAACCTCAGGAAAAGTACTCAACGCCTTGAAAAAGAGATAATTTCAAATAATAAGCCTCTTCGAGGGGGAAACCTCCTTTTACCCCACTTAAATGTTCAAGTACAAGATGATTCAAAATGAAAATGTCTCCTTGGTATATATAGGAGACTAGGAAGTATAATTACAAATAATGGCCTAATGCCGACATAATTAAAATAACATTACTAATCTAAATTACAACTAATGGCCTAAAGCTGACATAAATAAAATAGCATTACTAATCTAATATGCCCCAATTAAGGGGTAATGGCCCAACATTAGGGCTTAACATCTCCTCGGATGGGTAATATCTCTGTGAGGTGAACTATATCGCACCAGGCTCCTCATCCTGTGATCTAATCCTCGAGATATACCTTTTCTCTTCTGCTTAGCTCACTTGCTCTACAGAAATAGTACATCTAATAAAAAACCATTACATAGAAATGATCTCAACTCTACAATAGTAGTAAATCTCAACCTTAGAAAATCTCTCTGAACTCTTCCCCTGATACCCAAACCCCTCTATGATACCTTTGTATCTATATTTATATATATCAGTCTCTTCAGTCGTTTCAACAAAAACCTTAAAAAAACCCTAACCCTATTGTCATTACGTCTTCCTTCTCCACATGCGTTCATTGCTTCCTTCCATCTATCGCCTCCTTCTTGCATTCGCACGTGTTGTGATTCTTTCTAGTTGTTTCTTTCCTCCTACACACTTTATTTCCCATGGTTTCTCTTCCAACTATCATTCTTCTTTGTGCACGCTTTCTTTCCCACTTTGGCCTTTTGCCAACAAGGCCCCTTTCAATGACTTTATCCTGTTTGTGTGCATATTGGCCTTTTGTTTATTTTATTTTGGTGTGCTCTTTGATTATTAGTTGGCCTTAGGATTTTTTGTATATCTCAAGTCTTGAATCATCATGGAGCCAAACCAGCTTCCCTGTAGGCCTCTCTCCTTGTTACAGTTACCATCGCATTTTGAGTCTTTTCCTTCTAAAAGGCATAAAGTTATCAAACACGATACACACACCTCCACTTATCATACTTGTGATCATACAAGGATGGGTACTAAATTGAGTCAGAAAGACATTGAGAGTCCTTCAACTCCCATACCTACTATAGTTAACGGTACCCCTTAAACACCTTCAACCACAATGGTTGTAGTGTCAAAGGTGCCTATCATCACCTATGTCCATCCTATAGTGAATACTCAACCTATAGCCACGAACCCTTTCAGGTCCCTTTGTCACTCGTTGGGATATAATGTTCAGTCCATCCCTATGCCCTCTAGTCCTTTTTCTTATGGTATGTTGAATTTCACATCGCAATTTTCAACCTCCATCCCAGCGGCCAGTTTGAATAATAGCATTGGACTTGGGGGCATGGCTCCTCCACATACTCCATTCTCATTTGGTGGTGCTCATGTCCCACAAATGACTTCTACTATTGGAGGCTTTCCTCCTTTTAACGTCGGGTCTAATCTTGTTTCTAATGCTTCTAGATGGAGTAACCAACCTGGTGGACAAGATACTTCTTACGGTCCATCCTTTACACCCACCTCATATGTACTTATTCATACCAACACGTTTGGCATGATGAATCCACCTTTATCCTCCATATTCACACCCAGAGGAGGTTAGTTTCATACCTTGGGAAACCACCAATCTAGAGCCACTCCGGTTGGGGACAGTTTTTACAACCCTCATCAGAACATTCCTATTGGAATGTTGCCCAACCAACCCCTCATGAATCTATTTGGAGGAGGGTCTTACAATATCGGATAAGGCCATGGTGCTTACCAGAACCCTGGATGGGATGTGATTCCCCAACAATAATATTTCCAAGGAGCTTGGGGCCAGATGTTGCAACCTCATCTCCCTTTTCTGGCCATGCTCAATCTTCCAAAATTGTCTAAGTTAATGAATGATCCTATGTGTCATGATCCGACATGGCCCCCCATCCCCACCAAGATTCCTTCATATATTCAAAAATTCAAAGGAAATAATGGTGAGGATCTTGGTGATCACATCACTACTTTTCACCTTTGGTGATCTTCGAATTCCCTTAACGACGATTCTATTCATTTAAGATTGTTTCAATTCACCCTCACAGGGGTCACCATGAAATGGTATACAGAGCTACCTAGGGGGTCATATGGAACCTTTAGTTAGATGGTCTTAATCTTCCTCAAATACTTCCAATTTTTGGTTCGTTACGATGTTGGCTTAGAACTTCTGTCAAATTTACACCGGGAAAAAACCACTCATATCTCAGATCATATCTAGGAGTGGCATAGATGGAAGAGGTTGATCAATACCTGCATACCCCCAGAATTCCTACTAGAGTGGTTCCTCAAATATCTACTTCCTTATATTTCGAAGGATGTTTCTACATCTGGGGTTATATCTGAGGAAGAAGCAATTTTTAAAGACTAGAAATTAGATATTATATATGCTCAATCTGGGATGTTATATGAGATTCTTCCAGACGCATCGAGGTCAAACTATGACCCTAGAAAAAATCTCAGGCCTCATGCCGATGGCATTGTAGGCTCCGCTAATGTGAAATTTGCAGACTCGGTGACAAGCCATTTGAAAGAGTTGTCTCTAAATGAGTCTGTAGGAGGGCCAATCATTTGTGTCCTCCAATCCCACTCAATGTACATTCTGTGCAATTGTCGACCAGCCTAAATGGTAACCAGCAACTAGGAGGGAATAAAAAGAAAGGACGTAATTATAATTGTAAGGGTGGAAAAAATAATAATAAACCCAAGGACAACGGTAATAATGAGAAGTCGAATAATAATGTTGATGAGGGCAAGAAATAAATGCGGAAGGTGAAGTTTCCTTGTAAGCTTTGTACAGACAATCACCTTACCCATTTATGCCCCAAACTTTCAGAATTTGTGAGGCTTTTATCTCTACTACCGGGTGTGTTGATTAATTCTTTTCCACATAATCATCACATGTCCTCAAGCTCCTCTAATGTTGGAAATGTGGAAAGTGGGAGTCAAAACCCACCGATACAATATGGTGACCATTTATGAATCAATATGGTTAAATCTAAGGTTAATGTAGCCACTTGTTCTCATGATTACAGTTCTCCACAAATTGTACCTGGTCTAGATTATCCCCCTCCTCTGAAGACTCCCTTACAGATTGAAAAACCAGAGCCCCCACCTTATATTCCGAAAGGAGTACTCAAGCGCTCTACCCACAATCCTAATGCTAGATCCAACCATAATTACTCTATTGTTGGGTATCTAGGTCAAACCCCTTGTGCGATGTCGGCTCTGGAGGTACTCCAAACGTGTCCTTCATAGAGGAATGTTTTTCTATCTGTGTTAGGAAATCTAGATCCTTGTGGCTCAAAATTTATCAATTTTGACATCACATATGTGAAGCCTCACTTGCCTTACCATGTGGCATTCCAAATCCACGTGGGTTACTCAAAGTATACCATCAAACATATTGGTTTTTATGAAGGCGCTGCAACATGTGTGATTTTCCTGGTCTATTGGAAATCCCTTGGCTCTCTAACCCTTTCTCAATCTTTGACCATGTTGACTACTTTTGACAGTCATTCCTTCCACCCTCACGGTATTCTTACTGCATTTCCGGTCCAGTTAGGTGGGAATATGGTAGAGGTGGATGTTGAGGTGATTGATGATCCCCTCGATTATAACTTTTTAATGGGACACAATTGGACTTATGTTATGATTTCAATCATATCGTCCGTCTTCCGCACTCTTTGTTTTCCTCACGATGGGAATATTGTGACGATTGACCAATTGTCCTTTGCATAAGCTAGCCCCAATGCATCTGTTGGACCGCCAATCCCTATGATTGACAATTCTTAGCTGGCAACTGAGAATATCAGTGTCGGAATGTATTCATCCCTTATGGGTACTTTCAACTTCATCACACTGGTTCATCATATATACACCATGTCCAGTAGGCTCGCTTCATCAGAGCGGTTTGTTCCTTTCCTCACTTCCTATTTTAACAATCCTTGGACCCTACCTTCCTCGACTATGTCTTGTGAAGGTCAGTCACATTATCGAATGGCCATGCCACTATCATTAGCAGAGATTGTGTATCAAGTTGTTCTTGACTCTTTCGTCAATTCAGATCTTGTTACCTCACAGACAGACGAGGAGGATCTTGTTATAGAGACCGTGTGGGCCACTTCGTCATATTTTTCATGTGACTGCCTCGATGAGAGTCTACCTTCAAATGAAGCCATCATAGAGGCCATGAATGGTTCTAACAAGCCTTGGGATGATATGCATCATCGCTCTTATTTTCTCCCAGAGCTTGCCAAAATCGAGAAAGATGATTTTAGATCTACTTTGAGTGAGATAATTGGTCATGCCATAGTTCCACTTGATACACATAGAATTTATGTCGAAGGAAACATGGTGAGTATCTCTCCTACCATCATGATCGATATCTCTCATACTCCTAGAAAGGTTGAAAATGTATACATCGATGTAGATTGTTCTCCAGAAGAAATTCTGATCTACACCGAACTCTTCAAGGAATTTTGAGATGTATTTGCTTGGTCATATGAAGAGATGCCAGGAATCGACCCTCGAATTGTCCAACATGAGATTAAAACTTACCCAGATGTTAAGCATGTTCGACAATGTCTTATAGTTGTCAATCCTAGGAAGGCCCCTCTTATTAAGGAAAATGTAGAGAAACTACTTAATGTTGGCTTTATCTACCCAGTTCCCTTGACTAAATGGATATCCAATCCCATTCATGTGAATAAAAATCAAGGAACCATCCGTGTATGCATGGATTTTCATGACCTGAACAAATCTTGTCCCAAAGCTAAATTCTCAACACCCTTCATCGATCAGATTCTCTATGAATGTGCGGGAAGCGAAGCTTTTTCTTTCATGGATGGATTTTTAGGGTGTAACCAAATTCAAGACCAACATAAGATGGAATTTTTTTTCCTTTGGGGTACTTCCGCATACTAGAAGATGCCTTTCAGCCTTAAGAATGGCAGAAAAACCTTCCAACATGCTATGACCTTCACATTTCATGATCTAGAGCATATAGTCGAAGCCTATCTCAACGATCTCATTGCTCACTCTTGTAAGAGAGTGGAACACCCTAAGAAACTTCGGCTAGTCTTTGAAATATGTCACCATTTGAACCCTCATAAATGCATCTTTTGCGTTAGGTCATGCCAACTTCTAGGATTTTTAGTCTCTGAGACTGGGATCATGGTAGATCCATTAAAGGTTGAGACAATACTTCGATTACCTCCCCCACGCACTATTTTTCAAATTCAAGGTTTACATGGGAAAGATAAATTTTTATGATGGTTTATAGTGAACTATGCCAATAATACTAAGGGTTTCATGCGTCTCTTGAATAAGGACACTACTTTTATTTGGGATGAGTGAGCCTAGGAATCCTTCGATGCTTTGAAGAAAGCCTTGGTATCGATGCCTTTGTTGAAGTGTCCAGACTATAGTAGAGATTACTTTCTTTATGTCACTACATCCGAAGAGACGATTGGTATGGTGTTGTTTTAGGAGGATGATTATCTTCGTGAGCATGTCATTTACTATCTTATTCGAAACTTGGTCGACCTTGAACTCAAGTATTCTCATGTTGAAAATCTAGCTTTGGTTGTCGTTCACGCAGTCCAACGATTACGACACTATATATTTATTTGAAAAACTATTGTGGTTGTTGATGTCAATCCATTTCAATATGTCCTTATGAGGCATCTCATAGGGGGAAAGTACAATAAATGGATTTTTATTCTACAAGAGTTCGATCTCGATTTTGCTTCTACGAAATCCAAAAAATCACTAGTTTTTACAGAGTTAATATCTTACTTCCCTCGATTAGACGAGGATGTTATTCATGTTGATTCATTTGAGGATGAACACATTTTCCTTGTCTCATCGTCAACCCCATGGTATGGATATATTATTCTCTATATTCAAACTTTGAATTTCCTTCAAAATCTCTCGCGAGATGTCTGACGGCATATACGGTACCAAGATAAGAACTATCTTAACGTCGGTGACACTTTGTATCGTCGAGGAGTAGACAATATCTTGCGTCATTTTTTAACTCATGAATAAGTTGAGTCTGTTCTAAATGACTGCCATAGTGGGGCTTGTGGTGGTCATCTATCTAGGCTTGCGACAACCTAGAAACTTTTGTGAGCCAATTAGTTTTGGCCATCTATCTTTAAATATTGCATTGAAGCAGTTAAGAAGTGTTACCCCTATCAGTTGTTCACTCGGAAAATGCACTCACACCCAGCCCCTCTCCATCCAGTCGTTATCGTCGGTCCCTTCATCAAGTGGGGGTGGACTTTGTGGATTGCAACCCAACTTCGGTTGGGGGTCATCAGCACATTATTGTGGTCATTGACTACTTTACTAAGTGGTTTGAGTCCATGTATACAGTTAAATACAATGGTAATACTATCACCTTCTTCATATTCAATCAAATTATAGCCACGTTCATAATCCTGAGTGAGATTGTCACTAATCATGGCAGACACTTTCAAAATGAAATGAGGGAATAACTATTATCTAAGTTGGGGTTTAGGCATGGTCATTCTTCTCCTTACTACCCCAAGGAAAATGGAAAAGTAGAGGTCATGAACAAGTCTCTAAAGACCATTTTGTAGAAAATTGTCAGCCAGAGAAAATATGACTAGCATATCATGCTTTATCCATCACTTTGGGCATGTTGAACCTCAGTCAAGACTTCCACCTGTTTTTCTCCTTTATAGTTAGTACACAGTGTGGAGTCGACCTTACCTACTGAATGTGAAATCCCTTATCTCAGATTGGAAATTTCACTCCTACCTAACACTTTTGATCTCCAACAACACCTCGTACACCTAGAGAGTCTAGATGAGCAGCATCAAGACACCTCTACATCTATCGAAGCGAATAAAAGACATGTTAAATTCCAATACGATAAGTCTGTCTGTCCTAGGCAGTATGATGAGGGTGACTTAGTCCTTCTATATGATCAATCCAAAGAACCATTAGGGGCAAGCAAGTTCAAACCCATGTGGCACGGTCCCTATATCATGTGATGTGTCTTAGAAAAAGGAGCCTATGAATTGGAAGATTATGAAGGGAACGTGTTGGTTAAGTCCATGAATGGGCTCTATTTGAAAACATATTACGCTTGAGCCCCAAGTTTCGGCATAACTCTTAGTATACTAATGTATTTTAGTGTATATATCTTTTCCCTTTGTTTTTATCTTCAACTTGCTTATCAAGTTTTCCTTGGTTTTCAGATGTCAACGGAGTCTTCAATATACTTAGGATTCGCAGACGGGGTCATTCGTCATACATGAAACTTGGCTTCTGACGCTTGGGTTTTTTACTCAGCTGAGGGTCTACTAGTGTCTTCAAGTGGCATTTTCCTAGGGCCATCCACGAATAATGTGGCAATTTCACATGGTATTCACTCATTACAAGTTCGCTTGGACTCCCAGTTAGTAGTATGTCAGTTGAATGGCATTTACTGTGTGCGTGACCCTATTACACTCCAACGATTCCTACGGGTATGACTTTTGGAACGACAGTTTCATTTTATTACTTATCATCACATACCTAGAAGTTCTAATTATTATTTGATGCATATGCTAATTTTGTTTTAGATTGGATTTGTCATATAACTAAAGAAAAGAAAACATTTTCATCAATGTACACATTATAACATAAGTAAAGATGAAGATCCATGTTTTTATATATATTTCAAAAAATATGATGTTATAGTAAAACATTGGGGCCGACACCCTCAATATACATATACAGCCAATCATATAATAGTCATGACATCTACATCTGTGGCACCAGATGAGTGTCATGATAGTAGACTATGGAATTTGCAAGACATTGAAACAGTCATACCCAAGAACGAGGCACACCTACCACATGTCATTGCATAGCCTCCGACAGATCCTCCACCTGAACCATAGGAATCCTCTGCGTCAAATGAGACAGGTTTCTCTGCATGTTTTGAAGCACTCTATTTGCATCCCCTCCCACTTCCTCATCTCCTCGGTGCCTCTGATGATGTCATGGAAGTTCTTCTGACCATCATGGACCTACGTCTGCATCACATACATGTTTAGTTATTACTTGGCATCATCCAAAAATATTTTTGTTTTCTTATACAAAAATACAAAAAAATGAAATATTAAAAAAATGACATACCTATGTCTCCATAGGCGTAACTTGGTGGTAACGGTCTATATCTCCTCTGAAGTCAATCTTTGCGTAAGGGTAGTCATCCAGAGCCATCACTTGTCGACTCCACCAGAAGAAAAATTCATCGTTGTAGGGTGTTGGCACCCTACCACCCCCTTTCACCTCATCACCTCGGTCCATCATGCCATGGCTAGATCGTGAGTTCCACATGGAATAATCTAAACTCTAGGGCCTAGACCTAGAACCTGCTCGAAGAAAAAACTACAAAGAATAGAATTGAACCCAAAGTTCCTCTTTCTGCCCAGTTTGTAGTATTTCAACTAGATCTTCATGTTGGCTAGCAATGAGGTGCACCATTCATACACCATGGGTCACAAGCACTCCACTGAATATAACATAAGTGGCCTCGATTCCTGGTGCAAAGAGGTTGACCATGTGATCTGTGTCAATACTAGGACAACAATCTTGAGACTCAGATTGTTGATCTCTCTGATTGGGATTTGGCTTCCTACCTCCTCGCTCCTTGCAATGCAATGATTGGCTATGTAATCCTCGATGTCCATGCCACTCCCAGCTCCCTGGGCTTTAAGTTTAACCACCTCAGCTCGACGCAACAATCTCGTCAATAAATAAATGTCCTCGACTTCAATCCTTAATGGTTGTCCATCAAGGTTGAAGTTCTCACTATTTGGATCCTAGTAGTTCACAAGAAACTAAAGCAAGCTCACTTGAGCCCTCATACCTTTGAGAGCCAAAAAATTGTATAGCCCACATCTTTTCAAGGCCATTTGGGCATATGGATCTCTCTCCACTACAACATCCACTTCTTCATGCTCTCTTTCTCTTCACTCTAGCACCATCTTGCAAGATTCAAACCCTTTTTTGAGTTAGAAACCTTTAAAAAAACATTATCCACAGACATATACATGATTTGTAGTGTACATAGTCGCGTATAGGTTTTCTTATATGTTGAAATTTTGTCAAACAGTCATGTATAAGTATGTGTATATGCAACTCGATGAACAGTATCCCACGTACACCTTATTTTTGAAGTTGCGCCCTAAATAACTTAAACAATGAGTCCTAATTACAAATTTTAATCCACTGAAAAAGAAAGAGGAGAGAAAGATGAATTACCTAGTCCAGACGGTCATCGATTCCATCGCTCGTAGCTCCTGCAATCACCAATTGAAATTCGGAGGCAATTTGGTCCAAAATCCATTATTTGGGTAAAAAATACAAATGGTATAGTAAATTTGGTTTTTTTACTATTTATAGAAAAACTTTACCCACTTTGCATAGTTTCATACAATATTTTGGCCAAATGGACTAATACAACAGTGGATGGAGTTGGTTTTTGTAGTTTTATCTAGGGATTCTTGTTGTTTTCAGCACCATGTTGCCTATTCGTAACTTTGGACAGGTATTTCCATTACCCAAAATATAGGATAGGTATCCAATCCATCATGCACACTTGCATAATCCTATGAATTTCGCTCATATGCCTTAGGTACGAAGCCATTTCATAGAGGGAGATAACCTTCTATCTGCAACTAGAAGTGTCATTATCGAATGGCAGAGACTCACCAAACATGGGTACCCTTGTTAGATCCCCTGCTTCTTTTGGTTCCCATGCATAGATTTTTTCCCATAGGACTAGGAGTCCCTTATAGCTAATACATGACTTTATGTTTGAACCTCATTTCTTACTCATAAACATGCTAACCTATACCTAGAGGACTCCCAACGAGTCTAATTTAAGCTCATTTTTTACTCTCTCAAAAAGAGAAAATATTGTCGAGTGAACTTGTCTCTTTCACACTAGTAAATTATATTTGAAAGGACATTTGTTTGGTGCAAGTTTATCCATTTTTCAAACCAAGTAGACTAAGATTATGAAAAAGGACATTTTTTTGGCGTTAAGTTGTAATTGCATCCATTCTATTGCTTGCAGTATTGAGCCTATTGTTTGTTCTCTCTTTTGCATTATAAGCCTTTCACCTCAGAAGTTTGAATCATCATCCAAGCAAAGCCTTGTTTATATCCTTTGCAACTTGACACCCTATACCTAAGAGGAAACATTCCCCCAAGTTTCCATCTCCCACATGCACCTCCTTGCATTGAGCATAGGTATGTTCCACTGGTGGAACTAGATTTCTTACTTGCGACACTTGTTTCCTCCTCTATATCATAGCATTAATTTGACTATGAAAAAACAAAAAAAAGATGGGAGAGAAAAGAATATTATCTTATATTGGCAACAGTCGTGTCGCCTTTGAACAGAGAACAATTTTTTTGAGTCCACTTGTCATCAAAATTTTGGGTTTAGCATGACCTTAAGAAGTTGAGCTTGTTATAGAGAGTTTACTCCCCTGACTGGTTACTCTTCCAGTCCCGATGGAGATTTTGATTGATGCTTCCTGCATCTCAAAGTTTCAACATTGAGTTTATGTTTTCAGAGTCTTCCATATGTCTCATTCTCTTTCATGCCGGCCATACCATCAATGTGTCTCAGATTTACATGAATTTATAGTCCTATTGTTCACCCTTGTCCTACTTTCATCATTGGTAGGTAATCTTGAACCCAGTAGTCGACATTTCATCATTGGTCGTTGACTGGGTGGTTTCCCTTGTTTTCAATGGTAAGAAATCTATTCACACATTGGGATTTGTGTAGTGTCTTGGATGCCATTATCCTTATTGGTGGTTTCCTCACCTTTGTCGACATTTTTCCTTATTGGTTTCTATTCATAGGGTCTTTTTCATGTACCACTTGCATCTGGCACATGAAAAAGATGCACAGGTTCGTTGGTTCATGAACATGTTCTTCGTCTGATTTCCTCCAAATCATTAAGTCCCTTCTTTGTACCTCAAGTTGAATGATGAGAGATGCCTCAATTCTCTCCTTTCAGCAGGTCTCCTTCCATCGAATTCATCTCATCTATTCTAGAGACAAGACCTAGAGTGCTATGAGTACCTAGAGGCTTGCAGTCATTAGTGGCAGGTTCTCTCACCATCGACAGTTGGGAATACATAAATATCTCCTAATCGATGTATTCTTTAAGTGTTCGACCCCGACACCTCTATTCACACTTGTAATAATGTACTTGGTTCCTTGATAACTACCTTCATTATCGATAGGTTGTCTCATGTTTGTTAATGGTATACCTTAATGACCAGTAATCAAACGAAGTCTCATTGTGTTCAACCTCAACTCCTCTATTCACATGATGTAGACTTGCACGTTTGGTAGGTTGTGTCGAAGACTTGAAGACATCAATTCATAGTCACGGATTTCCTAAGTTGTTGATATATTTCATTGGACCAGTACCTATGTGACTTTAGTGATCATGGGAGATCATATTTTACTCTATTGTATACAGATATTTTCAAATTGATTTTGAGACTGGTTTTACTAGGCCTTGTTCATGACTATGACAGTCTTTGGCATGTAGCCTCCTTTGTATTTCCTACTCATGACCATGAACAACTGTTTGGTATAGTTTCACATGGATCTGTAGTGTAATTCAAATTGGCATTCATGTGCGCAAAGTCAGTGCAGATTGTAATGAGAAAATAGTTCTTCCAGTTGGGTCTCCATTACTCCACTTATGGGTATTATAATGTATTTCATCCATTGTAGATACTCCTATGACCTCACACATTAGGGGGCATTTGTTATAGCAAGATTCGCCTCACCCTATGAAAATTTTCTCAGAAGGCCTTGTTTCATTTCCCTATGTAGACTTGAAGTCCCTTTTTGTAAATCCCAGAGCTAAAAACATTATTTTTCCACATATGTGTGCCCTATCTATTATACAGCATGTGTATACATAGGTTTCACCACTACAACCCGTGTACATCGGTTTTTGTGCCCAAAATTAAAAAATGGTGTCAGGTTTCCATGTCACGTCACAAGATCCATGATCCTTGACCTTCCACATACTGGAAAAATTCTGAATCAGCCCTTTAGTTCCACTTGAAGGATATAAATGGGCCAAATCTGAGCTATGAAAAAGGGGAGAAGAATTCAACTTTGAGATCAAATTTACTCTAGAGAAATTATTCACTTCATATTGATTTTGCATCCCTCTATCCTTTTAAGTCTGAACACATTGTTCAACCCTCAAGCTCTTCCCTACATGATTAAGAACCTCATTGTCTCTCTTATATGAGCTTACCTTTGGTGGAGGATTGAAGTGGTGGAGGCCTAGCTAGAAGGGACTTAGTTTCTCGATTCTGAACCGTGTTGACAGGGAAGTTTGTAATTCATTCACTTCTGTTGATTGCATTTTAATAGAAATACTCTTTTCTCGTCCAATTAATATCTTGCAGATATTTGAATTGTTATTCCATGGGAATATTTGTTATGAATGTTGATGGATTATTCCATTGAATGTGCTAACATTATATACTATCACCGTATGCTTGTGTTTCTTGGTTGTTGAGGACAAGTTGCAGGTGTATTGATTTGAGTCAAGTGCTCAATGGTGGATTTCATCAAAAATCTAGACGAGATAGGCTCTTCATCTTGTCTTGTTATCATATTTGTTTATATAGCATACCTGATATTAGAGTTGATTTATGCAATCATTTCCATCTATTGTGGTTTACCCCTAGCCATAGATATATTTTCCTCATAACAATACATGTAGGAAATACAAGTGGTTCTTAAGCACACATTTATTGGCCACCCTTGTCACCCCTATTGGTACCCCTTCGAGTGGTAGTGCATCATAAAGAACCTGTATATGGATTGACCTAGGCATATTTAATCCCTCTATAGATCAACCGCCTAACTGTTATAGTTTCATCGAGAGAAACACTCGGGAAGTGACTCTCTAATACCTAGGTAGTTGGGTAGTACAACTAAGGGTACGCTCTAGCCTCCTTAGTTGGTGCCCTGAGATATTGGGTCGAGTACTATTGTTGAACCCCGCATGTATATAAGAGATATATAGCATAGGGAAAACCCTTGATTGTAGATTCCCTGCCAAAACTAACCCTTGGGAAAAGAACAGAGAAAGGAAAGATAATATCTATTGTAGTGCAACCTTGTCGTCTGCATTAGGGTTTTGAAATTACTACATCTTTCATCCTATTAAGAATTTGGGCATTCCTCCTCTGCAGTATTATTTAGTTTGTCGCATAACTCTATGGGTACCCCTTCGATTCTAAGCCTGTCAGAACCCTTATTTGTGACATATCCCATTGCATTCCTCTCTTCATTTTGATCGTAGTGGTACCCTTCAATTTTAATCCTTTTTTCCCTACAAACCCAACCCTCTCTGAGACACCTTTCTTGAGACCTATCCCATTGGATTCCTCTCTTTGTCATGATCACCCAGGTACCTATCATTTTTAAGGAAATCTTTTTCATCCCTGCACCTCCATTGCTACCTAAGACTTCACCATTCCTACCACACACTCTCAGTCCCAAGAAACCTTGGAGGATAGAATGTCCCACCTAGAAAAACAAATTGATGACAACATGGCTTCCCTCCACAATGAATTCACCACATCCCTTGACTAGAAATACAAAAAATTGTTGCAACTCTTCAAGGGTAAGAATGTTGAGCCAGAACTAGAATAAATTCAGTCTTCTCATTATGAACATACTCAGTCCTCCTGATCCCCTTGGGGTTCTCCACCTTCTTGGAATAATATGCCCAAAGTTGACATGCATAAATCTAATGGTTCCAACCCAGTTGGGTGGGTTTCTCAAATGGAACAATACATCTCCCTTCATGATATTCGAGTTGATGAGACCAAAATCCATGTAGGGGTTTTGTGCTTGGATCAAGAATGTTGGTAGTGGTGGTAGTGGCATAAGAAATTTTATCCAGGACCTACCAATTGGAACATGTTCTCCAAAGAAGTTTTTTCACGTTTTGATAGGGAAACACATTTTTTGGGTTGACTCACTAAGTTGCGCCAAACTGGATCTTTCACAGACTTCATCATGACATTTGAATAGTCTTCTATCCATAACAAGGGATTATCTGATGAATTTTACCTGAATGTTTTATCAGTGGTCTCAAAGAAGTTATAAAGGCTCATGTGAATATGCATCATCCTACTACTTGGTTGCAGGCATGTCAATTAGCTAGAGAAACAGAGACCATCCTCCAGGTCAAATCTCTGAAGGCTCCATTTACCACCTATCCTCGCCTAGGGATACCCCTACTCCAACCCAAACTTTGAAGGTCCAAAAGGTCTCTCCTGTTGAAATGGGAAAATGTCACAAGCAAGGAATTTTCTACTATTGTGATGAAAAGTATGCACCATGTCATAAATGTAGAGAATAAAACTTCTTCCATATTGATGCCTCGGCTTCCTCTTCCTATGACGACATCCCATCAGATGAGGTTTCATACCAAGAGGAAAATCATCCAAGTGATCCTATCAAAGATTTAGATGTCACACCTATGGAATACATGGAACCAATCATCTTGCTTCATGCACTCTCCAGTGTTTTAGCCCCATGGACATTGAATATCAAGGGATACATTAAACATAGTTTGGTTGTGGTGTTGATTGATAGTGATAGCAACCATAATTTTATTCATTGTAGGCTCATTTATGAGATCCATTGCTTTGTCCTCCTTGTTTCTAATTTTCAAATCCTTGTCACTAATTGTGGTACTATGAAGTGTGGGGGGAATTGTGAGAATGTCAAACTCTAAATGGGTGATTACCATCTAAAAACCCACATGTTCTTTATTTCCATGGGTGGTTGTGATATTGTATTAGGTGTCGAATGGATTTTCACTCTAGGTTCGATCACAATGGATTATTAAGAATTATATATGATCTTCACCCAAGAAGCTCACCCCTATACTCTCAGGGATCTCCAAGCGGGCTCTCTTGAAATCATTAGCACTCACAATATGGAAAAACTCTTGAAGAAAGGCCACCATGGTGTCATTTCTCAATTTAATTCCATCCAGGTCATTGAACATACCTCTCAGGTAATTCCTCCTAACCTGCAACTCATCTTAGAAAAGTACCCCAAGATATTTGAGATTCCTATAGCCTTACCTCCTTCCAGGGGTGAGAATGATCATAGAATCCCTCTCTTTTTGGGCATTCAACCTCCCAATGTACGTCCCTACAGATATCCCTTTTCTCAAAAAAATGGAATAGAAAATATGGTACAAGAATTACTGGAGGCAGGGGTAGTTCACCCTAGTACTAGCCCATATTCTTCACCAGTGGTGATGGTTTTAAAGAAAGAAGGTACATGGCGCATGTGCCTTGATTTATGTTCCTTGAATAAACTAACCATCAAAGATAAATTTCCCATTCTTTCCATTGATGATTTGTTGGAAGAACTACAAGGTGCCTGTGTATTCACCAAATTAGACCTTCACTCTGGTTATCACCAAATCCGAATGAAGGAGGTCAATATTCCAAAGACTTCTTTCAGAACTCATGAGGGACATTATGAATTATTGGTCATGCCTTTTTGCCTTTGCAGTGCTCCATACACCTTCAAAAGTCTCATGAATAAACTATTGAAACCTTACCTTTGGAATTTTGTCTTGGTTTTCTTTGACGACATCCTCATTTATAGCCACACTTGGGATAGCCATCTTCTTCATGTGGACAAAGTCCTTCACTAGTTGCATAAAAACCAATTGTTTCTCAAAAAGACCAAATGTTCATTTGGCTCCAATGAAGTGGAATACTTGGGGCACATTGTAAGCGGGGATGGGGTAAAAGTGGACCACAAAAATATACAATCTATGCAATAATGGTCGCGATCAATGACCTTAAAGTGCCTAAGTGGTTTTCTTGGTCTCATCGGCCCTTATAGGAATTTTTTCAATCATTATAGAAAAATTGTTAATACCTTGATTGACCTCCTTAAGAAGAATGCATTTCATTGGACACATGTTGTTGAGTAAGCCTTCACGGAGTTAAACAGGGCCATGTGCATAACCCCTGTCCTAGAAGCTCTTAACTTCAACAAAACCTTTATGGTGGAATCCGATTCTTTTGACATGGGTACAGGTGCACTGCTCACCCAAGATGGTCAACCCTTGTCATTTACTATCCAAGTGTTGAGTGGTCACAATATGGGCCGATATACGTATGAAAAATAAATGATGGCCATTCTCCATGTGGTGCACACCTGGTGACCATATCTCTTGGGAAATCATTTTCAAATTAAAAAAAATCACCATAGCCTGAAATATTTTTTGGAGTATCAACTATCATCCCTAGAACAAAATAAGTGGTTGACAAAAATGTTGGGTTATGATTAT
This sequence comes from Picea engelmannii, assembly GCA_009831015.1. Classification (NCBI taxonomy): domain Eukaryota; kingdom Viridiplantae; phylum Streptophyta; class Pinopsida; order Pinales; family Pinaceae; genus Picea; species Picea engelmannii. Next base: position 85,610 of record ML779437.1, on the reverse strand, counting down.
GAAATCATATACAAAAAGGGAAAATATAACATAGTAGCAGATGAATTGTCAAGACAACATGAGGAGCATGGCTCCCTCTTTGATTTATACTTACTGGTCCCTGATTGGATTGAAGAAGTGTGCCAAGAGTGGCTAACACACCAGACTACCTCCAAATTAATTCAGTGTCTTCAGGAGGACCCTAATCTTCCCAATGGCTACACTTGGTAGGATAATATTCTCTTATATGAGGATCTAGAAATCCTTAATATATATATTCGAACAACTGTTGGTCATACTCATTTCAATCGAGAAATGGAAGAATCCATGCAAGTTTTTTCTTGTTCTGAACACCAAAAGAAATCACTACCAACTCTCAGGATATAATGTTATTGATCGTATGATATTTTCATTAGTGCAGATATAAAGATCAATGAATCCTTTGAATAACTGGCTTAAACCCATTTCTTAATCCTGCTCATGAAAATATGGAGATTTTTTCACCTGGTTCTCTCACCACCCTCAGCACTCAAGCCCGGGCTCTTAAATGAGTTGCACTCCTCAGCTATAGTGATTCATTCGGGGTTCCAAAAGACATATGCTCTGGCTCTTCATTCATTTTTTGGGGGAGGTATGAAGAAGGATATTCTTCAATTTGTCACAAAATGTGAGGTGTGCCAATGTAATAAAGGTGAAACGATCAATTCTCCAGGAGTCCTACAGCCCTTACCCATTCTCACTTCTTTGTGGATAGAAATATCCATGGATTTTATAGTGGGCCTTCCTAAAGTCAAGAACAAGTCTGTCATCATGTTGGTGGTTGATAACCTCTCCAAATATGCTTATTTTTTTCCCTTACCTCACCCTTTCACACCGACACTCATAGCACGAGTATTCCTTGATCATATTTTCAAGCTACATGGCATACCAACCTCTATCATCTCTGATCGTGACCCATCTTTCACCAACACATTTTGACAAGAGTTGTTTAAATTGTAGGGGACCCAACTGAACATGAGCACAACTTATCACCCCTAGTCTGGTGGCCAAACGGAAGTAGTCAACAATTTTTTGGAAACCTACTTGCATTGTTTTGCTTCAGAAAAACAACACCAGTGGGTGCAGTGGCTTCCCATTGCAAAATGGTGGTACAATGATTCCTATCATACAACCACTAAAATGACCCCATATGAAGCAGTGTATGGACAAAGGCCACCAACAATCACTACCTATCTTCCTGGCACATCCAAGTTCCAATCTATTGATACAATGTTGCAAGGTTGTACAACCACTCTAATGGCTCTGAAGGATAACATCCACATGGCCCAAAATCGCATGAAGAAACAGGGATACCAACATCGTTCAAAAATTGTTTTTTAGGAAGGTAATCAGGTGTTTCTTAGGATCCAACCTTACTAGCAAACATATCTCAAAGCTCAGGGACATCACAAATTGGAACCTAAGTTTTATGGACCCTACTAGATCATCAAGTGCATTGTTTATGTGGCTTACAATTGGCCCTTTCTACTATTTCCAAAATCCATCTGATGTTCCATGTTTCTTGTCTGAAGAAAGTGGTGGGACAGAATTGCAGAGTCCAAACCATCCTGCTGGAATTAGATGAAGAAGATTCCTTGTGGCTCCAACTAGAAGTAGTCCTCAATACCCGTGAATGTCACTTGTGTGGTCGCACTATCAAGTAAGTGTTGATCAAGTGGAAGGACACAACACCAGAGGAGGAGACCTGGGAACCCACAACCATAATTCAGCAGTTTCCACACCTGCAGCCTTGAGGAAAAGGCTACTTTTGAAGGGGGGGGGCATCTTAGAATGTTATCCTAATCTCTCTCCATGGGTCATTATTTCGTAGAATACGTTTTCTATTTAATAAAGGATGACATTAGTTAATAAGGCCTATAAATAAAGAATAATAAGTCAATGTAAGAAGACCTAATAGAATCTTTCTCTTCTAGAAATATCTTCCTCTAGAAGTTTCCTTAGAAGGTAGAATTAGTATAAATAAGAGTATGAGGCATTGGATATTTTTTCTTCGAGATTATTGTAATAGAGCTCTGCTTTGTTGGAGGTTTCCCCCTCGAAGAGGCAAGTGAACATTGCTATCGTAATAAAGTTGCTCTTCTTGGTGATTATTCTGGTGTTCTTCTAATATTTTTCTGGATATATCATTATTATTCTCTCATTGCCTGCTAGATATTTTTTATTCTGCATAATATATTGTATTAGGAATATTTCACTTTTGGTGTACAGTCCAAATCCATTTGATTTTACCATAAAGGAAGACATGCATGTCTTTATTTATTATGAAAACTTGATTGGCATGTCTAAAGATGATGTTGGATTACTGAGAGGGGGGTTGAATCAGTAATAGAGAAATTTAATCATTTTTAACCATATAATCCAAGTGTTATATCAATGTAGCATTATCATCCAATAAATGCATATTAAATAAGCAATGAACAAATAAACAATCATACACATACATAGTACACTAATGTTTTACGTGGAAACCCAAAGTGGGAGAAAACCACGGAATGATTTTTCTTATATGTCTTGAAGAAATACATTCATTGGAAGCATCAACTTCCTTTGTTTTCCATCTGCAACTGGAAGGAGGCTCCAACCCCCTAGTTTCTTAGGCTACAACTTGAGGGAATCTCCAACTCCCCAATTCTCTAGCTATAAACAGAAGAAGGCTACAACCCCCTAGGTTCTCCAACTACAACCGGAAGGTGGCTACAACCACCTGTCCTTGCCTCATCCAACCACCTTGATGTATAAGTGGAATGATGGAACCATTGTCACACTATCACTTCAAGATATATTAATGTAAACATGTACCAATAAACCTACACCAAACAACATGTACCAATAAACTTGAATCATGCATCAACCATGCATTAACCTGTACCTCAGTCTATAATCAACCAGTACCTTAAACAAGTGCATCAACCATGCACCAACCTGTACCAAACAAACTGTACCATAAACAATTGCATCCAACCATGTACCAAGTATGTACCAATCATGTATCAACTACTCATCGACTATGACTCATCAATATGTACCAACATCATCAACTATACACCTCATGTATGTGCCAACTCATCAACTACTTGTCTCAACCATGTACCCAA
>ML779437.1:38412-57574 GCA_009831015.1 Picea engelmannii | reverse complement strand
GACTGTATGGAGGACTGATGCTACAGCAGCAAGAGACAACAGCAAGGTCATCACATGTGGTTGATTTTCTTCATGCATGAGCAAGTGTGTGTGTCAGAGCTAGAAGCCATCGAAAGGAGACCTACGACATCAAGGCTCAGGTTATAAGTTTCACTTTCAATTAATTCAATACAGTAATATGTCCCTTTCCCATAAAGATAATGTCACTTTATTACATAATTCATTGATCATATGTATAGACTAGTCATTGAATATCTTAATCTGCCTTTACTTCAATTGGTTCGTTTTGTTGTGATCTAGACGGGACGAGAGCATTGGAGCAAAGCTTGGAACAACACAGACATAAGTAAAGTGATCATAAGGTATGTCCATAACCCTTATCTCTTAGTTCATTCAATAGGCTAGATCTAGGGAAAGTGTATTATTCTGTCCTGTTTTGTTCTAGATACCAGGTGGATCTAGGGAGGTCGGTTTGTGTCCGCACTCACGGACTTATCCTATAACAAGGAGTCTGAAAAAAGATTAACTATGGACTCCATCAGGAATATTCTTCTGGACCAATTTAATGAGTGTGAAAGAATAAGGTCACTCGGTGATCTTTTCAATTTTAGGGAGTCTGAAAAGAGCTTAACTATGGACTCCGTGGGGGTTTCTTTTTCGTAAGTTTAGTCCCTTATGCCCGAAAAAGGGATAAAATTATACCTGAGAGTACTCTTCTAAAGAACGGAAGTTCTATAGAGTATACCTTTGTTCGTACAGTTGACCGTCCGGACCGAAAAAGGGGTAAACTACCGCCAGACAGACGTGACTTCAAATTTCAGTTTAACAAGCATGAAGGGCCACAAGATCACTCGGCAATCTTTTCATGTTTAGAGGGTCTAAAAAGGGCTTAAAAGGAGACCCGTTATTTTTTGGGAGTCCTGAGGGTGAGACAAAGAGCAAAGAAGAATCATGCAAATGAGGCTCAAACTCATATTCAGGAAATACTATAAGGACTCCCAAGCCTACAGTGTTTTTAGAGATGGCATGGACACCATAATGCAACCAAGACCTACCTAGGGAATCCATGTTCTGGTAAGATCTACCGCCAATTCGCGACACTTCTAAAGAAGATATGATGGTTATGTGTCACAACTTGATGGGATCGATCCTATAGCATAGGAAAAAGACAATGAGATGCAAAATTCGGGGTAGTTACCTAACTTATATGCTCAAGTTGATTCTTGGAAAAAATTTCATGGACCGTCAAAATTTTCTCAAAACTCAAAAAAAATGTGTCCCAATACCCGATCAAATCCCTCCATATAACTTCTGAATCACTCTAAATGGTTTTTGGTATAAAGAAACTGATAAGGGAGGCCAAAAAAGTGACAAAAAGAGGCCAAAAAGTCTATAAATAGAAGTTGGCAGCTCATTATCACCATTGCTGATTTGGAAATTGACTCTGGAGCCAAAATACCCCCTTTGCTAAAAACGGTGATTCCGAGAGCTACAGTGGATGAAACGAACTTTCTCTTGGACCAAGTAAGTACAAAATCCCTTATCTAGCTATTCAATTCTTCAATTTTTCATTTGCTTTCATTTTTTGGGTGGGCATCGACCTTAAAAAGGTCGGCCCTAGGTACATGCGGGTTGTCTCTGGACAGGCTACATGTACACTTGGGTAGAGTAAAGGCTACCCACATGTACACGCGACTGTCGCCTCTACAGCTCGCGTGGACCCCCCTTTTGTAGAAAAAAAAGAACTAAAGGGAAAGTACTGACCCTCCTGAACTTTGGTGTGTTGGCAAGATGTATGTCCAGTGGAGGGAAAGGGAGCATGAAGCAATCAATGAGTTGGTTGTGGGAGATTTGAATGTTGTGGCTGTGTTGATGCAATGTGGTTTACTGAAGTTCTTCCTGTGTCCATTTATGCAAGCGCAACCAAGGCTACTGAATGCCTTGATTGACTACTGGTACCCTGATGCAGAGGCTTTCATGCTAGAGGGGAAATCACTGGTGCCCACCACCGATCTATTTTTTGACTGGCCTCTCAAGGAGAGGGAACCAGTCAACTTTAGGACATTTCCTGCAGGACCGAGTAAGATATTAGAACTGATAGCCGAGCACTGTGAGGCTGGGACTGACCGTGCGGGCTCCCAGGTACCCATCAGTAAGATCACTAACCTATCATTGCAGGCGATATTATTACTGATTAGGCAGATTATCGGTTCAGCAGCCTTGCATTAGGCATCTTGTGCACAGATGAACCATGCTATCCAGTGCTTGAATGCACAGATTTTTGGCTGGAGTACGACACTGCTCGAGTGCATGAAGAGGCAATTGACAGATTGTCGACAGCGGACACAAAGGAACTTCAGGTTCAGGATGATTTTGTGTTCATTCTTCTTTGAGAGAGTTCTGAGATTTAGTCCTCAGGAAGTAGTACGAGGACATCAAGCCTCTTTTCCTATAGTGTGTAGATGGGCAGTATTACTGCCATGACAAGGTGGTGGAAGGACCAATGAGTCCTTCGATGATGACTTATTTGCGTGGTTGTCATGGAAGATCCATGTGATCGAGGATTACCCATATGCAGGGATAGATTTTTCTAAAGATCCTGAGATACCCGTGCCTCCTGATGAGGAGTGAGGGGAGATGGGTAAGTCTCCACCTTTGTAGTTTTTTTGTTTGCATATGTAATTTTTATGTCATTTTTGTTGTAGATATCATTTTTTTTGTATGCCAGAGTATTTGACAGGTATACGTTTGTTGCATGCAGATGTGGGACCTGTGTGACCTACCGATTATGCACGGAACAGGAATCGTCCACGACCAAAAGCCGCAGTTGCCGTCGTCGGGGGAGCAACAGTAGTAGGGAACCTCCTAGCCAGGGAGGCTGAGAGAGTCCTTAGACGAGTTGAGCGAAACTTCACTGCACTCACTCACACAGTTCCAATGGCAGAGATAGAGGACCTGTCGTCATCCATGCAACCTCATGTAGTGGGGGCACCTCGGACATGGGTCCGATTGTTTAGGCATTTAGCACATGTTGTGGACTATTATAACAGGGCCCATAGGCCCTGAACCTATTTAGACTTTTTACGTGCCACAAGCACTTACTTGTATATATTTTTGAGGGCATAAGCCCTATGACTCGTTATTAGTCCCATTTTTTAGACGCTTGCATCCATCTATGTACTTTGGTTGTTTTATGATGTTATATATGGTTTTTTGATATTTTGTGTCTTATGGATCACGTGTGCAAAACTGTGTTTACATGCTTATGTCAATGTTCTTTCATATGTGTGCAAGATGCCAATCTAAAATTTGATTAGCTAGAGTATCTGTAATTTGGTTTAATCTCCTAGGAACATGAAAATATGTAATATAATCAAAGTTTCATTCTAAGAGACGTACCCTAAGGAATCGTCAATGTAAAGTTGGATCATGAACTCGGTATACTCTCTTTAGCTACGACACAACTAGTTGAGCGTTGAGATAGACCCGGAGATGAGAGATACCCAATGACAAGGCGTCACGAAGAAACTCAATAACTCCACTATACTCGGCGACATTATTTGTGGTGTCACCTAAGAATATACCTCCGGAAGATAACAACTGGCCCTGAGGTGTAAAGATTACCCAAGCTGCGGAGGCAAGCCTCCGAGTGTGTCGACTAGCACCATCTGCATACCCAACGAACATCTCAGAATCACTTGACATCTGCCATACTGATGAAAGATAACATCAAGGACACATCCATAACACTTAAAAGAAACTAAAAAGTAATAGTACAAAGACTATACATATGTTACAAAAAGTTACCCACAGTGACCTGCCTATGAGTAATACTTCTTGAGGTAGAGCCCATTTCTAGGCTCCGCCAAATCATTCCCTTCAAAATCAACCAGACGATAAGTGCCCTTTTTTAATACCTCTTTTATGATGAAGGGTCCGAACCACATGGGTTTGAATTTTCCTGCCCCCAGGGGGTCCTTATCTTGGTCATAGACCAGGACAAGGTCGCCCTCAGAGAAAATCTGAGGATGAACGGACCTATCATACTGAAACTTGACCTTATGTTTGTGAGCCTCGTTGGCTAGGGCCGCATCACGACGTTTCTCATTGATCTACTCAAGGTGTACTAACTGTTCTTCAAGTGGATAAGTGTCTGGCAATAATTGTACTGCCAATTTTAAAGATGGGATCTGACATTCGATAGGAAAGACTGCCTCCAACCCATAAATGAGTTGAAAAGGTGAGAAACTGGTTGTAGTCTTAACAGATGTTCAGTAAGCCCATAATGTCGAGTATAACATCAAATGCCAATTTGACTTGGATGAGTTGATAGTTCGATGTAGCATAGTCTTAAGATTTTTGTTTACAGCTTCCACCTACCCATTGGCTTGGGGGTAGTAGGGCGATGAATTATCTTGCCGTAACCCAAGATTGGATGTTAATTCGGTCATCATTTGGTTATGAAAGTGACTGCCATGGTCAGTAACAATCTCTCTCGGGACACCGAACCTTGCTATAATCTAGTTGAATAAAAAGAGGGTTGCAGTCTCTCCATCATCTTTAAACGTTGGCATAGCTTCAACCCACTTAGTGAAGTAGTCTATAGCTACGATGATATAGCGGTGCCCCCTTGTTGACGAGGAGTTTCAAGTAGTGTAATCAATCCCCCACTTGGTGAAGGGACCAACTATGATGACAGGAAACATAGGAGCGGGATGTGCCCTCATCTTCCGAGAAAAGACTTGGCACAGATGGCACTTCTTGACCGATTCTATGCAATCTTTGATAAGCGTCGGCTAGAATTAACCTGCTCGTAGAATCTTTTGGGTTGTTGCCAACCCAGAAAAATGACCAACATAAGCTCCGGTATGGCAATCGTTGAGCACGATGACTACCTCCTCATGTGTGAGACATCGACGTAAGATGCAGTATACACCTCTCCAATACAACGTATCATTGAGTATGAGATAATTCTTAGTCTGATGGCGTATCTTCCGACGCTCATCATGAGAAGCAGAAGTGGGGCACTTCAAATTATGGAGATAGATAAGTATATCTCCGTACCAGGGATTTGAAGATGTGATCAAAAACATATCTCCTCGGATAGGCAATTCTTCAGGCACAACGTCACTTGACTCAACCGGAAGTTTCGAAATAAGCTCTGCAAAGACCAATGACTTTTTGGACTTTGCTGAAATGAAGTCTAAGTCAAATTCATGGAGGATGACTATCCATCTACTAATTTTTTTGTCTATAACCCATCATGTCAACATGTACTGGAATGGATTCACGATGGCAATGGCGGTGGTCTTGCGAAACAGAACATAATGATGGAACCGTTGAACAGCATGAACTGCTGCCAATGCAAGTTTTTCGATATGATAATAATTGAGTTCCGGTCCTACGAGGCCTCAGCTCAGGTAATAGATCATGTATTCTGAGAACGAATCATCTTCCTGAACTAAAACCATGCCAATAGTTGACTCTACGGCAGCCAGATATAATAAGAAATCTTTGTTATAGTTAGGTGGTCGTAGCAGAGGCACAGTTGTGAGGGCGTGTTTAAATGCGTCAAAAGAGCATTGAGCGGCTTCGTCCCAGTAAAAAGGAACATCTTTCTTCAATAGGCGCATAAATCCCTTGGTGATTTCGGCATAGTTGGAAATGAAGCGTCGTAAAAAGTTCACCTTGCCTTGTAGACTCTGAAGTTGAAGAACTGTGTGTGGGGGGGGCAACTGGATTATTGTCTCCACCTTGAGAGGATCGACCATGATCCCTATTGTTGACACGATGAAACCTAACAAACGTCCTGACGTTACGCAGAAGCTGTACTTGTTTGGATTTAAGCGAATCCTAAAGTAGCGATAGCATTCGACGATTGGTCTAAGGTGTGTAGGATGATCCGTTCTCTTGTGAGATCGTCATGCTAAATCATATATATAGGCCTCGACTATATGCTTGAGATCATGAAAAGAAAAAGACATGGCCCACTGGAAGGTGGCTCCAGCATTTTTAAGACCAAAAGGCATCTTACAATATGCAAATGTACCCCACGGACAAATGAATGTCGTTTTGTGTTGGTCTTTGGGTTTGATTTGGATTTGATTATATCCCGAAAAAACGTCCATGAAAGAAAAGGCTTCGCAACCAGCACATTCATCAATGATCTGGTCGATGAACGGTGTTTGAAAATTATCTTTGGGACATGCCTTGTTCAAATCACGGAAATCGGTACATACATGAATCGTGCCTTGTTTTTTATTGATCGGCACAGGATTTGACACCCATTGAGTCAAATGGATAGGATAGATAAAACATGCCTTTAGCAATTTCTCAACCTCAATCTTGATGGCTACTGCTTTCTTAGGATTAATTGGACGAAGTTTTTGTCGAACCGACTTGGCATCAGGATATGTTGTGATTTCATGTTCAACTATTTTTGGATCAATACCTGGCATTTCCTCATAAGACCAGGCAAAAACGTCACGGAATTCCTTGAAAAGATCCATGTAGATTTGACTCTCTTCGGGGGAGCAATCTGCTCCGACGAAGACATTCTCCACGACGCCAGGGTTTCGGGAGATGTTGATTGGTATAGTTTCAGTGATAGTCGCCATATTTCCCTCAGCATAAATTTCATGTGTAGCTAAGAGATTAATATGACACAACTGATCTCCCGTCATGGTCACGGTGAATTCTCCTGCTTCGATTTGGTTTAACTCTGGGAGAAAATATGATCTGTGATGAAGATCTTCCCAAGGTTTGTCCGGACTAGTCATTGCTTCGATTACTGCTTCATCTGAAGGCAAGACTAAGTCTAACGAATCGACGTTAGCGAGAGAACCCTGAGCCCAAATAGGATCTAGAAGCGGATCTAACTCTTGTGGAGGAGTCGGATCGGTGTTAGCTGAAGCTTGCTGGACTAAAGAGTACACTACTTCAATGATAGACAAGGGCATGGACATGCTTGAGTGCCCTGTCTCATCCATCGTGGCTGATGGGGAAGGAAGAATCCATGGATCCTCGAAGTAAGTCGTGCGGAACGATGAAACTTGAAAAATCTCAACCTTATGGTGGTTAGATATAAATTTGATATTTCCCTGAGGAGGTGGGTAATCGAAGGTACCCATCAAGGATGGGCACAAACCAACTCCTACGTTGACGACACCTCGTTGAGGATTATCAATCATCGGGACCGTGGATGCCCCCAAAGCTGGGTCAGGTCTAGAGAAAGATAATTGATTGATGGTCACTATCCGACCCTCGTGTGGAAACAACAAGACCTAGAAAATTGTAGCAACCACATCTTGCATAGCATAAGTCCAACTTCGTCCTAACAAGAGGTTATAGTTGAGGGGAGAATCGACTACCTCTACTTTGACACACATGGTCTTCCCTCCTAACTTCATGAGGAAGGAAGGAACGATGCCATGTGGCCGGAACGAATGACCATCGAAAGCAGTGAGGAGAGTAGGTGATGGAGAAAAAATGGGCTAGCCAATGGCCTTCCAACATGCCAACGACATAACGCATGTCGAGGCGCCCTCGTCGACCACCGTGCGGAAGATATTTCATGTAAAAGTTTTTGTGGGGTAAACCACTACTATCTGAAATGCTACGTGGTAAGGCAGACAAGGTTTTAAGTCAGTTGTATCTAATATGATGGTACCCGGATTACAAGTCTCAGTAGAGCCCAATGCGGTTAACAAGGCTTTTCTCTGAGAAGGGAAACTTTGGAGGACCTCCAAAACAGACATCGTACAAGGGGTTTGTGATAAATCTTCCACCACAAAGTAGTTCTGGGCGGCCCTTGCATTTGGGTTATGAGAAGCCATTTTAATTGCACCTTTTGGAATGTGTGTCATTGTTTCTCCCAACATCTTCTCAATCTGTAGAGGAAGAGAAGGGAGGTCAGCTTCTTTACCCTTCTCAGAAGTGCTTGGTTTACTATAATCGTGTGCTCTATTCGATATGAAAGCATCACCCCTAACCATGTATATGTTTGCGGACGAGGGGTTGTTCGGAGGCAGGCAGTTTTCTTGGCTGCCCCCTTCCGTACTTGTAGAGGCTTGAGTTAGATTTCTCCCATGCTGAAATGGGTTTGTCAACACCACCTGTTGTTGCTGTGTGACAAATTTTTGGGCCTCTGCAAGCCGAGGACATAGATGGGTTGGGTGGTCTTCCGCGCACAAGTTGCATGGATATTTCACCTTCTATTTTTCAGTGTTGTCCCCACCAGCATTATCGTTGGGTTTTTTATCCCCCTTACCCTTCTTTCATTGTTTTTTCTTCCCTTCAGGTTGTTGGGTGGCCTTTGGGTTAGTTGACTGCACTGTGTGTACTTCCTACGTTTGGGTAGGGGGAGTAGCCAAAGCAGTAGTTTGGCTGGCCGCTGTGTGTTGCATGGATAACTGTTGCAACTGCTTTGTCAATTTCTCAGCGGGCTTGGTTTGTGCTGAACCGACAATACCATCAGCATGCGGTCCAGCTCTCTGTCTAGTTTTATCCAGTATTGAACATGGTGCATCTGGCAAGATGTTGTATAATAAACCAGACTGAGAATAGATGAGCTCAAGCTGTTGAGCCCTCATGATGGCGTCTTCTTCAGAGAAAACTCTGGATGTCACGATGTCTTTGGATAACTGCGGTACCACAGACTTAAGGAACCACTCAAGTAGGAATGCTGGTGGGACTGGTACTTTGATTAAACTCTTTCGGCATCTCCATTCTCGGATGTGATTAGAGATATGGTCCATTGTTGTCTGTTCGAAATTAGCAAGAAGTTATGTGCCAGCATCGTATCTCACAAGTAACTGGAAATGGTTAAGGAAAGCCATCGCCAATTCACCAAAAGAAGAGTATCTTGAGAGATCGAGCTCAATGTACCATTTTGCGGCACTCCCAATGAGAGTACGTTGAAACAATCGCAACTGTACGGAGTCATATTTCAATGAGTTAGATGAGCACCAAATATGAAATGTAGTCACCTGATCTCCTGGATCTTCATTAGGCTTGGCTTCGAACTTTGGAATGTCTGAAGGCAACTTCGTCGGTATAGGAGGCCAACGCAGATCATGACAAATGGAGTCATTCAATAACCTCGTCAAATGTGACAAGTGTAAAGTTGTCAGGAAAGGTAGTTTGGGTTGTTGTTGATACCCTGGGAAAAAGGGTCCTAGAGTTTGACTGGCACCAGGCTGCCAGAAAAAGTTTGGTTGCTGGGCCCAAATTCTGGTAGAAACCATGGCCCTAGCCAACGTAAGGATTTTTCATATGTGGAGACATCATCGACTGATTTCTCAAATAGGACATAGATTGTTGGGCATGCATTATGTTCAAAGGACTTTGGGAAGGATTACCCCATGCTAGTCCCGTAGGGATAGGCATAGTAGTTTGTCCGGGGTTCCATTGATTGTGGAAAGAATTACCCCAGATCGGCATTTCGGAGGATGGAACGGATCCTTGCCCTGAATTCCAAGGTCCTGCTAAGTTTGCCCCCTGTGTAGGAATAGTACCCTGCACATGAGTAGATTGTCCAAAAATGGGGTTTCCCACAATCGAGAAAGTGGCTGACGAGAAAGTGTTGTTACCAAACGTTTTGTTCCAAGAAAACGATGTCGAACCTACTGACATACTATGTGAAGGTGGTCCTTGACTCCCCGCTGCAAATAAACTATTGTGTGTAGGTTTCCCGACGGATTACTGATGCGAACCACCGAGTGAAGGGGATGAAGGAGAGATATGACCTCCTGCGTAAGGAAAAGTGTTAAAAGGGACAGGAGTACCCCCCATGTGACCTTGCAGAGGAGCACTAGAGCTCCCTAGCCCTAGACCCAAATTCTGTAAAGTGGAGTAGGACAGTACAGGACTTGTACCCGAACTAGGCATATCGTATGAGAACGGAGGGCCTGTCACACTAGGTGTGAAAGGGGTTGTGGCCGCCACCAAAGACGGGTTCGGACCACTGTGCGAAGTAATTACGGTCGAGACCATGGTGGCTCAGACCGAAAATGGTAGGTTAGGAGATGACGACTCTCCTGTGGTGACACCCGTGGTGGGAATTGAAGAATTCCTGGAAGGAGTAACAACATTTGTTTCCATTGCTGTGTGCGACACTGTCTGGCGCTCGTAAAATTGAATTGGTACAATGAAAGGTTTTGAGATATCAGTGATTGGGGTTTCAACTGAGCCAAGAGAAGTTGCTTCAAGGTCCAAAACGGTTGATTCCTCCAGGGGTTGTTTGGGCACAATGGTTTGTGACCCGTTCACTTCAAAAGACCCTTGTTGATCTAGCTTCCGCCTTAATGGGGGTGGGGGTGGCTCCAGTGTAACTGGCGACGAGCAAAGAAGCCTTTGTGATCGACAGAGCTCGGGATCCTCCACTGTGTGAGAAGATCCAAGACACTCTAAGGTAGTCTAAACACTCAAAATTAACACACACTAAGAAAAAAGTCCCTAGAAGATAAGACAAGCAAACACTAAATTAATTGGAAAAACAATTACAACAGCCAACACTAGAGCAACTTACCGGTGCAAATGCAACTCGAACACAGAAGCACCCTCTGGGTATACTCTGCAAAGCATGGTCTGATGTCTGTCCTAGGTACCATGGTATACCCCCACAGTCACCTATGTATGTCCCTAACAAAGATTGGCAATTAGGTTTCCATCACGCGAACAGTCACCAGGCGGTTACAGTCGAAAGTCGGGTAGACCACAATGAGTAGGGTATCGAGCCCAAAACCTGTCAAGGGTATCGAGAGAAAATGGTTTGAAAGATAACTGAGGACCTAGAACAGATTCAAGACCCACAAATCCCCGTGGCAAATGCAAACGACGGAATCCCAAAACAAGCCCTCTATATGTGTTCTCCACTACGATTGGTCTGGCTTTGGAGGGGTTATCTCCGCTACCTTTCTGCATGCAACCTCGTGTTTATCCCCTGTGTTAGAGGGGGGTCCCGGATAACTTCCATGAAATTGGACTTAGACACTCCCTATCTCAGACTCCAATGTTTGATTTTAAATGGCCTTGAAGAGTTTCCTCTCCAACCTAATCCAACGCCCTAGTCCTGAACTAGTTTGTGAACCCTACAAACATAAAAGTCTAGTAGATTTTAAATTTAGCGTTACTTTTATGGATTTGTCTTATGTCAAGGGGTATGAGGGTGAAACTGATGATGTGTAAAAGACGAAAGCAAAAAATGAATAAAAAGATAGAAACAAAACTTTTACTGAATGCAAAATTTCAACAACTTTTCAAAAGAAATATTTTTTAACTTTTCTAAGATTTTGGACAGCAAACTCAAAGGAATTTCACTCGACTACGAGCTACTTATGATCTAAGTGAACTGCAAAAACTTATGAAATAAAAGACTTTTCCCTAGCTAATGATGCAGAAACACACTCTTCAACCAAAGAAGAAAATGAACAAAGTTTTATTTATTTATTTAAGTGCTAGTAAAGCAAGAAAGGAAAAATACCGACAAGCAAAAAACCAAGAAAAACAATTTTGGCTTAAAGCATCGATTGCAAAGAATCAGATCAAAAAATCACACAATAGCAATTGTAAAAACAATGACTCTCAGGCTTGTCTAAAAACCGTAATATATATATATATATATATATATATATATATATATATATATATATATATATATATATATTTCTGACAACATTTTAAATGAGAAAAAGTAAGCTAAGGGTAAAAATAATCCTAAGCTACTGACTGTTCAAACAGAGATTCAAACACCTGAGAGGAACACTTCCTATCAAAGGAGAGGATGACTGCCTCACCCTTAACAAAAAGTAGCCTGTACAAGCACGTGACTGTCACTCAAACAACACGCGTGTGAACGCGCGCTGAACAACAACAGAGGGCGTGTACAAGCGGGCTAACCTTGTACAATCTGCGTGTATATCTAAACTCTAGGAAAAGATGAAAACAGACAGACCAAACCAGGAAGAGACAACTGATATTGATAACCAGAATCCCTTGAAGGCTTGGATACTCTTTCTAACAGAAAAACAAATAATGCAAGGAAAAATAATAAGGCAAAAACAATCTGAGATAGAGCTGTTAGCAAACAAGAGTCAAACAGAATTTCAGAAAACCCCCTGAGAATGTGTGATTCTGACAGGGAAGAGGAGGACTGCCTCTGAGGTTCTCTAAACTCCTACACGCTACTGCTACCTCTACAGCTAGCGTTCACACGTGGGTTGTAAGAGAATAGGACGCGGGTACACATGTGCAAGCCTTGTGCAGGCTGCGTGTACCTCTGTAGGTCCCGAAAAACACAGTCAAGAAAAAGTCAGGGAAAGCTGGTATGGAAAACCAGACTCCCTGCTAGCCCAGACTTTACAGAAATGAAAAGAAAAGACAGGCAAGAAAAACTAGTCTTTAAACTACCCAAAAACTAAATAAAATTCCAGGAACCCTAGAGATTCTCCCCAGTATGGTCGCCAATTCTGTTGTTGGGGAAAACACCCTACAGACTAGCAAATAGAGTTCAAACTTTGCATGCAGATATGACCGAATAGAAATTACTTTCTACCTTCATCCCTAGATTTAAATCCCCTTTTCTTAGTAAATGCATGGAAAGATCAACCTACCTCGGTACCGACGTTTGATGTCGATCCTCCATTGTGCTTGATTACTTGTTCGCAATACTCCTTCTAAAGCTAACCTGCATTCAAGACGAGCAACAACTATGCATACATACTATTTATATACTCACGGTTTAGAAATCAAACATAAACTATTCAAACCATAAAAAGTTCATGAATTGGGACGGGAAAAGCATTCTCTTTATTACTTAAAATGAGTCAACTTACAAAAGCTGAGACCGACCACTGCTCCTTGAACCTGATCCTGGGCTCCTCTTCTTGTGTCCTTCAACTGCTTTGCTTTAAATCTCCTTTGGCATTAGGAAAGGCTAAAGGGTTGGGACAATGGAATATGTAAATGGGCAGAGTTTCTTTGCTATATTCTTCCTCCTTCCAAATGGTACCCTACCCCTTCTTTTATAGGCTAGAAGGAGCTAGGTATTTGGATGAACCCTCAGCCATGCATGGCCGGGAGTTTCAGTTAACTCACCCATAGCTTTTTGTTTCATTGACAACTTTCATTTTTTCATGCTTTTGTCAGTCCACGCAGGCTGTTTTGGGTCAGCCAGCGTGTACACGCATGCAGTAATGGGTTAGGGCGCATGGGCCTTTACACAAGACGATTTTCAAAGAGTTGTTCCGCAGTGTTTTTGGCAAAGAAAGGATATGAGTTGGTCTGATGCCAGGTAAGCATGTGTGGTGCAATTTAGGGTTATAACAGTAGCATTTGCTTCCAAAAACTCTGAAGTGCTTCACATTTGTTGGTCTTCCTTTCCATAGCTCGTAGGGAGTTTTGTTAGTGTTTTTTCTTAGCCTTACTCTGTTTTGAATGTGAACTATTGTATGCACTACTTGTGTCCAAAAAATATCTTTCAATTTGGAATCCATTAGCATTGTTCGAGCCATTTCTTGTATTGTCCTGTTCTTTCTTTCAACAACTCCATTCTGTTGAGGTGTCCTAGAAACGAATAATTCTCTTTTTATTCCATGACTACTGCAGTAGTCCATAAATTCATTTGAAGTGAACTCTCCTCCATTATCAAATCTCAAGCATTTGATTTTTGAATCCATTTCATTTTCAATCATTTCTTTGTAAATCTTGAAGTTTTCAAAAGCTTCTAACTTATTCTTGAGAAAAAAAACTATAGTCATTCTTGTATAATCATCAACTAATAACATAAAGTGTTTCTCACCTTTTAATCCCTTTGTTGTAGTTGGTCCAACTAGATCAGTATGCACAATTTCCAGTGGTCTTATTATTGAATATTCCTTTGATTTCAACCTAGTCTTTGTTTGCTTTCCTTGTTGACAATGCTTGCATAAAGTGTTGGTTAGTTTCGTGATCTGGGGCATTTCTCTGACTGCTTCTCTTTTGTTGACTTTGACAAGTTTATAAAAATGTATGTAACCCATTCTTCTATGCCATAGCCAACTTTCATCTTCATTTCCTAGAAAACACTTTTCATTTCCAACTTCACGTAACATATATATGTTGCTTGAAGTTCTCACAGTTGTAGCAATCAATTTTCCCGAACCTTCTTTTCTTATCTCACACTTTTGTGAATCGAAAGTAACTTTATGACCTTGGTCACACATTTGACTCACACTTAGAAGATTATGTTTCATATTTTCTACTAGTAGAACATTTTCTACTTTCGTTTTCTTGTTCCCAATTCTAACTGTGCCTTTTCCAATGAT
The DNA here is from genome assembly GCA_009831015.1 of Picea engelmannii. NCBI lineage: Eukaryota > Viridiplantae > Streptophyta > Pinopsida > Pinales > Pinaceae > Picea > Picea engelmannii. The sequence goes on along the minus strand of ML779437.1, from coordinate 43,271 downwards.
TTTAGCTGAATCATCATTTATGAAGGAGACTGATCCATCTCTTTCCTTTCTTAATGTAAGAAAGATGTCTCTATCACTTGTCATGTGTTTTGAACAGCCACTGTCAACATACCAACCACGTTTCTTCTTCTTAGCTTGTAGAGCGAGTGTGCATTCTTCATTGTTGTATTGATTCTTCTTTCTTATCCATGTTCTTTTCTAAGGTTCTTGTCTTTGATTGTTGTTATTCTATTGTGGTTCTCTAGGAGGGATTGTCATTCTGCAATATTTGTCCATGTGTCCAAAGTTTTTACACTTGTAGCATTCCACTTCAGTGCTTAATGATTCAAACATGTTGTAACTTCTTCTCTGTGTGTCACTAGGCCTTCTTGGACAACCCTTTTTTGTATGACTTTCAAAGTTGTTTATGTTCCTGTTGTTAGCTTTGCAATTCACAGCTTTATGTCCAAAATCAGTACATGCATAACATAAACCAAAAAATATAGTTTGATACCTGGGAGTTGAAGATCTTTTGAAAGGAGGTGCTCTTATGAATCCTTCTTCTTCCTAAGACCTATATGTTTCTATCAATCATTGATTCTAAAATATGAATCTTCTTGGTGGAGTGTCCCTGTAATTTTCTTTGTAGACCTTCCTATCCCCTTTGATTGTTTCTGCATATAGTTTTGGATATGTTTCTTGCTCTGTTGTTTTGGAACTTGATCCCTTTTCTGTTTGATTGTATCCAAGTCCAGACTTGTCATGATTAGGCCTTTGACTGTTGATAATGTCATTCAAAACTTTTCAGTTGTTTTGCATATTTTTATTTTGAATATCCTTTCTTAATGTGACAATTTCCGCTTCCAAATTTTCAATATCATGTCTCTTCCTTCTAGTTGTTCTTTGAGTTCTTCAATTATTTTATCTTTTTCAATTTGAACCTTCAAATTTGTGATCATTTGTTCTAATTCTTGAGTGTCTTCTTTCTTGTCTAGTTCCACTTGTAGCTTCTTGTTTTTCCTCTTTTCTCTTCTGATAACTTCTATGGCACTCAACAATTCCTCTTGGTAGTCAACTTCTGTCTCTTCAATTTCTTCTTTGACTTCTTCATATTCTTCTTCGGCTTCTTCATATTCTTCTTCAGAGTCTTCTTTATCAGATTCTTCTACTGCCATGAATAGAACTCTTTCTGTCTCACTGTCATTGACTTCATCTTCATCTATTGATGAGATGTCTTCTTTGGTGCATAATATTTTCTTGAAAACTTTCTTTATGGTTCTTTTGCCTTTATATGTTTGTTTGTTGTTTGAGTAACCTTCATCATTTCTCTTTTTCTTATGAGGACATTTGTTAGCAAAATGACCAATACCGTCACAATTAAAACAAATTAAAGGAGGCTTACCTCTATACCTGCCATCGGTTCCCTTGTTCAGTATTTTGACAAAGTTGGTCACTTCTTCATCATCTTCTGAGACGTCACTATTGTTGCTATGTTCTTGTTCTTGTTGCTTTCCCTTTTGCTTTGATCTTTTGGATGCTTTGAAGGCTGCTTCTTTTACATCTGCATTTTCCTGTTCAGTTCTCATTTCATATGTTGTGAAGATTCCATGTAGTTCGTCCATTCTTATTGAGTTTAGATCTTCTCTTTCTTCTAGTGTTGATATCTTAGGGTCAAATCTCATAGGAAGAGATCTTAGTACCTTTAGAACAATTACAGATTCTTGAATTCCTTCTTTCAATCCCATGATTGCATTTACTGTTTCATCGGCTTGTAATGAGTAAGCTGCAATATTCTCATCTTCCTTCATCTTTAATTGTTCGAACTGACCTACGTAAATTTGAAGCTTTGTCGCTTTGACTTTTGGATCTCCTTCATAAATATTTCGAAGTTTGTCCCAAATCTCTTTATCGGATTTACAATGTGCAACTTTGGTGAATATCGTTTCACCAAGACCATTCAGAAGTGCATTTGTGGCTTTGGAATTATTATGACCAAGTTTCACTACTTTGTCATTTGTTGACGGAATTGTTGGTATTGTGTATCCATCTACAAATGATTGTCAAATTGCAAATCCCTATGCATGTATTTATGTATTCATCCTTATGCCCCAAAATGCATACGTATGTCTATCAAACTGTGGTATTCCATTTTTATACAAGTTGTTTCTCTCTATGATCTACCTTTCAGTGGTTAAACTGATTTATGAAGGAACCTGCTCTGAAACCAATTGTTGGATTACTAAGAGGGGGGGTGAATCAGTAATAGAGAAATTTAATCCTTTTTAACCATATAATCCAAGTGTTATATCAATGTAGTATTATCATCCAATAACTGCAGAGTAAATAAGCAATGAACAAATGAACAATCATACACATACACAATACACCAGTGTTTTACGTGGAAACCCAAAGCGGGAGAAAACTACAGAATGCTTTTTCTTATATGTTTTGAAGAATTACATTCATTGGAAACACCAACTTCATTTGTTTTCCAGCTGCAATTGGGAGGAGGCTCCAACCCCCTAGTTTCTCAGGCTACAACCTGAGGGAAGCTCTAACTCTCCAATTCTTTGGCTACAACCCTCTATGTTCTCCGGCTACAACCGGAAGGTGGCTACAACCACCTTTCCTTTCCCCGTCCAACCGCCCTGACGTATAAGTAGAATGATGGAACCACTCTCATACTATCACTTTGAGATATACTGTTGTAAACCTGTACCAATAAACCTGCACCAAAAAACCTGTACCAATAAACCTGAACCATGCATCAACCATGCATCAACATGTACCTCAACCTGTAATCAACCTGTACCATAAATAAGTGCATCAACCATGCACCAACATGTACCAAACAATCTGTACCATAAACAAGTGCATCCAACCATGTACCAAGTTGTACCAAACAACTTGTAATCAACCTATACCATAAACAAGTGCATCCAACCATGTACCAAGTATGTACCAATAATGTATCAACTACTCATCAACTATGACTCATCAATATGTACCGACATCATCAACTATACACCTCGTGTATGTGCCAACTCATCAACTACTTGTCTCAACCATGTACCCAACATGTACCTCAACCAAAATCCCTCATCAATTTCATCATCCAAATCTGATTTGTAACTCTTTAATAGACCTGGTGTATATGATCACATACCTACAAACCTTCCTTAACTTTAACAACAAGAGACTAGCATTTTCATCAAACTTTTCTTTAGTCTCACATGACTAGTTTTGGATTAGTCAACAAACCTAACTTGAAATAATCATAACTATGTACATGTAATGAATAAAGATCTGAAAATAGTACACAATGTTCTTCAGTGTGTTTTATGCAATTCCTCCAGGTGTCACTACTTGGAACCTCTTATAAAATGAGTTATATCAAAAATGGCATACCTTGTTGAATTATGGCTTATTCTAGAGAGTAAACTTGTAGAGCGTGCCCCGCATGAAATATTTGTTGTATGGATCTAACAATTTTACACTGAATACTACAGACTGTCCTCTAACCAACACATTTGGTCTTACTTAATTTGGATATGTTATGAATAAGTTATGACGTTTTTACCTGAAACACCTGTTTTAGACTAGTTTCAAGACTAACCACAAACCCTATTTTCCACGGAGTGTAACTCCAAAACTACAACGACCCACAACCTGAAATTTGTACCACAACTACTTGGATATGTTTTCTCAATGGCCTATCAATTTCACAGTTTGAATCATTCTAGGAAAATGTTTATTGTGAAAATGGTGAGATGACCTGTAAATAACATACCTTAGAAAGCATCATCAAAAGAAATTATCCTCCCTTGAATTTTGACCTTCTTTACTTCACCTTATCTCTGAAATTCGGATTAGATATCATTTGGTTACCTCATTCACCTATAGATATTCAATATTCTCAAGTTTAATATAAAATGAGAGAGTCTTGCCTCTTATTTATACTTTCATGTAGCTTCCTCAAGGGGTTACCTTTTAACCATCTTAACCCACTTTCCTTATTTTAGAGTTAACCAACTTCTAACCACTTGTCCAATTAATAATTTACCCATTAACTTTATTATTTAAATAATTTATTTTGTATCCACTTTGACTTATAGTACACTCATCACTTCACTTTACATCAAGGGGTTACCTTCTAACCATCTTAAACCACTTTCCTTATTTTAGAGCTAACCTACTTCTAACCACTTGTCAACTTAGTAATTTCTCCATTAACTTTATTATTTAAATAATTTCTTTTGTATTCACTTTGAATTATAATACACTCATCACTTCACTTTATTATTTACCTTCTAAAAATCTCTTAAACCACTTTGACTACTTTGACCTTTTGGGGCTTCTGGATGACTCATGAGGGTTCTCCAACTTCACATGGCCATAACTCTCTAACCGTGAGGGGTTATGTGACGTTACACATACCACTGGAAATGGCATGACATGTACTATCCATATAGAGTAGTACTACCTGCAAACATATCAAAACTCATATCGTTATCCATCAAACAAACTTGGGTCCATTACCCAAACCTGGGTTCTCCAACTTCCTTCAAAGATTACAATCAATGACAACCAACCTTAATCAACAAACGAGTCACTGAAAATTTTCATATCTTGTAGAAGTGTTGGATTGTTTAGTAAAGGTTTCCATTAGTGGAACAATCTCTTAGATAAGAATATTTAAAAATCGTATAAATATTATTGGTAGAGACAACCATATTCTCAAAAATGTGAATTTCCATCCACATGAGATGTTTTATACAAAAAAGTTTATTAATACCAACTAAAATCATTAATGATGAGAAGAATACACGTGTATCTTTTAATATATATTTTCAATTCATATCAAAAGAAAAATTATACTA
>ML779437.1:15668-38362 GCA_009831015.1 Picea engelmannii | reverse complement strand
ATATATATATATATATATATATATATATATATATATATTAAAAAATAAACTAATGGGTAGAATTTATATTATAAAAAAAATAAACATTATACAATTAATAATAATAAACTAAAATAATCTAATAAAAAAAATTAAAAGAGAACTAACGATTAATTAAATAAAATTAATTGATATGTTGGAAGTGAACATACTACAATATAAGGTTAAGAAAAATGTTAGATTCAAAAGAAGAGAGAATATACATATTGGTGTTAGATTTAAAAGGAGAGAATATACATATTGAAAATGGGAAAATATATATATTAAAAAATTATAATTAAATTAGTTAATTAAAATAAAATTATATTTAAAAAATATTTTTTTTCAAGAAAAGAAGACAAAACTAAGTATGAGAATATATATATATATATATATATATATATATATATATATATATATAATATATATATATATATAATATAATATAATATAATATAATATAATATGTGAAAAATATACATTCAAAAATTATTATTAAATTAATTAATGACCAAAAAAATTAATGACTAAAAAAATTTCTATAAAATAAGACAAAACAAAGTCAAAAAGATTAAAAAATAATAAAATTTTATGATATGAGATAGTGATTACCAAATATTGGTTAAATAGGAATTTGCAACACATAAATGAAATTTTAAAAAATTTCAAGTAATTTCTTATCTTCTTAAGGTTTCATAGGGAGGTTAATCATCATCATCATCAAAATAAGTTTTTTTCCATCCAATAAAATTATAGGAGAAGAAAAAATGCAGATAAAAATAATTAAAATTAGAATATTAAGAAAAGAGAGAAATAAACGAAAAGAAAGAAGTGGAAAAATGGTTTAATGACTAAGTTGATGGATAATAAGCTTCCATTTAAGTGGAGAAATGATTTAATGATTAAGTTGTTGGATAATAAGCTTCCATTTAAGTGGAAAAATAGTTTAATGACTAAGTTGATGATTTATAATTATTTTCTCTAAAATTATTAAGATGTTTTTCAATTTCGAAAACTTTCTAAATTATGTGTGATGAGTCACGAGGCCATGAAACTAAGATTTTAAATTTAACAAACCACATGATATATTTAATATTATATGAATACTTTGTAATAACTAATTTAGAAGAATGACTATACAAAATATCAACAATATATTAAAAAATAAAAAATAAATAAAAACATAATACATCAACCTTTATACATTGTACTAAATATATATTTTAAATAATTGAATTTAAAAATTATTTTAAATTTATATTTTAAAATTTAAATATTAAATTTATATTATAATAATAATAGATTATAAAATACAATACAATAAAATAAAATAAAATATTATATATATATAGTAAAGAAAAGAAGTAAAATACAAAGAGTATCTATAATGTATTCGAGAAAGCATTATCACTTTGCACCTAGTTGTACGAGCATATATTGAAACGACATCAATATTTTCATATTATTGATTATGATACAAATAATAATTTTATTTGTTTTTTTAATTATAAATCAAAATCATTTAGTTGATTGGTAGGAAAGGTTCATAACCACTTTAATCAACTAAACAATTTAAAGTGAAGTAATTTATGATTGATATTTAAATCCAAATAATTTAGTTGATTAATAGCAAAGGTTAAATAGTGAAAAGTGATTTAGTGATTGATATTTAAATCAGAATCAATTTAGTTAATTGATAAGGAAGGTTCAAAATGGGTTTAATTATGGATCACTTTAAAAGTGATTTATTGGTTGATATCTAAGTTCATTCTCATTATGGGATGGTTGACATTTATATCCATTTGTACATGTTAAATGTTAAATCAGTTAAAAGTGATTCATTAATTGATATTTAAATCCGAAATAGTTTAGTTAATGGGTAAAGAAGGTTTATAATCGATTTGATTATGAAACATTTTAAAAGTACTTTAAAAGTGATTTATTAGATGATATTTAAGTCCATTTTCATTGTGGGATGGTTGACATTTAAGTCCATTTGCATTATATGATTAAGCACTGGAAACTTTTCCTAGTGAAGTAGTTCTGTGTTTTCTCTGAAATTTCTAGATGGAAGCGGGTGACCTATTGAGACCCCTGTGAATTTGAACTTTGAAGACTACCCCAAATTTGAACTTGCGACCCCTTGACAATGCGCCTTAAAACAATGACATCAAACTAATTAAACTAACAATGATTAATGTGCCTCAATCAAGGGGATTTGAACCAAGCCCTTGCTAGCACATAACTAACCAAATGCCCAACAACATTGATGACAAACAATTGAGCTAATCCCTTGAGCCTAAAATGTTTGGAAGCATCTTGTCCCACCCTAAAGCACTTAAGTGAGAGTGAGATTACTAATACATTACCAACAACAATAACCACACAAATTAGATGCAATGGACTATTAACATGTATATTTGTTACAATAATTAACCAACATAAATCCATATAAACTCTGAATTTATGAAGTGTGAAGAAGGATAAAATCATTTGAGATGCAAAACTTGAGAAATTTACACTCGAAAAGATTTAATCCCTCTTGATACTTGATAAAGTCCCTAATTAAAATAAATTTACCCTAATTTATTGAAATTAATACATATATATGATTTTCAACTTTATATTAAAATCAATATTATATATTTCTTTTAAATCACGTGTAACACATATCATTTACATATTAAATGTGACAAAATTATACATCTCTTTCATACTTAAAAAAAAAAAATAACTCTTAAAACACAATAAAAAGTAATAATCTTATTATTATTATTTAATATTATTCCACAACATTTTTTATATATATTTCCCAAAAAGAAACACCCTTGGGAGGATGATGTTCTACGGAGAGAATGGACTCCATAGAGAGGAAAAGTAAATGAGATAGTGACGTGGCATCTTCTTACTTAACATTGAGCGTACCATTACCATCCATGGAGCCGTAGTTCAACAATTCCCTCATCCCCTCGCATTTGATTGGCCATCGGTTTGCGTGTCACCTAAAGCAACTAACCCACGTGGACCCACCCATCATAACGTCGCCTCCCCTACTTTATAGTCCTGGAAGCACCGGCACATCTTAGAATTTACTTTGGGTCCCACGTGGCCTTTCAATATCGAGGGGAGTCAGGGATCCCTTGAAGTCACTGACGTGGGACCCACGTAGGATGCCCCGCCATTGCTGCGGGCCCACTCACATCGATTGAGTCAAATCAAATTGTTTGTCACTGAGTATGAAATTCATTGCCCCGACCTCCCAAAAAGTGATGCCCGTAAATTCGGGCTACTCTTCGACATGACGACCCCACACCTCCCACGGCAATGATGACAACACAGAACTCGACTCATTGGTTGCTTACGTGTCCGCTTCTTATAGGTTTTTTGCTGCCTGTCGTACGCATAGTGCAACTTGCTTTTACCGACTGTCCTCCATTTCTTCAATATACAGACAGATAACAAAGAATGTACTTGTCTTATATGTTAACCGTGGTTGAAGCCTTCTCTAACCGTAGTTAAGGAAGAGAAATATCTTCTCAAATATTTTGATTTTCTTAAATTGAATAAAAATTGTTTGTATAGAATGGTTGGAAGGTTGGTTTTACACTTTTTCTTTTTTAATAATTTTTTTAATAAAACATTTGATCCGTTATAATAATAATATAAAAATAAATATTTGAAAAATAAGATTTCATAAATGTATTTTTAAATATTTTGATTTTTTACTAAATCATAAATTATTTATTAATATTGACTTATGAATTATTAACACTAGCTTAGAGTTTATAGTGGCAAACACTCCGCTGACTAAAATGACTTTAGCAAAAAAACACCAACAAATTAACGTACAAAAAGCAGAAGGCAGTAGAAGGTGTATATGATTCCTTAGGCGCGTGTCCATCAAACAACTTAATAAAACAAAAGATGTTTACAAAGGCCATGGTACATCTTGTGGGGGCGACTTTGTAACGGGACACATGGTTGTTGTTTACTTAGGAGTTGTGTGAACGACATGGGGTAGTGGATCTCAATTATGGTGTCTCTTTCTTGAAAACAAACCACTAAAAGCCACAACCACTGCGTGGGTAGGCCATAGATGGTGTCAGATCTTAACCAAACTTGTTGTTTTTCAGCTCTAGTGTTGAGTGCCCCTGTACGAGTTGTGGATGAGGCATCCTTGGTATTGTCTTCAGTTCATTATGATCTCTAGCCAAGATGATGAGAGACTCATGGGATTCATCACAGGATGATCTTATCAATTGTATATACAGTGAATATTGATCCATTCATAAGTTTTATGCCATGCTTTCTATTGGTTAAATATTGAAAAAGGGGCCTAGTTCTAGCATTGGAGGGCCTAGCCCTAGAATTGGGTTGTTAACATACAACTTACAAGCACCTATTAGGTTTTATTATAAAAATATGGTGAACAATATACAATGATAGATCTTTGCCTTTATTTGGAAATTTGTAAATGCATGATTTTCAAACCAAACCATAGAACAAACAAATCTACATCAGGATAATACAGGGAGCCTTTTTATATATGGATATGTTTCCTCAATCAAGGGATCTTTTTATATAGGGATATATTTCCTTAATCAAATGAGCCAAATGGGAGTTGATGATTAGGTATCAACGATTAAATTTGAAAGGTTATTGGAAAGGTATATATTCTTTCCACTTTTTTATGATGAAAAGTTGCAAAAGTATTTGTACTTAAATTGATAAGAATAAACTAAATACACACTTCATAAAAAAAATTATTTGAAAAAACATTATCCTTTCAATTTTTTATAATTTTAAAAATTAACTAACCACAACACAAATGAATTTTAATTTCAAAAAACTAATAATAAATGTAATAAAAAAAAATGTATTTGAAAAAACATTGTCCTTCCAATTTTTTATAATTTTAAAAATTAACTAACCACAACACAAATGAATTTTAATTTCAAAAAACTAATAATAAATGTACTTTGTAATTTCATATGTAACTTTTTCATGGATTATAGATTAAAGCTAGATAAATTTCATAAAAAGTGAGTCACTATTATTTTCTTATTAAAATTTTCAAAACTTTAAAAATGACAATATATTATACACAATATCAAAATCAAACATTTTTTTGGACACCCATATAAAAAAGGAAAAAATTATATTTTGAAAAATCACCCTTCCTAATTTTTAGGACTTCAAAAATTTACCAGCCACAAAACAAATGAATTTTAATTTAAAAAAAAAACACTAATAGTAAGTGTACTTTGTAATTTCATATGTATCCTTCTAATATGTTATACATTAAAACTAAATAAATTTCATAAAAAGTTAACCACTATTGTTTTCTTATGAAACATTTCAAAACTTTAATGGCAATGCAGAGATTCATACACAATGTCAAGATTATAAAAATGGACACACATATGAGAGAGGAAAAAATATATTTTGAAAAATCACCCTTCCAATTTTTTACCAAATTAAAAATTAACTAACCACAAAACAAATGAATTTTAATTTCAAAAAACTAATAATAAGTGTATTTTGTAATTTCATATGTAACCTTCTAATGTGTTATATGTACATTAAAACTAAATGAGTTTTATAAAAAGTGAGTCTATAGTGTTTTTTTCTTAGAAATTTCAAAATGTTAAAAATGACAATATAAAGATTCATATACAATGTTGAGATCAAATGTTTTTATGGACACCTATATGAGAGAGTAAAAAATTGTATTTTGAAAAATTACCCTTTCAATTTTTTACAACCTTAAAAATTAACTAATCTAAAAACATATGGATTTTAATTTCAAAGAAACTAATAATAAATGTACTTTGTAATTCTACGTGTGACCTTATGATGGATAATATGTACATTAAAACTAAATAAATTTCATTAAAAAATGGGTTACTATTGTTTTCTTCTCACAAATTTCAAAATGTTAAAAATAGCAATATAAAAATTCATACACAATGGCAAGATCAAACATGATTATGGACACCCATATGAGAAAGGATTTGTTATGTATATCTATATGATGCTCGAGGGCTACATCTCAGATTCATACGTTTGGCATATCATAATCATGTTTAACCATGGGAGTCAATGTCTTTTAAACTCCCAAACACATTTGGTATGTTCAATGTACTCATTAGAAAATAAGAAATTATAGTAAACCTTGAGGCCTTTATTGAAGGGTAATTTTATCAAAACACTATAAGGGGCATTACATGAGTTTACTTCATTTATAAAACTTTAGGAACATGCAAACCTAACATGATTGCATCCATTACTTATTATTTAGGAAAATTTGTGTATGATTTGGATCTTCCTAATATCCATTCAAGCACAAAGCTAATGGACATTATTAAATAAGTGTGTTATTTTTATTGGGGATATTGACTGTTCATTTTATCTCTCAAACCATAGAAAAATGCATACCAAAGTGGATGTTAGAGTATAATCCCGAATACACATATATGATATAACAACAATTATGTTGCATTCTCCATAGCTTGCTTAAGTATCCCAACCTAGGACCAAAATTGTTGTTACAAACATTATTTCTTCAAATGATACATCTCATAGATCTTGGGCTTGAGGCACAAGAAAGAGAGCTACGGGGCATTATCAAATTATTTGACACATGAAGTATTGTTACATTGATATCAATGTTGTTAGAAACAACAAGAAGAAATTGAAAGAGTGTGATAAATAAAGATGCCTAGAATCAAGAAAAAAGGAATGATCAATATAGAGAACAAATACGTGAGGGTTTAATGAAGCAAAAAATTGAATGAATAGAATCACGGTTCTCACTAAATTGTAATCTTAATTTTAGGTTTTGTGATGTTGACAATGTTCATTTTGTGTAGGTTCATATTTAAACATAATTAACAACATACAAGTTAGAAATTCCATTAAGCTTAATAGAGTTATGTATACCATACAAAACATTTAATGCACTTCTATGTAAAATAAAGAAAAAATATGCATTATCTTTACAATGAGCTAGACCAAACGAAAGATCGATGGATTGTTCAGATATTTACATTTGGGTATTAATTATGTGTTTTTTTGCTATTACTATTAGGTATCTATTGCAATAATGTGGATGACATGAATTGCATACTAAGTGGTCAAGAGCCAAACCTTGAATGTTCTCAAATAATAATTAAATATGATTTTATCAACTGCTTTGGATATTTCAATGGTGGGCTCTTCAAATTTATATGAGTATATGGTTGATTGTACGATTATATTTTTTGCATTTTTTATGCTTTAGATATTTCAATGGTATTGAATTTACTCTTAAAGATTCTATAATGAGTCTATGGTTGATTGTACAATTATCTTTTTGTATTTTGTATTTTGATGTTTTGGATATTTCAATAATTCACTCCTCAAATGAAATCAATCTTAAAGATTTTATAGTGAGTCTATGGTTGATTGTATAACTATTTTTTTTGCATTTGTTTATGCTTTGAATATTACTTTGGATATTTCAATTGTTGGCTCCCCAAAACGAATTTAATCATAAAGATTCTATAATGACTCTAAGGTTGATTGTACGATCAGTTTTTTGCATTTTTTATGTTTTAATAAAAATAAAATACCCCAAATTATTTTTAACTACTATGACATAAAACAAAACCTTGAATGTTCTCAAATAATAATTAAATATTATATACAAATGTTATAACTACTTGATCATTGATGACATATAGACACATCGCATGACTAAATCAACAAAATAATAATGAACCATCAGGTTAGATATCTTTAGAGAGATGTAATATGTGAACATGAAGAAAGAGAGACAACCTCATTTCCTTTGGTTCGCTCAATGTCTATTATTTGTCCTTCAAAATTGTATTGAGCTATATATTTGTAGTTAATCTTACTAATAAGTTTCAAATGCCATTACATTTTACATCCATAACCCATGACTAAATGTTTTGGTGTCTTGCAAAGCCAAGAGTGGAGGCAAAGATAACAAATTGAATAGCATTATGGCGAGGATGGGATTTGAACACAATAAATATGGATAATGAATGTGATGCCAATTCTCATGCTAACAAGGATCGACATGCTCATAACAGATAGATTCAAGTGGAGATTCAAAAAGACAAGGTTTCCAAGTTTCTTTAAGAATCTTTCATTAAGCGACACTTAAAATGATGGATATGACAATATGACGACAAGATTATATAGACATGAGTTGTGGGCATGAACTATGTGATATATTTAATGTTGTAGAATGGTACATTATATTATGGAATAGATGAGAGACAACCAGAACATAAATGCTTTTAGTCTTTAGATGCAAAACACAAGTAGTGAGTGCTAAACTTTAAATTTTGATTATGATTCACATCCATTCTTATCTAACACTAAAAATACAATAATCATTAAACCCTCAAAATTGAAAATTTGGAAAACAATAAATTGATGAAAATATAACCTTCTTTTAGAATTTTACAATATTTTTTATCCTTCATAACTTACAAGTAAAATTTTTAAACAGAGAAAAATTCACCATAAATACTACTAAGATTTAAACTAAAATCATACATTTAAAAAAACCCTAAAAATAAAAACATACATTATAAAAAAACCACCAAAATGATTTGAATACACATTATACCACTATCCACATTACTAACATGTACTGTGTGTAGCTGCTTGCCATATTCAATCCAAAAGATAAGATAGAACGTTTAGCCAAAGCCTTTCCTTATCTGCTTATTCAATAATTAAAATTAAAACAGTGGTAAATTAAAAAAATTAAATTACATATAATTATGAATTAACTCTAAAAAGAAAAATTCATACACTCTGTCACGTCTCATTCATTTGCTAAAAACGGATTAAAAAAGTACTTTCCTGTCCCAGTGCGGGAATCGGTGCCACTTGGCTATTAATGATGGCTAATTAGCACAGCTCATGACGTGGGCTCCCCTCATCCGTGGCGACCACGCGTGCTTGCTATGATTGCAACGTGATGTAAGCGGTCGTTCCCGTGCTCTGTCATTTCCTTCACCTTCTTGGTCTTATCCTTTAAGATTTGTTGCGATCAGAACACGTGGATGATAGTAAACCTGCAGTTGGTTGACGGGAATCTAGCAACCACTACGTCGACAAAATGATTTATACGTGGCATTTATTTCTTTGTTATTATGACACGTGGATAGTTTGTTCATTGGAAATAAAGATGAAGTCAAAAAATACGGCAAAAGGGTTGGAATTTGGGTCGGTGAAAGGGCCATGTTAACTTAAACTAACTAATCCGCTTACTCTCGACCATGGTTAATGGTTGGGTTAGTGTGCAGCTGAGATTTTAGTACTTTTGAACACTTTAGTCCACCCCATGTCAAGATCCCTCTTCCTAGATGACAACCTATCATTATGAAGATCATTACATGAGAAGTCTTGGAATAAGGTCAAGACTCCATATGATTTTATCAACTGTTTTGGATATTTCAATGGTGGGCTCTTCAAATTTATTATAATGAGTATATGGTTGATTGTACGACTGTATGACTATATGTTTTGCATTTTTTTTTTATTATTATTATTATTATTATGATTGGGATATGTCAATGGTATTGAGTTTATTTTTAAAGATTCTATAATGAGTTTATGGTTGATTGTATGATTATCTTTTTGTATTTTGATGTTTTGGATATTTCAATAGTCGACTCCTTAAATGAAATCAATCTTAAAGATTTTATAATGAGTCTATGGCTGATTGTACGATTATTTTTTTGCATTTTTTTTATGCTTTGGATATTATTTTGGATATTTCAATGGTTGGCTCCCCAAAACGAATTTAATCATAAAGATTTTATAATGACTCTAAGGTTGATTGTATGACTATCTTTTTGAATTTTTTATGCTTTAATAAAAATAAAATACCCCAAATTATTTTTAACTACTATGACATAAAACAAAACTATAATTTTAAAGCTACACATGTTGGAACACAAAATTTATTGGCTAGAAAACCATATGGGAAAACTAGTAAGGAAGGATTATGCCTTCCACTTTTTTTTGATAATGGAGATTACAATACATAAGATAAAGAAGTACAAGTTTATTGTGGAGCTACGAGAAATTATGGTCTTTTGCAATGCTCTACAATATCTTTCTCTCTCTTTTATTTGTTAGTATCTCCTCCACACCCGTGCTCATACTATGGAACCTTTTCCCTCCTTATACTAGGTTCTTTATAACTAGAATTAGGGTTAGGTTTAGGGTTTCTCAATTGTTTGGAACCTCCATGATGCTAATAGAAATCTCTAGTTGATTCCCACACATTAACAACTCCCCATATTTGAGTTATGATGAGTTCACATCATTGCCACTTGTACTTATGGGGGAAATATCGATGGCTATCTTGAAGGGGACATAACATTCACTTACGAGTTTCATTTCATATGCAAAAGAGCTAGTTGGAAAGATCACACTGAGAAGAAAATTTCCCACCAAAGTTGATGGAAGACTACAACAATCATTAGTTGTCACACAACCAAAATAATGTTGTATAGGGCCCCAAAAATGCATTGGAATTTGATGTTCTAAAATACTAACTTACATCAACACCAACTCTAAGATGCCATGAATTAAAATCTCCCAAGTCTAGGGTGTTAATAAATTCATATGGTACTTATGTAGATCCATTTTGGATCACCCCTCTCCGTTTTTGGGAGGCATCTGCCCCCCAAAAATTTAGATTTGAAGGATATGAGGAAATAATTCCACATCTTTCTCCTTAGGGTACCATTTGGCCTTGGTTGGCACTTGACCTTTCAGTCCCACCTACTAAAGTTCTTATTGTCCTCTTTTGTATTTCTCATCTTATTTTGTAGAACTGTATCCTCTAAGTTTTCTACATGTGCATATGGTACCAACTCTTCAATGCATTACTACAATACAAGGCTCTAACATCACAACTTTACTTCAGAGGACCCTTTCAAGGCTATTTAAGAGACATTTTCTTTGGCATGAATCATATTTTTCCATCAAGTTTTGCATTGCATTTCATTGTAATGTGATGTAAGTGACACATAAACATCAATGTGAATTATATTTCAATGTTCTCATGATATTATAAGGTAAAGATTGTTGGAGCTAAGAGAGGTTTTGAGGAATTTTGCAGGCACAATGAAGGGATGTTTTAGGGCCCTTCATCGGATCTATCATATTCCCATCATAGAAAAGGTAAGAGTATGTCTCATTTGCCCCATTTTTTTAAATGTATATTTTATTTGAGATATGGGATTTGAGATGTGAGTGGATGGGATTTGGGATTTGATTTGACGATTTATATTTGAGATTGAGGATGTAGGACGGATTTTATTGTAGGGTTTAAAAAAGGAGAGCATAAATTACAAAAAAAATCAAAAGAAGGGTTTAAGTTTTAAATTCTTCTTCTTCCTCCTCTACTTCTTGATTTCCATCTCACACCTCTTATTCTTCCTCTCCTTCTATTTCCTCTTTTTGTTTCCTTTTCTCCCACCTTCCTCTTTCTCTCCTTCTTCATTTTCTCCCCCATTTGTATTCCTCTTTTTCTTCTCCCTTTCCCTCTTACTTCTCTTTAGTTTCCTCTTTCCCTTATTTCTCTCCCTCTCCTTTCACTTTCCCTTCCCTTGTAACATATTCCTACCCTACTTATGAGAATCAAGGTATAGTTTGAGTTCCAAATCTAAAGTAAATATTTTAATTACCACTTTTATTTGATTGTTTGTAATTTCTATCCTTAGATTCGTAAAGAGGACGTACACCTAACAATTTGAAAAGATCATACAAGATTGTACTTTTCTACTCACTCCATTGAATACTTGATGTAAATGGATAGAATACATAAAGAAACCATTCTAGGATGTAATCATCTTCTACTTATAAATTCTCCTCATTTGCAATTGGAAAGAAACAATTCATTTGGTATATAAAGCATGAGTATGGATAATAGTGACATGTTACTTATAACTATCTTGAGCACCCTATGTTGGTATCCCAAGAAATTCATGACAATGCATTCATATACATCCAAAGTTTGGAATACAAATCAATTATGAGTTTCCAGTAGTCTTGAATGGGGTTTTATACAACAATATGCAATGTTACTTTACATATACTCTAAGAAAATTATTTTCTAGCTATACATGAATAGTTCCATCATTCCATAAGCAAATTTATAATAGACCATTTATACATCATGCTGAAGAATATGAAGGTGCTTATCTATAGCAAGTGCACATGTAAATCGACTTTAAAAGAGCTATTCACTGCCAAACTATAGGTATTTGCTAAAAATACCACCCCCAAGTTGTTCTATGAACAACAAGTCAATGACAATAATGAAAATAAATCTCCTCGGGAGGGAGACAATAGAAATCCTAATTAGTTCAGAAGACCATTCAACCCACAAATAATGAGAATGGAAAGAAGGAATGAAGAACGACCCATTCAAACTCCTATACAAAATAATAATAATACCAATTTAATTGAAGATATGGTGGATGAGGAATATATTGATTTTCAACAATAAATTCACCTTCTTCAAGATGACAATGATGCCATTCATTTAACCAAAAATTATTATGAAAATTCCCTCAATCCTAAAAAAACAGGTCCTAAAAATGAGTTGAGTCAAGAAGCCTTCTCATCATCTCAATATAGAGTATTTGTTGATGCCTAACAAGCAAAAATGCATAAGAACTATGACCTTAGACCCAAGAAAAATGCTTCTAGGTAGGATAGTCAACCACAACCCAAAAAACTTCCCCTAAACTAGTCCAAATATAAGACTAAAGAAGTTGTAGATACTACAAACAAGAAAGATACTCTAGAGCAAGTGAAGGGGGAGATTGAACATAAAGAATCTAACAAGCATGTTACATCATTTAACATTGAACATGAATTATCAAAAATCAAAATTCCAACCACTCTAATTGAATAGGGTAAAAATACCCCTTATCATAAGTAGATTGAGAAATCGTGCATGGAATGGGGCACATAAATCAACCAAACACTTTAAATGTCCGAGATGAATGTACTACCATTATATTTGGGCCTTGCATATGTGATAAAGAAGATTATGTTTCTCCTTTCTATGCAACATTTAACATTAATGATAAAATGTTGCACAACTACATGTTTTACTCTAGAGTATCACACAATCTCATGCCTAGAAAAATCATGGAGAAGTTGGGGTTAGATATAACTATACCCTATCATGATCTCTATTCTTTCAATTCAATAAAATTTAAGTGTGAAGCTTTGATCAAAGATATGGTAGTCACCTTAGCTTAATTCCCTATCAAAACCATTATGATGGATGTTGTAGTGGCAGATGTACCTACCAACTATGGTATGTTGTTAGCAAGAACATGGGCAGGGAAGTTAGGGGGCACTATGCAAATGGACATGACTTATTCTATAGTACCATTTTTTGGAGGAGAAAATAGGATATTGTACAGGGAAACCAAATTTGCATATGTGGTGAGTGACCAAAACAACCCCAAAAATCACCCAATATATGCTACTAATGAAGACATGGGCTATTGTATTTTATTAGTAAATGAAGAGTATGATGAAATCCATACGCCTTCATATTTTTCTGTAAAGGTTGCTGCAAAAGTTGACGAGGTATGAAAAATGTATTTTGATGGAGCATATTCAAAGGAAGGAGTGGGAGATGGAGTAGTACTAACTTCCCCCACCAAAGAATAAATTCCTTTGTCTTACAAACTAGATTTTGTGTATACTAACAATGTTGTTGAATATGAAGTTTTGATCCTAGTTTTGGAGGCTGCAAGAAAGCTGAAAATTACAAAGTTGGTGGTCTTTGAGGATTCATAATTAGTAGTGCAACAAGTCAAAGGTGTTTATCAAACAAAGCACCCAAGGATGAGATCATACAAAAATTAGGTTTGGGATTTGGTGGATAATTTATGTAAACCCTTCAATATCAATGTTGTCCTTAGAGTGTTCAATCAATAAGAAGATTCCATAGCATTGGCTACTAGTACCATTAAGCTACCAACTATACCTCAGTCAATTATGAAATTGAGATGAGATACATGTCATCTATCCTAGATAAAATCAAGTACTGACAGGTATTTGCAGATGATCAACAAATTAAGAGATTCATTGAGGTGATGGATGTGTTTTCTACTACCCATACTAGAAGGAGATCTTGGGATTGGTGATGTGGGTGAAGAATAAATAAAACTAATAACTGAGTTTAGCAATTACATGGTTGATCACAGATTTCTAAGCTAAAGAACAATTTTATTCCAAAGGGGCTAGTGCCTTTAGAACAATATTTTGACATAAATGATATACCTATTAAACCTAATGTCCTCCCAGAGGATGGAAATTTTGAGGTCTATAATATAGGGAAAAATTATGAGCCAAAGTGTATTAGGTTATCAAAAGATATTTCTGTTGAACATAAGCAAAGATATGTGGATTTTTTCAAATAATATGTGGATTTGTTTCCATGGAAGTGTGAATATTGGAAGACCTATGACACCAACATTATACAACACAAGATACCTCTGAAACATGGTATAAATCCTTTCAGACAGAAGCTTAGACAATTCAATCCCATTTTTCTTCCCATTATTGAAAAGGAAGTGAGGAAATTATTGGATGCTCAGATCATTATTCCTCCTAAATATTCTGGATGGGTGGCCAAATTAGTCCCACTAAGGAAAACGAGTGGGGAAATCAAACTTTGTGTGGATTTTAGAAATCTTAACAAATGCTCACTTAAAGACAACTATCCATTTCCAAAAATGGATCACATACTACAAAAGGTAGTAGGGGAAAATAGTAGTTCCATGATGATTGGATTCTCAGGTTATAATCAGGTGGAAATGCCCTTGGATGACAAAGAGAAAATTACATTTACAACACCTTGGGGAACCTTCATGTATGAAAATTTTTCTTTTGGGTTAATCAATGCAAGGGAAACCTTTCAATGAGCAATGGATATAGCTTTTATAGGGGAAACTGACAGATTCATTTTTATCTACTTAGAATATATGACTGTGTTTTCAAAGTCTAATGAAGACCATATCAAACACTAAAGACATACTTTTGTTAAGTGCAAAAAAATTGGATTATCCTTAAACCCCAAGAAATCCCACTTTGCCATGAAAGAAGGAAAGTTGTTGGGCCACATATTATCAAAGGAAGGAGTCAAAATAGATTCTGAAATATTTGAGTCTATTAAACTAATTGGCTTACCAAGAAATAAAAAAGAAGTGCAATCCTTTTTAGGAAAAACAATTTTTCTCAGAAGATTCATTCCCAATTTTGTTGAAATAATAAAGGATATCACTGATATGCTAAAGAAATATAATGAAATCAAGTGGACTACTAAAGCTAGAACATCCTTCCAACAAGTCAAAGAAGCATTACGAGAATCTCCAGTCCTGGTCAGTCCCAAATATGACAAGGAATTTATTATATTTTATTTTACCACTAAAAATACTATTGTTGCTTTGTTATTGCAAAAGAATGAAGAGGACCATGAACAACCCATATCCTTTTTTCAGAAAAAGATTGAGGGATGTTGAATTAAAATACAGTGGGATGGAGAAACAAGCCTATGATTTAGTGAAGGCTCTTGTTGTGAGTGGGAAATCCCTCTACGGACTAGCACTTAGGGTTTAATTATGCATGCAGAAAAGACCTAAAGATTTCTACTTTCTACCGTCGTCCYAGACCTAATCCCCATTATTCTTAAGAAAATACATAGYTARGAAGATCAAGTGAGCATACCTTATTTCGRGCGTTTGATGTMGATCCTTCCTCACRCTTGATCGCYYTTTGAYTGCASCTCTCCTCCCAAGGYTGACYTRCATTCACACAARACAAAYAACAAACTCCACATGCATTTGATATATAGATTAATGGGTTAGAGATTCAATAAACAAGTATGCAATAAACCATGAAAAYCTCATATGGTGGGATGGRAAAAGTACTTCTTTATTATTAACTTCAACAAATCAACTTACAATGATGAAGCTGGCCACTGCTCCAYGAACCTAGTCCTGGGCTCCTCTTCAATTGTCCTCCAACTTCTTTGCTCTATCTTTCTCTTTGCACAAGGATGGCTAAAGGGTTGGGACAAAGGGAATGCACAATCGGGTATAGTTTCTTTACTATGATTCTCCTCTTCCAAATGGGATCCCTAACCCTTCTTTTATAGGCTAGAAGAAGCTAGGTATTTGGTCAAACCCTTGACCATGCATGGCCAGAAGGTTTAGTTAACTCACCCAAAGTTGTGTGTTCTGTCAACAACTTTCTTTTTTTCGTGCTTTTGTAGGTACATGCGGGTTGTTTTGGGTTGGCTAGCGTGTACATGCGTGCAGTAATGGAGCAGGGTGTGTAGGCCTTTATAAAAGAGGTTTTTAAGAAGAGTTGTTCAACAGTGCTTTGGCAAAGAAGGAATCTGAGATGGCCTGATGCTAGGTAAGCATGTCTGGTGCAAATTAGGGTTATAACAACTCTCAAGGAATTAAGAGACAATGTGCATCATAGGGGAAAACCTTTTTTGGAAATATCCAGGAGGCATCTTGATCAACTGCATCATTGAAGAAGACACGGAAGGTACAATCACTGAGTTCCATAAAGTGGTATGTGGTGGTCATCATGCTTGGAGAGCTATTGCCTACTATATTCTTAGAGTTGGTTATTATTTTCCTTCTTTGTTTTCTAATGTAAACTCAATGGTTAGGACATGTGTAGAATGTTTGATGTTTACTAGTCTTGGATGTATGAGACTATGTCCAAATATGTAAAAGGAAGTGTGATGTGCACCACTAGCAAACTACATAACAAAAAATTAGGTTTGTATATGCCACTTCATGTACCTTCTAATCCATGGGAATGTGTGTCTATGGATTTTGTAGGGAGTTTTACTTTTTCAAAGAAAGGTCATGATTATCTATATATTTTTGTGGAAATATTTAGAAAATGTGTATTTAAGTGCCCTTTAAGAAATAGGTGATAGGAGAAAGTATTGCACATTTGTTCTTCCAATGTGTTTGGGTTCATTTTAGTTTTCCCATATCCATTGTATCTAACTGAGACTCCCTCTTTCTTGGGGATTTTTGGTAAAGTTTGTGGAAAAAGAGCACGTATTTTCATCCACAGACCGATGTAAAAATGAAAGTGGTAAATGAGATAGTGGTACACTTACTTCAAGGATATTGTAACAAGCATCCTAAGATTGGTGAAAATGATTTTCAGTTGGAGGTACCTCCATATATGTAAATGTGTTCCTTGGTTATTGTTGAAAACTTGAAACTATATGAGCCTCCTATGATCATGGATCATGGTGAGAATGTTTGTTGGGCCCTTCAATTTTGATAAAGTGATAAGGATAAAGAAAGCGATGGACAAAGTCAAATGCATTGTGTGATATATGGAATATCAGAAATCATCGAAAGATGCAAACAATGTGGGCAGATAAAGGAAATACAAGGGGCAAAGAAAAGCATATTTGATTTAGCCAATCAACTTTGTCAAGTCTGTGCAAGTATAAATAAAAGGGAAATGTAAAGGGAAAGGGTTAATATCACTACAACTATTGGTTGTGGGTTAGTCGATTATTGTTATTGTTATCTTGCTAGTTTGGGTTCTTGTTGTCATGTCTGGTTACTATAGATTTCTCATTTGGTACCGCTATTGCACTTGTGGTAAGTTTTGAGTCTATACTGAATATCGAGGAGATAGATATTATTGCGCTAGACAATGTGTTGAAGATATATGTTTTTTAAGAAGTGATCTGGTAGATCTATGATGTATGAATTCTTTTGTACTATTACAACTAATGAAATGATGTGATTTGGGGCCTAAAAAAATAATTTTATGATTGACTATCTCTTATATGAATGGATTTGTAGATCTATCGTGTACTTGCTTAGTCTTTTCCTTTTTATGCATGAATTATACCGCAATATGGATTTAATAGGTAAACTAATGGATTTTCATAGTATAACTCCCTTCATCATACAAGTCTCGGCTACACTTTGGGTGAGAACTATTTTCCTTGCGAAAGGTTCAAAATGCCAACGTTCCTATACTACGACGAAATCTTTTTGTTGGTAACTTTAGAGAACCCTGGTCTGAGTGTTTTCCCCAAAAATAGTTATGTTACCGGGACTAAGCTTTAGAGAGAGTTTGTAGAGGATGCCTCATTGAATATACAAGTATGATGTTGAAAAAGGGTGGGAACGAAAGTGTGATAAATTCATCACACAGGAGGCCAAGTTGTGGCAAAAGAGTTTTATGGTTCTGAAGGATACTATTTTCTATTCGGAGCCTGCTAGTGACCAATACAAGATATTCTGGGTTAAATTCCTAAAAATTTGTTTTAGTGGTTGGATCCACTGCAATAATCCCTAGATTACAAAGATTAGGTTAGAAATATATATAACTAGACTGTTGAGATTCTAGTGGCCCTTCATCGTCTAGATCATAAAATCTTGAGAGATATAGACTTTTGGGTGCAAAATACTATTGATGGGTATATTATCGAGTTCGATACATATCATCACCAAGCCTTTTCAAAAGAGAAAGTTGTATTAGGAGATGGAGCCAAAAGAATATTGTTGTGAGAAATACCCTTGTGGATCAAGGTTTTGTTGGTAGAAGAACGAATGTTTCCTATTCTTTCAGTTAACATGGCAACGTAAATACCCGCATTCGGGGGAAGGTAATTTCTAGGAGGGTTCATGAGTTAAGATACTGATAAGTTTTCTTTGAGGTATGGGGGGTTGACAAGTGAAGAGTGAAAAAGATGAATGAGCTATGAGTAGGGCTACCATTGTCAAAAAATGATGGTGGAACCAGATGAAGAAAACAATGAAGTGTATTGATGAGATGCGAAAGGAGATCAAATCAGATGGTGGTGATAGAGAAAAGCTATATGAAACACACTTGACCCCCTAACCTTATCTTATGTTGGTGGGATGTTAAGGTTCTTCTCTTATCAACTCATATATTATCAAATTATAAGGGTCATAGATGGATTCTTCTCACCTGGAGCTTCCAAACGATTGTGACCATGTCTCGATCTAATCTTTGGATCTCAAGTTACAACCTCCCAAAATATCCAAATCCTTATTATCTAAATCCACCTCACAACCACGTGACATGCACGTGGTTACCTACCACTCATTTAACCTGATGTGGATTTAGTGTGGTGATGATGTGGTGCTTGNATCTTTGGATCTCAAGTTACAACCTCCCAAAATATCCAAATCCTTATTATCTAAATCCACCTCACAACCACGTGACATGCACGTGGTTACCTACCACTCATTTAACCTGATGTGGATTTAGTGTGGTGATGATGTGGTGCTTGCAATTTTGGTCGCTAATCAAAGGTTTTGACTTCACGAAACCATTCTTTGACATCGAGGTATATTCCCACAAGATTTCATTCGCCTAATTTTCCCATTCCGACGATGATCACCCTTGTTAGATCTACTCCAGATCCAATGACTCCAGGGACTTAACTTCCAACGACTCCAATCGTATTGGGGCCTACAACTTTCACTGTAGATAAAGCCCATGCCTTTAACTTCTCTTTCATGATACAAATAGATCCTGCTAAGACCCATGGTTGAGATTTCATCTCACCCATTTGCTGATAAACGATTTTTTTTTAACCTCCTCGTCGTCAACATTTTCTCCATCCACACTCCAAGATCTAGACCCGTCATCTTTTGACGAACAACTGAGATTTGAAAACATATAGATCTAATCGTCTAGATTGAAGTCGACACCTTTCGGGTTTCTGACCCAGTCCAAGACCACTCACAGACCTATAAACCACTCTCCTGATGACACATGTCACCACTAGGACACACCTGCTGCCAAGTTGGAAAGCCATGTCATCATGACATCATCATTCTCTTTCATTGCTCAATAGGTAGCTACCACACGTCTACGACACATATCTTCTCTCTTTCCCCTATGTTGATCAATAGCTCTATTTATTCCTCAAGCCTTTATCATTGTTGGCACCTTTGGCCAACACATGGTCTTAACAACCTTCCATGCTACGATGGTGATACATTGAGATCAACGGTCCTGATATCATCTCTAGAATATCATCATCGTCGTCGGACTTCTCTTAAGTCATGTCCCTCAATCACTCCCGAAGATGATTCCCTTCCCGACGAAGGGTTGATATTTACCCATCCCACCAAATCAATGGTTGTAATATCTCCCGATGCATCACAAGATTTACTTACTAGGAACTTAGCCAAATTTAAGGTTTCCTTAAGGTTTTATCGATCCTTAAGGAGTTTTGTGCTTAATATAAGACTGTCAAAGGCCGATGAATCTTCCGCAAAATGTATTTCTCTCTCTCTCTCTCTCTCTCTCTCTCTCTCTCTCTCCCTCACACACACACACACACACACACACACACACACACATATATATTTAATGTGGTTCATGGCACCAGGGGTGCTCGCTACTCCACGTTAACTCCCCAAAATCCGAAAGGGAACAAAGGGAGGCAGATATTTCCAGAATAAACCCATTTAAGGGCATAACATGTCACTTACAAGGAATTGAACCTGGGTGGGGAGGGTAACAATCATTCCTCCCAACCACCCAAGCTACATCCAATGGACATGTATTTCTCACATATATTGCAAACATTCCACAAAATATCAGGACTTTCTCAAGATTCAAGATTCTCTATTTCTCACAGGGATTTCCGAGCCAATAGGGCACTCATATCACTGGTTAAGTGATGATTTTGTCCATGTCCTACAAACTTTCCTCTAAGCCACAAGGTTACTCAAAACACTATTTTCCACACCTAATTGAACTCCCTAGTTTGACAAGCTGACAAGGTAACATCAAATCGTCCCAACCATTCAAAGTTTACTTTTTATCAATTAAAATCATTTACATTTTGCATTAATCATACAATCACATTCATACATCATTCATACACAATGTAAACAAGTTAGGTTATATAGTTATCTGATCAGGGAGCTGTGAATACCAATTGAATGAGAGAGGGCACCTTTCCTCCCAACCTTAGGCCACACTATAGAGTGCCTTCCTATAGTATGCCACCCATGTGCCAAGCCATGATACCTCAAGGGGAATGATTTAGCTGGCTTCTAGATCAGATGATCTAGGAAGGTTATTCTCCTTCCTCCACTAACAACAACAAAGGTTCCCCCCTTGCCACTGCTTAGGGTCTCCACAGGTTTATCAGGTGGTTTCTCAACTGGATTTCCTCTGCACAAGGGAGTCCCTTCTCTGCTAAAAGTCCCTCAACGACCTCCCCTTATCAGTTTTGTTTTTTGTCCAGTAAGCACCAAGTTTTATCCCTTCTTTCTCCAATATGGATTTGGGTGTTCTCCGTTTCAGGGCGATCACTCTCAAATTGGACGATTTTCCTATTTTATTCAAGGAACCTCTCACTTTTCTCAATCTATGCTCCCAAAATCCTCTATTCTCAACACCTAATCTCTGTGAGTCTGCTGCTCATGATTCCAATTTAGATCTTCTTTTCTCATATCCCATGTGCGCGTTTTGTTCTTTTGTCTCTGATACCACACAATGATTTCTATGCGTTTGTCCTAACATCTCTCTGTGTGGTCTCCAATAGTGTTTTTCCACCTTTGGTATCTTCCTCAAATGATCTCTTTGGGATTCCAATGGCCTTCCTACAGACGCAACTTGCAGTCTATGGTTCTCATTATGAAGGGGTAAACTGTAATGTCCTACTGTCAGTCATTCAATTGGCCCTTTGCTTCTACAAAATACTAATCTGTCAACAACCATTAATCGCCTCAGCCACTTCCATGACCTTCCACAACTAATCATGTGGGTCATTCATATCGGGTATGTTGGGAGGTATGAGTTTATGTTTAGAAAGCATAAGTTGTCTTGTTAAAAAAAATTCTTGTTTTCTTCATAAAAACAACTCAATTCCCCTCTCCATGTCACTTCATCAAACCTTGCTTCATCAATTCCTACTTGTGTATCATGACCAATACTTTCAAGGTTGTTCCCTCTCAGTCAGGGGTTTTGGTGTTTTCATTTAATCAAAACATAATTACATGCTTCATAAATATACTTATATGAAGTATTAGCATAATTACAGTCTTGGGGAAAACAATTACGTGTTACATTCCCCTCCCCCTTAAAATAAACACCGTCCTCATTGTTTAAAACACCATGTATGTACAATTATAAAAAAAAATGGGTATGTTAATCTCATGGAATATTCTAGATCCCATGTAGCTTCATCTTCTCCAAAGTGCTTCCATTGCAAATGGACCTGCATAATGGCTTGGTTCCATAACATTATTTCTCTCTTGTCTAGGATGCATTGGGGTTTGAGCTAGAATTCTCCTTCTAGTTCCACATGTATCACAATCCAATCAATTACATGATTAGGGTCATGTACATATTTATTTAACAAAGATACATGGAACAAATTATGATCTCTAACAACAGGTGGTAATGAAAGTCTATATTCTACTGGTCTCACTCTTTCTAGGACTCCAAATGGTCCATAATATCAGGGTGCCAATTTAACACACATTCCCATTCTCATGGAAATCCTCTTGGATTTCACTTAGAGAACACATGGTATGCTACTTTGAACTCTTTGT
>ML779437.1:0-15568 GCA_009831015.1 Picea engelmannii | reverse complement strand
AGAAGATGAAGCTACATGGGATCTAGAATATTCCATGAGATTAACGTACCCATTTTATTTTTTTTATAATTGTACATACATGGTGTTTTAAACAATGAGGATGTTGTTTATTTTAAGGGGGAGGGGAATGTAACGCGTAATTGTTTTCCCCAAGACTGTAATTATGCTAATACTTCATATAAGTATATTTATGAAGCATGTAATTATGTTTTGATTTAATGAAAACACCAAAACCCCTGACTGAGAGAGAACAACCTTGAAAGTATTGGCCATGCTACCCAAGCAGGAATCGATGAAGCAAGGATTGATGAAGCAACATGGAGAGGGGAATTGAGTTGTTTTTATGAAGAAAACAAGAATTTGTTTTAACAAGACAACTTATGCTTACTAAACATAAACTCATACCTCCCAACATACCCGATATGAATGACCCACGTGATTAGTTGTGGAAGGTCGGGGAAGTGGTTGAGGCGATTAATGGTTGTTGACGGATTGGTATTTTGTAGAAGCAAAGGGACAATTGAATGACTGACAGTAGGACATTACAGTTTACCCCTTCATAATCGGAACCATAGACTGCAGGTTGTGTCTGTAGGAAGGCCATGGGAATCCCAAAGAGATCATTTGAGAAAGATACCAAAGGTGGAAAAACACTACCAGAGACCACATAGAGAGATGTTAAGACAAACGCTTAGTAATCATTGTGTGGTATCAGAGACAAAAGAACAAAACGCGCACATAGGATATGAGAAAAGAAGATCTAAATCGGAATTATGAGCAGCAGACTCACAGAGATTAGGTGTTGAGAATAGAGGATTTTGGGAGCATATATTGAGAAAAGTGAGAGGTTCCTTGAATAAAATAGGAAAATTGTCCAATTTGAGAGTGATTGCCCTGAAACGGAGAACACCCAAATCCATATTGGAGAAAGAAGAGCTAAAACTTGGTTCTTACTGGGCAAAAACTGAAACTGATAAGGGGAGGTCATTGAGGGACTTTTAGCGGAGAAGGGACTCCCTTGTGCAGAGGAAATCCAGTTGAGAAACCACCTGATAAACCTGTGGAGACCCTGAGCTCAGTGGGAAGGGGGGAACCTTTGTTTTTGTTAGTGGAGGAAGGAGAGTAACCTTCCTAGATCATATGATCTATAAGCTAGCTAAATCATTCCCCTTGAGGTATCATGGCTTGGCACATGGGTGGCATACTGTAGGAAGGCACTATATAGTCTAGCCTAAGGTTGGGAGGAAAGGTGCCCTCTCTCATTCAATTGGTATTCACAGCTCCCTGATCAGATAACTGTATAGCCTAACTTGTTTACATTGTGTATGAATGATGTATGAATGTGATTGTATGATTAATGCGAAATGTAAATGCTTTTAATTGATAAAAAGTAAACTTTGAATGGTTGGGACAATTTGATGTTACCTTGTCAGCTTGTCAAACTAGGGAGTTCAATTAGGTGTGGAAAATAGTGTTTCGAGTAACCTTGTGGCTCAGAGGAAAGTTTGTAGGAAATGGGAAAAATCATCACTTAACCAGTGATTTGAGTGCCCTATTGGCTCGGAAATCCCTATGAGGAATAGAGAATTTTGAATCCTGAGAAAGTCCTGAAATTTTGTGGAACGTTTGCAATATATGTGAGAAATACATGTCCATTGGATGTAGCTTCGGTGGTTGGGAGGAATGATTGTTACCCTCCCTACCTAGGTGTTGTTGGGGAAAAACACCCTACGGACTAGCAAATAGAATTCAAACTTTGCATACAGATATGACCGAATAGAAATTACTTTCTACCTTCATCCCTAGATTTAAATCCCCTTTTCTTAGTAAATGCATGGAAAGATCAACTTACCTCATTCTTGTCGTTTGATGTCGATCCACTATTGTGCTCGATTACTTGTTTGCAATACTCGTTCCAAAGCTGACCTACATCCAAGACAAGAAACAACTATGCATGCATACTACTTATATACTAACGGGTTAGAAATCCAAACATATACTGATCAAACTATAAACAGTTCATGAATTGAGACGGGAAAATCATTTTCTTTTTTACTTAGAATGAGTCAACTTACAAAAATTGAGACTGGCCACCACTCCTTGAACCTGATCCTGGGCTCCTCTTCTTCTGTCCTTCAACTGCTTTGCTTTGAATCTCCTTTGGCACAAGGAAAGGCTAAAGGGTTGGGACGATGGGAATACGTAAATGGGTAGAGTTTCTTTGCTATATTTTTCTCCCTCCAAATGGGACCCCTACCCCTTCTTTTATAGGCTAGAAGGAGCTAGGTATTTGGACGAACCCTTGTCCATGCATAGCCAGGAGTTTCAGTTAACTCACCCATAGCTTTTTGTTCCGTCAGCAACTTTCCTTTTTTTCATGCTTTTGTCGGTCCACGTGGGCTGTTTTGGGTCAGCCAATGTGTACACATGTGCAGTAATGGATTAGGGTGTGTGGGCCTTTATAAAAGAGGATTTTCAAAGAGTTGTTCAGCAGTGCTTTGGCAAAGAAGGGATATGAGTTGGCATGATGCCAGGTAAGCATGTGTGGTGCAATTTAGGGTTATAATAGATGCCCCCTAATGTGTGAGGTCAGAAGAGCATCTGATGGCCGAAATACATTACCAATCTTTACTGATGTGCCGAATGATTGAGCCCAAGGATCAGGAACCAGGAGGTGTCGTATGCAAAATAACCAATGTATCATCGAGGTGGGCATACCCATTCTTGGGATAAAATAGAACCATGGCTACCAATCAAATACACTGTAGATACATGTCAAATAATTATAAAGAGTAGCCACGAACAATACACAGTGGAGCTACATCTCGAAATCAAAAATATATACATATAGAGTATCCATCTTCCAGAAGCTAATTCGGCCTGATGGCTGGAGATGAGATCTTCAGAGCTCGAGCAACAACTTCAAAATCTTCACAACTCGGGTAGGAGTGTAATATGAGTGTATGGATGTACTACCCAGAGGTCTTCGACGGCTCGTCGGTCATGGACTTGATAATCTTGATGATCAGACTGAAGGCTTCAGTGATTTCGAACAAGGACTTGATTGGATGTTCAGGATGGCCAGGTATGCGGACAAGAGACATATTGCATAGGGTCCAACTCGGGCTTAGTGACAAACTTCCCTTGGAAAATAGCACGACAAATGATGAGACTCAGTCAGCATATATGTTAATCATAATTCTACGAAGCAGGAGGCAATGCAAACTCTCCATATGTTTGGAAGGCTAACCAAATGGTGGAGGACACAACTCTATATAGTGAGAAAAGCTTCCTAAGGTCGTACTACATCCCATAGTCTGATGAACAAACGGACAGATGTGCTTTATCCAAGGGCGAATCATTATGCTGCCGATAAAGAAAATATTGTTCCCTTCCTCTTTTTGGGGTATATTTGATTTTTTTTGTTCTTTTCAGTATTTGTGGAAAAATAATAAAGGAATATTATGTTACAAGGGAGGAACGAGCATTGAAAACATACAAGTTCAAGGCACAAGGACAAGACTGATGTTCTAGTAGAAAGATACTCGGGAAAAATCCTCTGGTGGCCAAAGGTGTTTAGACGCAGAAGAAAACTGTCACAAGGCTGGTGTATAAGGTATGCAAATGTGGTTAATAAAACACACAATGGTAACATCCTTTGATGCAAGTTTAACGAGCCCAGAGAAGGTATGCTTGGTGGTTTTTCATATTTAGAGAGTCTGAAAAAAAATAAAAGGAGACTCCATTGGGGTACCTTTTTCAAATATAGTCTAGTCAGTTCAAAAAAGGGGTAAACTAGCACCGATTAGATGTCGATTCAAAACCATTTTAATGAGTGTGACAAGGACAAGATCGCTCAACTATTTTTTCATTTTTAAGGAGTCTGAAAAAAGATTAACTATGGACTCCGTCAAGAATATTCTTCTGGACCAATTTAACGAGTGTGAAAGAATAAGGTCACTCAGCGATATTTTCAATTGTAGAGAGTCTAAAAAGAGCTTAACTATGGACTTCGTGGGGGTTTCTTTTTCATAAGTTTAGTCCCTTAGGCCCAAAAAAGGGATAAAATTATACCTGAGAATACTCTTCTAAAGAATGGGAGTTCCATAGAGTATACCTTTTTTCGTACAGTTGGTTGTCCGGACCGAAAAAGGGGTAAACTACCGCCGAATAGACGTGACTTCAAATTGCATTTTAACGAGCATGAAAGGCCACAAGATCGCTCAACAATCTTTTCATGTTTAGAGGGTCTGAAAAGGGCTTAAAAGAAGACCCGTTTAAGGAACGTTCTTCTGGACCAATTTAACGAGTGTGAAGAAACAAGGTCACTCAGCAATCTTTTCATCTTTAAGGACTCTGAAAAGGGCTTAAAGAAGACTCCATAATGGTTACTTTTCTCAGTTAATCCGGATGAGATCGAAAAGCATAAATGCAGTCTCACCGGATGTTGCTTTTGGATCTCAAAGCGAGCTTGAAAAACAACAAAGGTATATCATGATCGACACTTTGTGGGTCGATGTCGGGTATCTCCTCGTAAGACCAGGCAAAAACGTCGTGAAATTCTTTAAAAAGATCTGTATAGAGTTGAATCTCTCTAGGGGAGAAGTCAGCTCCGACAAAAACATTCTCCACGACACTAGGGTTTCGGGAGATATTGATCGGTATAGTTTCAGCGATAGTTGTCATATTGTTCTCAGCATAAATTTCGTGTGTAGCTAAGAGATTAATAGGACAAGGCCGATCTCCTGTCATAGTCATGATGAATTATCCTTATTTGATTCAGCTTAACTCTGGGAGGAAATATGATATGTGATGAATATCTTCCCAAGGTTTGTTCGGACTAATCATTGCTTTGATTACTGCTTCGTCAGAGGGCAACACTAAGTCTAACGAATCGATGTTGGAGAGAGAACCCTGAGCCCAAATAGGCTCTAGAAGTGGATCTAACTCTTGTGCAGGAGTTGGATCAATATTAGTTGAAGCTTGCTGGACTAAAGAGTACACTACTTCAGCGATAGACAAGGGCATGGACATGCCTGGGTGCCCTGTCTCATCCATCGTGGCCGATGGGGAAGGAAGTATTCATGGATCCTAGAAGTAAGTCGTGCGGAACGACGAAACTTGAAAAATCTCAACCTTATGGTGATTGGATATAAATTTGATATCGCTGTGAGGAGGTGGGAAATTGAAGGTACCCATCAAGGATGGGCACAAACCAACTTCTACGTTGACGACACCTGGTGGAGGATTATCAATCATCAGGACCGTGGATGCCCCCAAAGCTGGGTTAGGTCAAGAGAAAGGCAATTGATCGATGGTCACTATCTGGCCCTCGTGTGGAACCAACAAGACCTAAAAAACTGTAGCAACCACAGCTTGCATAGCATAAGTCCAACTCCGTCCTAACAAGAGGTTATAGTCGAGGGGAAAGTCGACTACTTCTACCTCGACGCACACGGTCTTCCCTCCTAACTGCACAAGGAAAGATGGAATGATACCATGTGGTCGGAATGAACGACTGTGAAAAGTAGTGAGGAGAGTAGGTGACAGAGATAGAACGGGCTGGTCGATGGCCTTCCAACATGCTAACGACATAACGCATGTCGAGGCACCCTCATCCACTACCGTGCGGAAGATATTCCTTGTAAAAAATTTCATGGGATGAGCCACTACTATCTGAAATGCTACGTGGTAAGGCATATGAGGTTTTAATTTGGTTGTATCTAGCATGATTGTACCCAGATTACAATTCTTGGTAGACCCTAAAGCTGTTAATAAAGATTTCCTCTAGGAAGGACAACTTTGGAGGACCTCCAAAGCAGACATCGCACAAGGGGTTTGTGATAAATCCTCCACCATAGAGTAGTTCTGGGCAGCCCTTGTGTTAGGGTTGTGAGAAGCTCTCTTGAACATGCCTTTGGGGATGCGTGTCATTGCTTCGCCCAACATCTTCTCAATCTGTAGAGGAAGATATGGGAGTTCGGCTTCTTTGCCCTTCTAAGAAGTGCTTGGTTGACTATAGTCATGTGCTCTAGTTGATAAAAAAGAATCACCTTTTACCATATATACATTCATGGATGTGGGGTTGTTCGAAGATGGAGGGGGTCCTTGACTGCCCCCTTCCGTGCTCGTAGAGGCTTGAGTTAGATTTTGTCCATGTTGAAATGGATTAGTTAACACGGTGGGATGTTGTTGTGTCACAAACTTTTGGGCCTCTGCAAGCCGAGGACATAGGTGGGTTGGGTGGTCTTCCACACATAGATTGCATGGATACCTCGCCTTCCATTTTTCAATATTTCCCTCGCCATCATTATCGATGGGTTTCTTATCCCCCTTACCCTTTTTCCATTGTTTTTTCTTTCCTTCTGGCTGTTGGGTAGCCTTTGGGTTAGTCGATTGCACTATGTGTACATCCGACGTTTTGGTAGGGGGAGCATCTAAAGGAGTAGTTTGGCTTGCCGCTGTGTGTTGTATAGACAACAGCTGCAACTGATTCCTTAGTTGTTCAGCGGGCTTTGTTTGTGTGGATCCAACAATACCATCGGCATGTGGTCCAACTCTCTATCTAGTTTTATCCAGTATTGAGTGTGGCGCATCTGGTAATATGTTGTATAATAAACCAGACTGAGAATAGATGAGCTCAAATTGTTGAGCCCTCATGGTGCAATCTTCTTCGGAGAAAACTCTGAACGTCATGATGTCTTTGGATAATTGTGGGACCAAAGACTTAAGGAACCACTCAAGCAGGAATGTTGGTGGGACTGGTACTTTGATTAAACTCTTCCAGCGTCTCCATTCTCGGATGTGATCATAGATATGGTCTGTTTTTGTCTGCTCGAAATTGGCGAGCAGCTCTGTGCCAGCATCGTATCTCATAGGTAACTGGAAATAGTTCAGGAAATCCATCGCCAGTTCGTCAAAAGAAGAGTATCTTGAGCGATCGAGCTCAATGTACCATTTCATGGCACTCCCAATGAGAGTACGTTGAAACAATCGCAACTGTACGGAGTCATATTTTAATGAGTTAGATGAGCACCAAAGATGAAAGGTAGTCACATGATCTCCTGGATCTTTGTTAATCTTGGCTTCAAACTTTGGAATGTTTGAAGGCAACTTCGTCGGCATAGGAGGCCAATGCGGATGGTGACAAATAGGGTCATTCAACAACCTTGTCAAATATGGCAAGTGTAATGTCACTAGGAACGGTAGTTTGGGTTGTTGCTGATAACCTAGGGAAAAGGGGCCTGGAGTTTGACTGGCACCAGGTTGCCAGGACAAGTTTGGCTGCTGGCTTGGATTCTGGTAGAAACCATGGCCCTGACCAGTGTAAGGATTTTGCATATGTGGAGACATCATCGGTTGATTTCCCAAATAGGACATAGATGGTTGGGCATGCATTATATTCAAAGGACTTTGGGAAGGATTACCCCATGTCGATCCTGTGGGGATAGGCATAGTAGTGTGTCCAGGGTTCCATTGATTGTGGAAAGAATTACCCCAGATCGACATTCCAGATGAGGGAATGGATCCCTGCCCTGAATTCCAAGGTCCTGCTAGGTGTGCCCCCTGTGCAGGAATAGTACCCTTCTCAAGAGTAGATTGTCCAAAAATGGGGTTGCCCCTAGTCGGGAAAGCAACTGACGAGAAGGTGTTGTTACCAAACGTTTTGTTCCAAGAAAATGGTGTTGAACCTACTGGCATATTATGCGAAGGTGGTCCTTGACTCCCCGCTCCAAATAAACTATTGTGTGTAGGTTTCCCGACGGATTGTTGATGCGAGCCACTGAGTGAAGGGGATGAAGCAGGGATATGACCTCCTCCGTAAGGGAAAGCATTAAAAGGAGCAGGATTACCCCCCATGTGACCTTGCAGAGGAGCGCTAGAGCTCCCTGCCCCCAGACCCAAAGTCTGTAAAGTGGAGTAGGAAAGTACAGGACTTGTACCCTAACTAGGCATCCCGTATGAGAACGGAGGGCCTGTCGCACTTGGTGTGAAAGGGGTTGTGGCCGCCGCCAAATACGGGATCGGACCACTATGCGAAGTAGTTGCAGTCGAGACCATGGTGGCTCAAACTGACGATGGTGGGTTAGGAGATGAAATCTCTCCTGTGGTGACAACCGTGGTGGGAATTGAAGAATTCCCAGAAGGAGTAACAACATTTGTTTCCATTGTTGTGTGCAACACTGTCTGGTGCTTGTGAAATTGAATTGGTACAATGAAAGGTGCCAAGAAATCAGTGGTTGGGGTTTCAACCGGGCCAAGAGAAGTTGATTCAAGGTCCAAAATGGTCGATTCCTCCAGGGGTTTTTCAGGCACAATGGTTTGTGACCCGATCGCTTCAAAATACC
This sequence comes from Picea engelmannii, assembly GCA_009831015.1. NCBI lineage: Eukaryota > Viridiplantae > Streptophyta > Pinopsida > Pinales > Pinaceae > Picea > Picea engelmannii. The sequence continues at coordinate 7,220 of ML779437.1, read as the reverse complement.
CTTGTTGGTCTAGCTTTCGCCTTAATGGTGGCGGGGGTGGCTCCAATGTAACCGACGGCAGGCCAAGAAGCCTTTGTGACCGGTGGAGCTCGGGATCCTCCACTGTGTGAGAAGATAAAAGACACTCTAAGGTAGTCTAAAACATTCAAAAGTAACACACACGAAAAAAAAAGTCCCTAGAAGATATGACAAGCAAACACTAAATTAATTGGAAAAACAATTACAACAACCAACATTGGAGCAACTTACCGGTGCAAGTGCAACTCGAACATGGAAGCACCCTCTCGGTATACTCTGCAAAGTGTGGCCCAATGTCTATCCTAGGTACCGCGGTATACCCCCGCAGTCACCCGTGTATGTCCCTAAAAATATTGGCAACTAGGTTGCCAGCACGCGAACAGTCACCAAGCGGGTACAGTCGAAATTTGGGTAGACCACAATGAGCAGGGTATCGAACTTGAAACCTGTCAAGGGTATCAAGAGAAAATGTTCTGGAAGACAACTGAGGACCTTGAATGGATTCGAGACCCACGAAGCCCTGTGGCAAATGCAAACGATGAAATCCCAAAACAAGCCCTCTATATGTGTTCTCCACTACGATTGGTCCAGCTTTGGAGGGGTTATCTCCTCTACCTTTCCGCACGTGACCTTGTGTTTATCCCCTGTGTTAGAGGGGTGTCCTGGATAACTTTCACGACACTAGACTTAGACACTCCCTATCTCAGACTCCAATGTTTGATTTTAAATGGCCTTGAAGAGTTTACTCTCCAACCTAATCCAAGGCCCTAGTCCTGAACTAGTTTGTGAACCCTATAAACATAAAAGTCTAGTACATTTTAAATTTAACGTTACTTTTATGGATTTGTATTACGTCAAGGGGTATGAGGGTGAAACTGATGATGTGTAAAAGACGAAAGCAAAAAATGAATGAAAAAACTGGAAACAAAACTTTTACTAAATGCAAAATTTCAACAACTTTTCAAAAGAAATATTTTTTTATTTTTCTAAAATTTTGGACAGCAAACTCGAAAGAAATTTCACTTGACTAAAAACTACTTATGCTCTAAGTAAACTGCAAAAACTTATGAAATAAAAGACTTTTCCCTAGCTAATGATGCAGAAACACACTCTTCAACCAAATAAGAAAATGAAAGAGATTTCTTTTTTATTTAAATGCTAGTAAAGCAAGAAAGGAAAAATACCGACAAGCAAAAAACCAAGAAAAACAATTCTGGCCTAAATCGCAGATTGCAAAGAATCAGGTCAAAAATCACACACTAGCAATTTTAAAAACAATGACTCACACTTGTCTAAAAACCTTAAATTTATTTTTTTTATTTATTTATTTTTTTATGACAACTTTTTAACTAAGAAAAAGCAGGCTAAGGGTAAAATGAATCCTAATCTACTGACTGCTCACACAGAGATTCGAATGCCTGAGAGGAAAAATTCTTATCAAGTGAAAGGACGACTGCCTTACCCTCAAAAAAAAGTATCATGCACAAACACACGACTGTTACTCAAATAGAACGCGTGTGAACGCACTCTGGATAGAGACAGAGTGCGTGTACACACGGGTTGACTTTGTGCAGTCCGCGTGTATATCTAAACTCTGAGAAAAAATGAAAACAGACAGACCAAACCAAGAAGAGACCACTGATATTGATAACCAGGATCCCTTGAAGGCTTAGACACTCTTTCTAATAGAAAAACAACTAATGTAAGGAAAAATGATAAAGCAAAAACAATATGAGATAGGACTGCTAGCAAATAGGACTCAAACAAAATTCAAGAAAACCCCCTGAGAATATGTGATTCTGACAGGGAAGAGGATGACTGCCTCTGAGGTTCTCTGAACTCTACACGCTAATGCTACCTCTACAGCTAGCATTCACACACAGGCTGTAAGAGGGTAGGGCGTGGGTACATGCATACAGACCTTGTGCAGGCCGCGTGTACCTCTATGGGTCCCAAAAAACACAGTCAAGAAAAAGTCAGGGAAAGTTGGTATGGAAAACTAGACTCCCTGCTAGCTCAAACCTTACAAAAACTAAAAAGAAAAGACAGGCAAGAAAAACTAGTCTTTAAACTTACAAAAAAACTAAATAAAATTCCAGGAACCCTAGAGAGTATTCCCAGTATGGTCGCCAATTTTGTTGTTGTGGAAAAACACCCTACGGACTAGCAAATAGAGTTCAGACTTTGCATACAGATATGACCGAATAGAAATTACTTTCTACCTTCATCCCTAGATTTAAATCCCCTTTTCCTAGTAAATTCATGGAAAGATCAACCTACATCGTTCCTAGCGTTTGATGTTGATCCTCCGTTGTGCTCGATTACTTGTTCGCAATACTCCTTCCAAAGCTGACCTACATCCAAGACAAGCAACAACTATGCATGCATACTACTTATATACTAACGGGTTATAAATCCAAACATATATTGATCAAACTATAAATAGTTCATGAATTGGGACGGGAAAAGCATTCTCTTTATTACTTAGAATGAGTCAACTTACAAAAATTGAGACCGGCCACCGCTCCTTGAACCTGATCCTGGGCTCCTCTTCTTCTGTCCTTCAACTGCTTTGCTTTGAATCTCCTTTGGCACAAGGAAAGGCTAAAGGGTTGGGACAATGGGAATACGTAAATGGGCAGAGTTTCTTTGCTATCTTTTTCTCCTTCCAAATGGGACCCCTACCCCTTCTTTTATAGGCTAGAAGGAGCTAGGTATTTGGATGAACCCTTGGTCATGCATAGTCGGGAGTTCCAGTTAACTCACCCATAGCTTTTTGTTTCGTCGGCAACTTTCCTTTTTTTCATGCTTTTTTCAGTCCACGTGGGTTGTTTTGGGTCAGCCAGCGTGTACACATGTGCAATAATGGATTAGGGCACGTGGGCCTTTATAAAAGAGGATTTTCAAAGAGTTGTTCAGTAGTGCTTTGGAAAAGAAGGGATATGAGTTTGCTTGATGTCAGGTAAGCATGTGTGATGCAATTTAGGGTTATAACCCTAGGTTCAATTCCTTGTAAGTGACATGTTATGCCCTTAAATGGGTTTATTCTGAAAATATCTGCCTCCCTATGTTCCCTTGCGGATTTTAGGGAGTTAACATGGAGTAGCGAGCACCCCTGGTGTCGTGAACCACATTAAATGTGTGTGTGTGTGTGTGTGTGTGTGTGTGTGTGTGTGTGTGTGTGTGTGTGTGAGAGAGAGAGAGAGAGAGAAATACATTTTGAGGAAGATTTGTCTGCCTTTGAAAGTCTTATATTAAGCACAAAACTCCTTAAGGATTGATAAAACCTTAAGGAAACCTTAAATTTGGCTAAGTTTCTAGTAAATAAATCTTGTGATGCATCGGGAGATATTACAACCATTGATTTGGTGGGATGGGTAAATATCAACCCTTCGTCGGGAAGGGAAGTATCTTCGGGAATGATTGAGGGACATGACTTAAGAGAAGTCTGATGACGATGATGATATTCTAGAGATGATATCAGGACCATTGATCTCGATGTATCGCCATCGAAGCATGGAAGGTTGTTAAGACCATGTGTTGGCCAAAGGTGCCAACAATGATAAAGGCTTGATAAAGGCTGCAGGCTTCTCCAAATGAAGGAGAAGCCTGCAATCCCATAGTCGACAATGCCTTGACACCTTCAGATATCGATCTTTTGTCCATTAGCTTCTTGAGGAATTCCTCGACAAACTTCTCTAATTCACTAGGTTTGCCCGACATTCTAACTTTTAAAAAGACAAGTCAGGGTAGACAAACGGACAGGCGGGGTAGTTGAGGGGACAGGCGGGGTCTAGTTTCAGATAGCACATCTTGACACACAGACAATTCTCTTCTTGGATCAATTAATCAGTGGTGGAAAAAATTGGTCCTGACACAACGACCGACGATTTAAATAAGCAGGGTACCATAACAAATCTTCCAACAGCTAGGAAATGCTTCCATCAATGTAAATTTGTCTATTATGGTGCGGTCTCAACATCCAAAATTAGTCCATCAGCCCATAAATGCGTTTTCTAACAATTCCAGAGCCTCATTCTAACGGTCGAGACACAAATTCTCCAGGGAGAAGTCCCATTCTACGTGGACCAACTGTTCCAGCGAGGTTCAAATCCTACAAACCTGCCTCCTGTGAGGTTCCAATCTGCGAAGTCTTCCATCTATTCTTTGTAGCTTCTTGTATATTTTCCAACTTAGCTTTCTTTTTATTGAGCTTCCTTTCCTTCTTCCCTATGATCTGAGTCTCTCTAATTGTTTCTAGAATCCTCTTTCCATTCTTATTCTTATCTTCCCCTAGCACAGTGGCTTCACACTGTTGAGGTTCCCTCAAAGGGTCTAAAGTTAATATCCCTTATCTTAATACTTCCTGGGTGGATATACTTCTTTCTTACATAGATAGGTTCTTCAAGCCTTCTTGCATTCTTTCAACCTTGACAACTAATTCTCTTGCCTTATGTCCTTCCTGCATTGTTATTTTGTTATGTTGCTTCGACTTATCCTCTCATTCTTCTATTAGTCGATCTATTTTTCTAGATATGAAATCCCTTAGTTCTTTCTTTTTATTTTTTGTGGCTTCTTTCTCTTCTTTCCTTTTGATTTGATCCTTCTCAATCCAAGTCTTACCTAGAAAAAGTGGGAAAGGGGCATTGTCCTCAACAAACTTGAGGACTTCCAATTCTTCTTTAATCAATGTTCCATGAACAATAATAGGTATATTAGTTACTCTTCCACATAAAGTTATCATATTAACCTTAAAAAATCCTATCTTTCCCAATGAAGGTACCACAGTAGGCTTTCCCAAAATTTCCCAAGTATCTTCTGTCATAATATTCACTTGTGTTTCTTCATACAAGACACAGTCTATGTCGAAGTCTTCTATTCTTGCACTTCTGCATTGTTTTACTTTCAGGATATCTGGTAAACTGACATCTTTGTGAACATCCATTGTTTCTTTCAATTGTAATAATGTAGTGTGTACTTTCTCTGACCCGTTCTCTTTATGACTTCCTAACATGCCCTTAGTCTCTTGACTTTCTTCATAGTTTTCTTGTCTTGTGTTCATCCCTTCAACTTTAGCAATCATCCTTGGACAATCCTCAGCCTCATGACCAACAATCTTACAACAAAGAAAAATACGACCCGCGCCAGGGCATTCCTTAGCAAGGTGTCTCGGTATTCTGCAGTTATAACACAAAGTTAATCCTCTTTTTCTTTTAAATGTCCCCCAACATTTTATGTACTACACACTAGGATCATAGTGTTGGACCTGCAATGTGCAAAAACAAAATCTAGGTTCCTGCATCCACTTATTAGTCCAAAAATTCTTTCTATGCATAGGAATAACATATCTTTCTTCATTTCCATTAAATTTCCTCAAATCATCTCTTCCTTTCAACCGCGCCCTAGCCTTCAGACTAGGACATAATATATTAAATATACTTAAGTTCATGCTTTCAAAACAAAAATTTTCACTTATCTTACTCTTGTCAAAGCACAAAGATTTACTTCTTTTAGGATATTACCTCTTTTATTCAGATCGAATTTATTTCTTAGCACAAAACTTCACAAGTCAAGTAGAGTACTATGCACTTCAGCAACAGATCTATGCATAGATCTTTACTTCAGTTCCCAACAATCACAGTTTCAGGTCCCGGCAACGGAACCATTTGTTGGCACAGGGGAAGACCCAGTGTTCAATGCTTAACAACATACCAACAAAACCCCGACTACCGTCCCTTTCGGCAATACTTGCGGAGCAGGCGAAGTCTCACCCGAGGTAGAAGTAGGGGGGGTTACAGGACGCAGATGTCTGTAACCAAGTTGGGACACAAATCTGTCATAATATCACTTCGTAGGGTATTATGTTAGCTCTTAGGAAGTGACATACATTAGTTCATAAACCTTATTAACATCGCAGAACATACCCAAGAATATATATAGCATAGTAATAACAAATATTAAGAACTTTAACCACTTAGCACTTAGTACATTGAATCAGATCTAGCATATAAACAAAAAATTCAAGAAAAACATACATATTCATTACACATTCTAATCTAAGCACTAAGAAAAACATAACAGAGATAACATTTCACAAAGCAAACCATAAGACACCAGATGTACATGGTTCACCCCAATGTGGGGTTATGTCCACTAACCGCTTCGCCTTCTTTATTATGTGCTTGAATCTTACATTCGTTCATTCATGTGCACTAAGCCACAAAGTCAAGCTTCACACCAGACATGAGATCTACCCACTGAGCACCAGATCCTCCTTCCAAAACTAGGTCAGGGCACAGAGCCATCCCTCTATCGAGCACAAATCCTTGACACACATACATTCCTTGGCACAAAGATACTCAAACTACTTTCACTTAGCTCTCAAAACTTCTATTTCTACCATACATTCTTACTTATTTATACATTTACAATCCCTTATAATAATTCCTAAACATGGGAGAACACATGGGCCAACATCCCATAAACCCATTACAAAAACCTTAGAGGACCCCTTACTGGGTCCACATAGCCCGCAAAATCGGTGATATCCATGATCTCATCTCCTCCTGGGCACTCCTTCCTCGACCAATGTGTCAAACTCCAAAAGTGGGTCAACTCTGACCAAGGTTTCCTCAAAACTTGGTCAAGGGCCAACAAATGAACAAGATAACCATTAAGAACAAATAGCCTTTTCCTAGGATAGATGATCTCTTTGATCATCTCAAAGGAGTTGTAGTTTTCTCAAATATTGATTTGAAGTCAAGATATCACCAAGTCATAATTAAGGATGAGGGCATATAAAAGAAATCCTTTAGAACAAGGTACAGGCACTATTAGTTTGTTTCCGTACCATTTGGACTCACGAATGCACCAACTACATTCATGTATTTGATGAATAGTGTTCTCAACAGATATTTGGACAAGTTTGTCTTAGTATTTGTAGATGACATTTTGGTGTATTACAATAACAAAGAAGAACATGAAGAGCATCTCAAGATGGTGCTACAAGTGTTAAGAGAACACCAGTTGTATGCTAACTTCATTAAATGTGATTTCTTTCAAAGGGAAATCCAGTATCTAGGCCATGTGATCTCACCAGAAGGAGTGTGAGTGGATCCTAAAAAGGTCAAGTTAATCATGGATTGGCCTGCCCCTAGAAATGTGACCAAAGTAAGATCCTTCATGGGATTGGATGGATATTG
>ML779436.1:596705-627277 GCA_009831015.1 Picea engelmannii | reverse complement strand
CTTAAAGGTTTAAAGTTATATGATTCATATGGTTAGGTGTAATCATTGTGGATAATGGTTATTATAGGGTGAAAATTCATAGGGTTTATAACAATTAGGATTTATAGGTGTTATTCAAAGTAAGGGTTAGGAGATGTATGTCATGTTAGAGTTTAGGTGTTAGAATTACAAAGTGTAGTTGTTACAATTATAAAGGTTAGAGGTTAGAATAATAATTTTTATTGGTGTTAGTTGTCTAAGATTGTAAAGGTGAAGGGATAGGTGTTATATCATTATTTTGGGTGTTAATGGTTAAATGGGTTATGAGTTACAAAGGAAGCATATGTATCCTATTACATATTGAGTTAACAAATGAAGCATCTTATTCTAGTTGGATTTTTCCGATATATATATGTATGATCCACTAAAGGTGATACATTATCTTATGTATGATCCCATAATTTGAAATGTGTAAACTTCCACATCAAGCATGGCCACACTAGGATCATGCGGTCATTGGACTCAAGGAGGGATGAGGATTTATAATTATACATAGATGTGGATAGTTGGAGGAGAATGATAATTTTGAAGGTGTTAGGCCTCTTCCTACACACCACCGGATCACCTCTCATTGACAGTCTATGTATTGATCCCATTTAGTTTTAGGTTGTTAGTATTTTCAATTGTACACACCTTTCAATCTAGTCAAAGTTCAATTAATGTTTCCTGTTACTTTAGGGTTATAAAGCCTCATCCCAATGCCCATATGCCTCCAGACTTGTGATGTAATCATTCAGTGACAAGTGTCATGAAGGGTGATGACTAAGACTAGGGGTAACTTACAATTCAAGGCTAGGAATGATTAGGCCCACATCAAGTGAAGGAACCAAATTAATATGGTACATGTGTTGTCCCATTCCATGTCATGAGAAACAACACATCCATTCATTGAAAACACTAAAACCTGACAAATCGATGACTCCACTAAATTAGGGTTTATGGTTTACATGAATTGATGATGGAAGCAAGTGGGTGTTTAAGTAAAATTTGAGTCTAGAAACCATCCCATATCGTTAAGGCATGGAAATAGTCTACCAATGTCAAATTTCAATGCATACATAAATAGTTTGAAAACATTTCAATGTTAGCCCCATTCACAGGTCACTGTTGCCCATGTCTAGTCCTAGTACAATTTCCTTGTAAAATTTGAAGAAAAGATTTGAATAACACAAATTCAAAAATGCAAATTCAAATCAAAAGAAGTGTAGTTGAATATAGAAAAAAGGAGAGGCATATTGTTTCAATGCAAAGCAAAACCAATAATGTTCGATGTATATACTGTTTCAAATTTGGATGGAACTCTCGCAGAAAGGAGAGTCATGTCAGACAATTTTAGGCGGAAATATGACGGATATTTATTTGTCGCATGAAATACTTGGGATGACATACCTACATTGTTGGTATGAGATGTTTTTTAAATTGCCCAATCCGATTTCTACAATTAAAATCTGCAATTTCGACGTTTTTGCATTGAAAATGCTCATAAATGGTGTTTTTTTATATTTTTCAATGAAACCTAAGAACCTTACATCCACGTCGACCATTGCCAGAAAAATGTCTTATATTGTCGAATTAATGCCAAAATAAAAACATGTTGCTTTGACAAAAGATTGGGATTCATCATATTTTATTCAAAAATGACAAAAATTAAATTATGGTTGTCATTCATTGGCTTATAAAAAAATATAAACATTAAAATGTAAATCCCTTGGATAAGATACCTACATCGTTGGTATGATTAGGCGTAGTCATGCAGAGCTCCTCTTGGTTTTGAGAACATTTCATTCTCTAGTAAACATGGTCAACCACATGAAGGTTGAAGCTCTAATTATGCCCCTCCCCTCACATCACTCTCAATTTCCCCATAGTACCTAATTTGAAATTATAAATAACATGTATCATACACTATATTATACAAAATAAAAAAATATAAAGATCATATAAAATATATAAATAGGCACCTCCTCTTTTCAACAATTAAATATCAATCATCTTCTTCTTCATCCAGATCAACATCTGTATCAGGATCTAGTTCAGAATCGATATTGGTGAAAGGCTCATTCATATCAACATGATCATCAACATCATTATTGCTAATATATTTATCGATATCGTCAATCATATCATTGTCTCCTACGTTTAGATGATTAACTTATTCAACTTTTTTGTCTGACACATCGACTACAGGAACCTACTCCTGATCTGCATAATCAAGATCTTCGTCCTCGTTATCTTCATTCTTGGCTACATGATTATACTTTATTGGTATTCCTCTTGGATCATATCTAACAACATATGACCAACCTGCTTTAGCAGGTACCTATGAGTACAATACTTTCTAACATTGACTTGGAAGAACATAAGGCTCTGTACCTAGTTCAAATGTCCTTGTATTAACCATGGAAAATCCATTATTATTCTCAATAACATTTCTTTCAGGATCACGTTCATGCATCCGTAGCCTGTACCAGTTAACCTCAAACAAAACTATTTTAAAGGAATTAAAATCACACTCAATTATATCTTCCAAATTCCCATAGTACCTATTCTGAGTTTCTTTTGGATTTCTAACACTTCTAGAGGAAATTTTGGTGACCTTAAACACTGCAGGTATCCCACAATCTCAAGTTTTCATCTTATCATCCAACATTTTGATACGCAATTTATGACCGTTACAACACATAGTCTTGTGATGTTTCAACTACAACATGGACAAGTAAAAAATGCATTGTCAATTAATAAACCTCATATAGTACTTAGTAAATCTATAATTCAAAAATTAAACAAACCAAATACATTGAAAAATTGGGAAATAACTAGGAAAATGTGGGTAAAAAATTTACTTGCCTATTTATCTTTTAAACCAAAGGCTAAATCAACTTCCCTTGATGTAAGATCAAGAAATTGATCTGGATGACGATGCATTGTTTAATCATCTTACTCACCCCTTCCCATGATAAACTACTGAAGTATTCTTCAGTATATTCTATCCAATGTTCCATCAAATCAAGGTTGTTTTCAATGTATAAATGTAAAGCATCCCACTCTCGAGAAACTATAAGAAAAAGTGACAATTTAATATCATTAATCAACTATTGTTAATAAAGGAGTAATTTAATATAGTTCAATATGAAGGAACAAAAAATGTAAATAATCAGTATGATAAAACAAAATTGGATAAATAAATGTGTAATGTATTAAATCTATGTCAACATATAATAATTACCTTTCAAAATACTCGTTTTACCTTTCCCCAATAGGACGTCCCCTTCAAATTTGTTGATGGAGTCGAGATTCCAAACGCGGGGCACATTCATATTTTCTGCTATTTTAGGTAGATATTGACTAATATACACCATTGATACAAGAGCATCGTTGGCAAGCACGCAGAGGCGGGACCACTCAATAGGTGAGAGTTCTTCCATAACTTCAACGTGGGCAGTTACAACTGATTTTGAAGTCCTCCTTGACTTAGTGCCGGAAATTACCTTTGGAGGCACGCTTGAACTAGTGCCGAATTTTACCCTTTGAGGCACATTTTGAAAACCGTAAATAGAGCAGGAGTTTCCACTATGGCTCTGGAATGCGACTGAACTAAGATAGCGTAGGATGAATTTTAGAGTAGGCAAGTAGCCAGGGGAAACCCTAGAAATCTTTTTGAGTTAAGTAAAAGATTGTATGCCCAGTTGGGGTTAGCTGCAATACAAAGAGAAATTACCTCTAAGACAGAACTGATGTTTAAGCATGAGACCTCAATTTTTGAGTTACTATAATTTTGAATGTATTATGTAGCCATTGGGAACTTGTGAATATAACAAAAGGAAAATTGATCCAAATGTATGGTGTGTGGACTGTGTGCGTTTTTCTGTCATTTTTGTTTACATGAACAAGTGGATGGAACTGTGAGTTTTTCCAGTTTCAATTGCTTCTCTTCATTGGGAGCTCTGCAAGGTGTGCATCGAGCCAGAGAGGAATGTAAGGAAATTAGGAGGAATTTATCTATGATAAATATAGTGGATTTGAGTTATCGAAATCCCTCAGACACAAGGAGTGCACAGGAAATCGAAGTCTGAACCAGACAAAGCTTAGGAGGAAAAACACTTCGGAAAGTGTTATCGAGATCTAGGAACTCATTCCCTGGAAGAAGAAAAGATCGAGTCTCCGAAGACTTAGAAAATATTCTAAGTCTGGAGTAAGTAAAATCTCAGGAGGAAGAACGTTGTCGAGCATTGGATCATGGTGGAGAATCTCGCAGATCATCCGATTTGAGGTAGGAGCGCAGGCTTTAACACTGCATAGATCCAGGAGGGGATATCTTGAATATCTGAACGGACGGTGGAGAGTCCTTAAGGAGAAACACCGAAACCCCACAAGCCGTTGGATAAGGTGGAGCTATGAGGAGATTAGCGGTGAGGCCTTCTTGACGTCCAAAGCTCAGGAGTAATAATGGCCATCAATCTCAGATAGATCTGGACCGTCGATCCACATCACGATTTCAGGTATCGCAATTTGGAAGGACAGAGGTCCTTGTCTCCCAAAACCCCGAATCATGAAATAACAAAATAGCGAGGTTGGACATGGACCGTAGATCTCAGGGATTATTGTGAGTTGTTGATTGAACATGAATATATTTCGTCATTTCGGCAACCAGGGATTCCAAGGAGCGGGGACAGAGATCCTTGTCTCCCAAAACCCTAAATCGCTAAATAGTGAAATAGCGAAGTTGGACATGGACCATAGATCTCAGGTCATCAGGATTTCAGCATTTCGGCAACTGGGGATTCCAAGAAGCAGGGATATCCCTTGTACCCTGATTTCACAAAACATAAAATGTTGAAATAAGCATAGCCATCGATTCGAGAGAGATTTGAGCCGTAGATTTCACAAAATGTGAAACGTCGAAATAAGCATAATCGTCAATCCAAGAGAGATCTGAGCTGTAGATCTCAGGTCATCAGGATTTTGTCATTTCGGCAACTAGGGATTCCAAGGAGCAGGGATACCCCTTATACCCTGATTTCACAAACTGAGAAACCCGAAGAAATAGGCGCTGGAACCTGAGCCTAGCCGGAGGTCATGACTCTTGGTCGTGTGCTATGGGAGCTCACGCTTGATGCTTGGAAAAGTCAACTGAGCATTTGTGGGGGACCTATGCATTCATTTGAAGAGTTCTAGTTTCCAGAAGAGCCATTTCCACTCTTGAACCAAAATATCCTGACTGGGAGGTCACGCAACCCTGAGCAGGGATAGGGGGTTTGCATCAGGTGGTATCAGAGCATCAGTTTTTTGTCTGTAGACTTTAGGAAAAGGAGGAAAAGAAGGAGATAGAGAAATCAGAGTTGTACTCTGTGTGTGACAGTTATTCAACATAATGATGCCAAGGAGGCGAGATCCACCTTTATCTAACCATGCTATAGAGAGGGAGATGCGAGAGCTTCGCACCCGATTGGAAACAATGGAAGTAGCATAGAGAAGAGCACCGGATGTTGGGGATGTTATTAATGAAAAAGGTGAAGAGGTTGAGGTTGAAGAAGCTACAAGAGAGGATGTTGCAGAAGAATGTTTGTTGAGAGAAATTTCCAGATTGGGAGGCAGAGCTAAGATAGAGGTCCCCATGTACGAGGGAAATCTAGATGCTAAAGAACTGTTGGACTGGATAAGGTCCATGGAAAAACACTTCGACTATGAAGATGTCGATGAGGAGAAGAAGGTGAAGCAGGTTGTCACCAGGATAAAAGGGCATGCAGAACTGTGGTGGGATGAACTGTAGGTTGAGAGGAGAAGTAAAGGAAAACAGAGGATAAAAAGTTGGGATAGGATGGTAGCCAAACTAAAGGCAAAGTTCATACCCAAAAACTGCTAGATCAATCTGTTTAGGAAGCTACAGAACTTGAGACAGAAAGGGATGACAATCAAGGAGTACATTGAGGAGTTCTACCGGTTGAACATCAAAACTGGACAATGAGAGAGAGACGAAGAGAAAGTCAGCAGATATATAAATGGTTTGAGATATGAGATCCAGGATGAGCTCAGCATGATGTCAGTTAGGACTGTGGAAGATGCTTATTAGTTTGCATTGAAGGAAGAGGAGAAATTGGCCAAAAAACAGAACTAGCGAGGAAGAGGTAAAGGCTTGACCCCAAGAAAAAGCAAGGGATTTAACCATGACATAGCACATCATTCTAAGGATGAGGATGAGAAATCACAAAATCACTCAGAATGAGGAGGAAGTTCATGAGGAGGACAGAGTGGTGGAAGAAACTCTTCTAGAGGAAGAGGGAGAGGAGGAGTAAGGTGATATAATTGTGGAAAGATAGGGCACATGTCTTGGGAATGTCCAGAGAAGAAGAAGGAAGGAGCATAAGCTCACATTTTAGAAGCACAATGAAGACATGTTGAGGCAGAAGGAGCAGAGGATAGAGCATCCCTGATGTTGAGAAAAGTTTTCTTAAAACCAGAGGTAGAAATTGAAAAACCAATGTAGAGAAACAATCTCTTTAGGACAACTTGCAAGACTATGGATAAAGTATGGAAGGTGATCATTGACAGTGGGAGTACTTGTTAACGCCCTGTAAATTTCCTAGAGGTTGTCGGGAAATAAGAAATCTATGGGAGGTAAATTTATCCAACCACTTCGAAGCTGGGATCTAGCCCTACCAACTTCAGATAGGGATCTCTCTATATGATTTAGATATGTTTCAAATTTAAAATATTAGGCTAGGTAAATAAAATATGTTGGTTTTGTTGTTGTAGTGTTTGTCGGGTTGGCTGAGATAGTTTACACATCCATTGGGCTATGGGGTTTGTACCATGAAAATAAAAATCTAAACTAGAAAACAAAGGAACCTTTCACAAGGCGAGATAATGTAATCATTGGATTCTTTTAGCAACATAAATGAGGAAATAGTAGAAAAGGTGAGAATGTCAATTACAACAAAGAAGCAATTAAGAATTTCTTTATCATAAAATTAGAAGATGAAACACTAAAATCTTTCAAGGTGAGAAATAGGGTATACAAAGATAAATCTTACAACATTCATTGCTTTCAAAGATTAGATTTAGAAAACAGTTTGATAACTAAGCGAGAATAACATTAAACTTAGAAAGAAAAACATCACCAGTGAATACACGCAAGAATCCTGTAAAAATGCCTCTTTGTATTAATGGAAGATCTCTTGAAAAATATTACAGTCTGATAGCTTGTAGGGTGTAAAGATCAACCCTCAATACTTCGAAATGTGAAGTATTTATAACCCAAAATTACAAACGATCCTGTCATTAAAGATCAGGATGTGGTAAATCTATTTTTAGCCTAACTAACCTAACAAATTACAAGAATTTAGGAAACTATTTGATGATGTGTCACAACTGCATGCTATTTTCTGGGTGAACAGTTGGTGAGGCCTCTGCATGACCTCGTCTGACTAGATAGCTGACTAGGCTAGGAAAACTCATCGATTACTTGATTAGGTCACAAAGCTCTTCCCATCGAAGATGAATGGAAATGCTGACTTTGAGTAACCTTTGGTAGACTTCATCCATTTCTATGTACTTGGAAAAAGTAGGCTTGGTGATGAATATATACCGGATCTCATGCTGTATGCTGATGTCCAATTGAAGTGCATCTAGGAATGCCTTGCTAGTGATGCTACCTTGAATTCCTGAAAACTTCAAACTATCCTTAGCCACATCAACTAATATCTTTTTTTAGTTTGTATCATTGGCCATATTTCGTTCATAGACTTGGTGATGTCTGTCCAAACACTTTCTTTGACTTCGGCCAGTGTTTTACCTTCCACTGTTTGCTTCTGGAGCTGTTGTAACTCTTGTTTGAGCTGGTCTAACACCTATTTTTCCTTGGAGAAACTGGTTCGATAAGAAGATTTGAGTTCCTGAAGGTTCTCAATATCCTTTTTTAGCCTGCTAATCTCTGTCTCCTGCAGGCTCATCTCTTCCATAGATTTGGCCAATTCAACCGTCTTTTCCAGAGACGTCAGTGGATTCATTGATGGGGCTTCTTCTAGTGATGTTGTGCTCACTCCTGAGAGTGGGACTACACTCAATGGAATGATTTCCATGGGTTTCAACTGTTCTTTCTCTTTTACTATCTTATCCATCTCAACTTCCATTTCCTTCAGTTGTGCATTATTCTCCATGATTATCTTAAGCATCTCATCTTTTTCTCCTTCTGTCTCTGTTATTTCCTTTGCCTGCGAGTCTACTGTTGGTGGCAGCTTTAATTGTTTTCTGAAAGACACTATGTCTGCATTTTTCTTTTTGATCATATCCTCAACTACTTTCACATTCGAGGGATTGTACCCGATCTTGAGGACCAAATCCTCCAATGTCTTGATCCTGTTGTCCTTGGAAAAGGATGATATCTTCTCCAACATCAACTATGTATGGACATTGTTCAGAGACACTTGTAACCTAGAGGCAGTAGAAGAAGCATGTGCCAACATGGAGAAAACCATTTCTCTAGTTTGCTTGTGCAGATCCATTTGATCAACAAGATGCACATCTTTGGTCTGGAATTCAAAGGTTTCCCTTTTATAGTCGGTTATTGCCTTTGGGTCTGGCACATGTGCTTGGATAAATTCCATGTGCATTATTCCCTTCTCCGTGTCAAATGCCAATAACAGCCTGTGTTGTGCAGTCGACGTCTGATTCCAAAATTGGGAATATGTGTTGTTGGCAGAGTTTGATTCTTTTTCTAGATCAAGTCATATTTCTCAAAGATGCTCAACTTTGGTCTGGTCTTTCCTGGCTGGTTGATTGGTGGAGTATCTGTAGTCTTATTTGGTAACATAGTGGATATAATCTGCTTGCTTCTTTTGTTAAGGAGCGATCGATCAACCTCTGTCACTATAGTGGATGGAATTTCCTTTTTTCCAGTCCGGTCAGGAGACAGACTGGTTTTTGGCCTCTTGGTATGCAGTCAAAATTCTTCTAATGACACTTCAATGACAGGAGGTGACATATCCTACCTAGGTATTTTCTCCTTCGGAGCCCGTGGTGTGGTTTTCTATGATACAGTGACCGAGGGGTCCTGTTTTTCTGTTTCAACCAAAGTGTTCGGTTCCCATCCTATCTGGTTTGCAAATTTCTCTACCTCAGGCCTCGATTCATGGACATACGGGATGTTATTATTTTTTACCCTCATCTCTGAAATGATCCCACACGGATCGTAGTGCCATGTGAAAATCATGAAGAATTTCATTTCCTTCAACAGCCTGTCTGCTTCCTCCCCGACACCTCGATTGTTGCAGATGAAAGACCTAATCTGCCCTTTGATTATGAGTTGTTGCTCTTTCTTTAAAGACACAAAGTGAATATCATCTAAGTTTATCATATGCCTTATGTATTCTAAAGAAAAAATTCTAACAGGTAAGTATTTGGGCAGTTTATATGGGGCCAACTCGCACCCATAGACTGTGATCTCAATGTGATTTTGGTACAGGTACCAATCACGAGTCTTTGTATGATCCAAGAGATGTAGGATCCTCTAAAATTTGTAATTAATCCTGGGTTCGGGTCTTCCATTGAGTATTCTCACCACTGGGTGGTAGAATTGATCAATGAACTGCTTGAAACTGAATTCTTGTGGAGTTATGCCTAAGCAGGGAAGTCCATGCGGTTACTGCCTGGGGTCTGCCATCTCCATCCATCTTCTGCATAGAAAAATTAAATTTATCCACTTGGAAGAAAATGAATAGGAATGCCAGTATTGAAGAATACCGGAACATGACTTCTGTGGTGAAATTGACGAATTTCTCATGAATGTTGTTCGCCAGGAACATGCCGAAGTTGAACTGTGTAGTGGGCTTCTCATCGGTGGAGAAAATAGACAAAAATCCTAGGATGGGTTCATTCACCCACTGATCTGAATAATAACCTAACAAGGCGCATAGGGACATGATAACATGGTTTCCTTTGGTTGAGAACATGGAGGAAGGATAAGGGGGATTTGTAGCAGGGAGCTAAGCAGACTGTGGAAGAAAAAGCTTGAATATTTGAGCTCTTTGAGGAAAAGTCATCTTCTGGTATAACTTTGTAAGGATTTCAAGGTTAAAAGGTGATGCGGAATTGGCTCGGGATATTTGCATCATTTGGTCGATGGTTTCTGGCATGATGAGGAAAAGAACTTCCTTGGAGGAGAATATGATGGCTCTTTGCTCAAGAATATAGTGGTCTTGGCACTTGAGGGAAAACTATAGGAAATGGTGAATCTAGGGGAAGAGATACAGGGGTAAGTTGGACTCCCAGAGTCCAATTTCATCACTCTAGTCCAAGAAAACTTCTTTAAGCCATGATTGAAGGTTTGTGAAGTCGAAATCACACTTAGTGTCTGTGATTAAGTATTCCTTGTCGGCCAGTGGAATCCTGTCGAGATCGATAGGAGGCGCGAGAAATGGATTCTCCTCTCCTTCTGTTCAATTTGATTTTGGCACCATTACTATAACAATACCTGAAAATAAAACAATGTTAGCGGAGATGACTGTATATGGGGGCGATTGACAATAACAGAAAAGAAAATGGGGTAAATTCTCTGGTGCGATGAGTGGGTAAATGATGAAGGAATGAAGAGTGAGGGTAATTTTGAGTAAACGGGTATCCATTGGGCGCGGGGGATAGGTCAGCTAGTTAACGAATAAGTTATCCAGTAATAAATGGCCAATGGGTCATTTAGAATATGAGATGGCAAGTTACAATGACTAAGGGATATGGATGGGTGATGTGGCGGATATCGATTGGGGGAGAAAATCATGGTGAGGGGCCTTGCCACGAGTGAATGAGGGAGAAGTACTGATGGATTTATGGGATGTGACTCTTTTGGAAAAGTGGATGATGACGTCATGAGGTGATGAGGTATGTCAGAAAATAGGAGGTGGTGGGACTCGGGACCAATAGATTTATGCCACATATTGATAGGGGGCTCACCAGAGTAAGATTCCATTCTGGACCCCCCTCCCACCGTTAAAGGTAGATCATTCGGGGGGTTCTGAAAAATACCTTGGGCCGTCGATATGCATGCTTTCCTTTGGACCACATATCTATGCATGCTCTTTAACACACATTCCAGATCCCCCCCCGCCCATTAAAGGCAGAACGGATGGCGGGGTCCGGAATCCAATACAGACCATAGATCTAAGCATCGAAAATTGGGCCATCTAGATGCACGCATGTATTATCAGCAATTTCAGACACCCCCCCTCCATTAAAGGTAGAACGGTCGGGGGGGTCCGGAAAGATTTATCCACCCTAGATCTAGGCGCGATCATCTAGGCCATTGATACATGAGCGGTGCATAAATATGGGCGCGGAAGCATATGTTCCCTGGAAAACTTAGGATAAGAGCATATCATGGGTTTTTCCCAAGCTTTTACATCTTTACATCACCAAGGGGTTAGGAAAACAACTTTTCGAGCATTCAAAACATGGTCCAAGATCGATCATCGAGCTGGTTTTATTGAAGTAAAGCAAAATATCCTATGTTCTAACCTAACTTCCTATGACAATTAGCCCAGATTAAACTGTTGGGCTAAGAACTTACTCCACGCTGGGGCTATCTAACCAAGATTAGACAGTCTGTCCCTATTTATTCACTAACTAACCTAGATCACTTAGCTAAGATTAAACAATTTAACCAAGCTTATTCACTATTCCTATCAACATCAATTTAAAAGAACTTGGCCATGCTTGAAAGGTATGGACCAAGTCACTGTTATTGCATGGGGCTCTTATTGAAATTCCTTTTATGCCCTCTTTTCTTTTTCTTTTTCTTTTTCTTTTTTTTTTCTTTTTCCTTCTTTTCTTTTTTCTTTTTATTTTTCTTTCTTTTCTCAAATTATTTGCAGAATGAAAAATCATTTGACAAACAAAAAACACTAGAGAGATAACATTCCAGTCACCAGTTGATCCTATAAATTATAGGGTTATAAAAATGGCTCCACCTGGGGATGGTGCTCTCCTTGTGAAGTGCCAAGAATCCTGATTCTTGATGTTCTGAAACTTCCTCCCTAGTCACCTTTGTTGCTTGATTGGTTTTATTTTCGAAAAATGGAAAAACAGTGGTCAACGGCTTAGGGCCTTCTCTTCGGGTTTCAACCAACTGACCAAATTTATTCACTCAGAAATTCATGAGCAAAATAAAAAATGGTTTGTACAATGGAAAGTGTGACTTCATGTATCTATTGAGGCGGTGAATAATGTTTCAACATTCTGCCATTTACAGGTTCTCTTGGCAGATTCGTCCCATCACTGTTGTTTAGCAAGAACGTGTTATTTCCTTTGAATGCTTGAATCATGTATGGTCCCTTCCACAGACTATCGAATTTTCCATGCCTTCCCTTGTCTTCATTTTGGGAATCCCATCTCAGCACCAAATCTCCTAGCTCAAAATCATCTGCCTTGGTTCTTTTGTCAAAAATCTTCTTAATGCTTTCTTGGACTACCTAGGTCTTCTTGTATACTTCTTCCTTGGACGACTGCAAATGGATCATCTGGTTGATCTTTCGTTGGGAGTCATTTGGCTCGAATTTCATGTCTTGTAGCAATTTCATGATAGGGACTCCTAAGGAAGTGGGAAAAACTACTTCTGTGTTGTAGACCAGTTGATATGGTGACATACCAATTGACCTCTTGGTGGTCAATCTGTCGGCCCATAGTGCGAAAACCAACTTGTTATGCCACCACTTCTTGTTTTCCTGCAAATTTTTCTTGATAATGTTTACCGGGGTTTTATTTGTTGATTCTGCTAGCCCATTTCCCTGAGGGTAGTAATCTATGGAATGACCCAAACTAATATGATATTGGCTGCAGAAATCTATGAGTTTCTTAGATCGAAAAGCAACTGCATTGTCAGTTATAATCTTTCTAGGACATCTAAAGAGAGACAAGATATTTTTTTCAAGAAACTTAATAATGACAGAATCAATGGCTTGCCTGCTTGGTACTACTTCGATCCATTTTGTAAAATAATCTGTGGTAGTAAGAATCCACCTGTGCTGGCCCGAAAAAGGAGGATGTATTTCCCCGATGAAGTCTAATCCCCATTGTTGGAAAGGAGCCTCAACGGATATTGGTTTCAAGAGTAGGGGAAGAAGTTTCCTTTTTCCTTCGAACAACTGACATTGATGACATGAAGTCACTTTATGATGCACCTCAGCGAACAGAGTTGGCCAATAGAATCCAGCTTTGAGGATTTTGTTGGCTGTGGCCTTCCAGTTCAGATGACCACCACAGTCTCTTGCATGAAACTCCTGCAATACTTTGTCAACTTCATACTTCAATAGACAATTCAACAAAATACCTCCAGGATCTTTCCAATACAGATTGCCTTCTAGAATACAGAATTTTAATGCTTTCAATTTCATAAACCTAGCTTTAGTCTTGGTCAAACCAGGGGGAGCTTGTAAATTATGCAAAACAAATATCAGGTCTGCATACCATGGAGAGTTGAGAAATACCTCTCTCACGCTTGGAGTCGCTTGTTCACCCTATTCATCTGCTGTTGCTAAGAAATTAATGTCAAGAGCATGGAAATTTGATTCATCCATTAACTTTGCTAGACCATGTCCTTTAATCAGTTTAGTAGGATTAATCTCTATGACATACTCTATAATGATATCTATCCATTTTCCTCTTCAATCATCTGGATTGTCCTGGGTTAAAATGTCTTTTACTACCACATTCGGAACATATGCAATGGTGTGGGAATGGAGAATGTATGCTCTAAAATCTTTTATGGATTTCACCAAGGAAAAAGATTGTTTCTCCATTATTTTATAATTCAAAGAAGCATCTCTTAAAGATTTATTGAAAAAGGGTATGGGCTGTTCATACCCTTCGTTGTTTTTCTACAGTAATATTGTTGCAATGGTATGTTCATAGGCGAAAGAAAAAAAAAAAAAATCTTTGGTGAAGTCAGGACTGATCATGATTGGAGCCTGCGTGAGTGTGCATTTAACTTGTTTAAAATACTACTTAGACTCGGTTTCCCATTTTATTTTAGTGTCCTTTTTTAACATGTTTGTGATGTTTCCGAGAAGCTCAGCCAGGTTGGGTATGAATCTTCACAGAAAGTTTATTTTTCCAATAAAATACTGTAACTGTTTGATATTTCTTAGGTGTTCTAATTTTTGAATGGCCTCGATTTTGCTGGGGTCTATTTTAATTCCGTCCCTGGAGATTATGTGCCCTAGCAGTTTACCTTCCTCTAATCTGAAAAGGCTCTTCTTAGGATTTAGAGAAATCCCAAATTTCCTGCATTTCTCAAAAACTCGTCTGAGATGTCGTAAGTGCTCGTCGTCATATTGGGAAATCATAGTTACATCATCCAGATAGATGAAAATAAATTTACCGTTTTCTTCCACAAAAGTGATGTCCATCACCCTCTGGAAAGTGGCCCCGACGTTCATCAACTTGAAAGGCATTTTCGCATACATGAAATTACCCCATGGTGTTGTGAAAGCGGTTTTGTCTTGGTCATCTGGGTGAACGAGGACCTGATTATAACCCAAGAACCCATACAGTAAAGAGATTCGACTAGATCCGACTACCCTTTGTAATATGTGGTCCATTTTTGGCAGTGGGTAATTGTCCTTCAGAGAGACCTTATTTAGATTTCAGAAATCGATGCAAAGCCTAATTTCTACGAATTTCTTTCATGTTGGGATCAAATTTGAAACCCATTTGGAAAATCGTAACGAGACTATGATTTTAGCATCGTACATTTTTTTGATTTCTTTTTCTATCAGGGGAAGTAGCTTGGGATTCATTCTCCTAAGTTTCTATCTGAAAGGTTTTTGGTCTTCTTTTATTGGAATCCTATGTTATATGATGCTAGTGTCATAATATTTCAAGTCCTCGTAACCCCATGAAAATACGTCTGAATATTCCTTGAAAATCTCAATGTATTTGAGTTTCTGCTCAGGGGGTAATGATTTGGAAAGTTTCACCATCTTGGGTTTCTCTTCTGTCCCTATATTACAATCTTCTACTTCTTGACCACTAGCTTCAATTTTCGGTTTTTTAGCTACATTATTAAAATCAAATAAGTCCTCTAAAGGAACTAAACCCCTAGGTAAAACATTATTTTTCAAATGAAAAACATCGACTTCTATCTCATCATCACCTAACTCTCCTGAACCTATCTTATTTACACTATCATTTCCAAAATCAAGTCTTTTTACATTTTCATCTTCATTTTCTAAGTCTATGTTTGTACACTCGAAATCATTTTTACATTGCAGAAAATCTTCAATTTGATCATCATTACCACATACCTACCCATATATGATGTTGTCTGGAACAGTTGGTCTGCATTTCACCTCCACCGTGTATGGGCGAGTGGATCGAAAATGTATCTTGCATGTGGCTGCTGATGTAGCTAACCCATCTGCTAAAATATTTTGTCCCCTAGGCATCACCTGCAAATCAACTTTAAGGGCATCCAAAACAACATTCCTATAAGCTCTAAGATAGGGGTATTTTTTTCATACTCACCTTTAATTTACTTGATTATTAATTCGGAATCACCTCTCACCATAATTTGTTTGGCACCAACCTTCTTTAGAAGTTTCAGACCAAGCATCAAGGCTTCATACTCGGCAATATTGTTAGTGCATTGAAAATTTAATTTGTAAGAATGGTTTTCTGAATACCTGGATCTGTGATTGTGCAACCAAAATCCTGCTCCAACTCCTTCTTTGCTTACAGCTCCATCAAATTCCATGCTCCAGAAATCCGCTGGAAATTCTTCAATTATCACATTTTTCTTTCTTTCTGCCTCAATGATTTCTTGGCCTTCATCCGGACCATATGTATCTTCTTCTAGTTGAATGATTTGTTCTCACATATCACCATCATTGTATAGGATGAAGGAGTTCGGGTCATAATGTGTAGAGTACAGAGGATAGTTATGTGGTTTTTCTTGGCTGCTAACCATGTACTTCATCAGTGTTTCTCTGTATAGTCTTCTCTGTTGACCAAAAACTGGGACAGTGGCATACAACATATCCAACTGCAAAGTACCTTTCAACTTGGCCCCTCAAGACTGGGACAACAACATACCATACTTTGGGGGAATTTCTGCAACCACAACATCCATGACCATGCTTTTCGCGGGGATCTGGACCAGGGTGATGCACAGATCTTTGATCAAACTGATACATCTAACTTTACTGGAGTCAAAGGAGTGTAAGTCCTTGTAAGGTCTAGTAACTTCAAGTCCCAGTTTTTCCGTCACTGCTTTAGGCATCAGATTATGGAAAGCACCTGAATCTAGCATAACATTATGCAAAATCAGGTCTTGTATATTAAGGTTGGTGTAAAAAGGAGCGACAACACTATTGTCGGTCTGACCATCCACTTCAAGTCTGAACAGGAGTTCAGGTTGATCATCTGTAAGGTTCACAGTATCTAAATGATTTGTTGATCCAACAGTTAAGGCCTTCGTACCTATATCAGGTTCAATGGTCAGTGCTTTAATCACCTGTGAATGGTAAGAATCTTTGCTCAACAACTCGGAAAGGGGAATGGGAATTTTTACTTTGGCTAATTCCCCTTTGAGGCTGAAAGGTGTAGGTGCTCTGCTTTGGCTCAGCAATTCTGATTTGTCCACCACAATCTTCTGGCCAGAAGTATTTGGTGGGTTAATTGATGAAACCTCAGACTGCGATGATCTTTTCAGAATGGTAAGGTTTCTTTTTGCTGGAACTTCAACATTACCCTTCTCAGGGCTCTTCTCGGCAGAAGGCTCAGAGGATTTTTGGGTTTTGACTGTCTTCTTTGTTTTAGTCACCTTTTTGGGAGAAATTCCATCTATCTTTTTACTTCACAGATTGTACTGCCAGTGTACCTCCAAAATAACATTTTCAAATTTCTGTTGTTCGGTGTCTTTAGCTTCTTCACTTACCTTTGTTTGATTGAGAAGAAAAAGTTCTCGCTCTTCCTGGGTAAGGAAAATAGCTTCATTATTGTGAATGTTCATGAGGTTTATGTGAGTATCCTCAAATTCTTCAATTACTTCCTCTCCTTCATCGGCATAATTTTCTTGTAGGGGAGGTCTGATCTATTAATTAGGACCTCTTTGTTCCCTTTGATCCCTAGGATCTCTCAGCCTGATTTGAGGAGGGTTTCTTTTGAAGTTAGGATTTCGAATTTGAGGAGCTGGTGGGTTTTCTCTAGGAGGATTTCTTTCGAATACAGTAAGTCTCTCCATCATTCTTTCCATTTCTCTGGCCAAGGAATCCAATTTGGAATCAGAGGTTGATGTGGAAGGTTCCTCTTTTATTGTGACTCTCCTCTCTGTCCTCTGTCGTGCCCTTTTTTCCAACAAGTTGGCCTCCACACTTATTTCACTTTTCTGCATATCCTCCAGGGTGGTGGCGTTTCTTTCCCTTAATTGATACAACATATTGGTGTCAAAACCATCAGGGAATTTTATCAATGCCAAACCTTTTGGAGGTTTAATATCAGCTGGAATTGCATTGTACAGGTTATTGAAATGGGTGCAGTAATCTTGTACTGTCTCACCTTGATTTCTTCTGCTGTTTTCGTATTCTGACAATATTTGGAGAGGGTTTTTCTTTACCTCCCATCTTTCTAGAAAACTTCTTTGGAATGCAGTAAGGTCGAGCAATGAGACAGAATGTAAACCTTTATACCATTTCTTAACATCACTTGTCAAACTTTGGGCAAACAATCTCATTTGAACGCTAGCCTCGTCTACTTCCTGTAGATCAAAATAATCATTCATTTTATCAACATGTTGTTGTTCCCTCAAGGGTCTTGTTCCATCGAACTGTGGAAGTCTCATTTGATAGTCTTGGGGCATAACATGAAGGGGTGCGGCCAACACCAAGGGAGCATATATGGCTGCCATGATAGGCAGAGGGGGCGAGACAGTAACCTGGATGATAGATGGAGTGGTGACAGAAGACAAGGATGAGGAGCGGATAGCTAGCATAGAGTGAGTGGTTTGAGGTTTAGTAGTGGAAGATAGAACTTCAGGAGTCCAGGGTTGCAAGATGGTTGGGTCCAGAATGATTTCAGTTACAAAGCTATCAGATTTCATTCTAAATAGGCTTTGTTCGAAAAGGACGTCAAATTCAAGATCCTGAAGGGAAACAAGCTCCTATGGAAGGGAAGGGGAATTATGAAGGGGATTATGACTTACTAAACCTTCAGTAATGGTCTTTTTCCTGAGTAACTAATTTGGATTATCTATTGCTATTGTAGGTTTTGGGTCTGGGTGAGATCGAGTATAAGCTCTTTTGGGAGCCATATTTCTTTTTTATTTATATATACATTCTTTTTAGTTTTACGAGTCTGAAAATAATATGTGCAAGTTTTCAACAACCTCTAAACATTACTTCTTTCTCAGATTTGCAATATTTCAGAAGTAAACTTTTCTTCTAGGGAAAAGAAGATGTGAGGTTAAAAATTTGTTCAGTTTTGTTTCCCAAGTGGAATCGCCACTATGTTAATGCCCTGTAAATTTCCTAGACATTGTTGGGAAAGAAGAAATCTATGGGAGGTAAATTTATCCAACCAATTTGAAGTTGGGATCTAGCCCTACCAACTTCAGAGAGGGATCTCTCTATATGATTTAGATATGTTTCAAATTTAAAATATTAGGCTAGGTAAATAAAATATGTTGGTTTTGTTGTTGTAGTGTTTGTCGGGTTGGTTGAGATAGTTTACACATCCTTTGGGCTATGGGGTTTGTACCATGAAAATAAAAATCTAAACCAGAAAACAAAGGAACCTTTCACATGGTGAGATAATGTAATCGCTAGATTATTTTAGCAACATAAATGAGGAAATAGTAGAAAAGGTGAGAATGTCAATTACAACAAAGAAGCAGTTAAGAATATCTTTATCATAAAATCAGAAGATGAAACACTAAAATCTTTCAAGGTGAGAAACAGGGTATACAAAGATAAATCCTACAACATTCATTACTTTCAAAGAGTAGATTTAGCAAACAGTGTGATAACTAAGCGAGAATAACATTAAACTTAGAAAGAAAAACATCACCAGTGAATACACGCAAGAATCCTGTAAAAATGCCTCTTTGTATTAATGGAAGATCTCTTGAAAAATATTACAGTCTAATAGCTCGCAGGGCATAAAGATCAACCCTCAATACCTTGAAAAGTGAAGTATTTATAACCCACAATTACAAACGATCCTGTCATTAAAGATCAGGACGTGGTAAATCTATTTTTAGCCTAACTAACCTAACAAATTACAAGAATCTAGGAAACTGTTTATGATGTGTCGCAACTGCATGTTATTTTCTGGGTGAACCATTGGTGAGGCCTCTGCACGACCTTGTCTGACTGGAAAACTGACTGGGCTAGGAGAGCTCATCGATTACTCGATTAGGTCACAAAGCTCTTCCCATCGAATATGACTGGGAACGCTGACTTTGAGTAACGTTCGGTAGACTTCATTCATTTCTGTGTACTTGGTGAAAGTAGGCTTGGTGATGAAGATGTATCGAATCTCATGTTGTATGTTGATGTCCAACTGAAGTGCATCTAGGAATGCCTTGCCAGTGATGCTGCTTTGAATTCCTAAAAACTTCGAACTATCCTTAGCCCCATCGGCTAATCTCTTTTTGTAGTCTGGGAGTGTCATCATTTTGTCATTTATCACCTTCAAACCAGGAAGACCTTTCTTCTATATTGCCTCAATATTGCTGAAAAACTTTTGTACCCCTAGGTCCATGGCCTAAACCTTTTCTTCTAGCTATAACATCAGTCCTCTCTTGGTCAAGACTCTTTTGACCTCAAGGATGGTGTCTATTCTATCCTCAATTCTCATCTCTTCCAGCTCCTCTCTAGTTTTAGAATTTAAGAATTTGATGATTTCATTAGCCTGTGTGGGCATCTCTCCCAGTTCTGATCTGATCTTCTCGATGGCTTGTTTACTTCTCTGCACCAATTCATTTTGCTCAAACATAATCTGTATCATTAGACATATTTCATTCATAGACTTGGTGATGTATGTCCAGACACTTTCTTTGACTTCGGCCAGTGTTTTACCTGCCACTGTTTGCTTCCGAAGTTGTTGTAACCCTTGTTTGAGTTGGTCTGACACCTATTTTTCCTTGGAGAAACTGGTTTGATAAGAATATTTGAGTTCCTGAAGGTTCTCAATCTCCTTTTTTAGCCTGCTAATATCTGTCTCCTGCAGGTTCATCTCTTCCATAGATTTGGCCAATTCAACCATCTTTTCCAGAGACGTCAGTGGATTCACCGATGGGACTTCTGCTAGTGATGTTGTGCTCACTCCTGAGAGTGGGACTGCACTCAATGGAATGAATTCCATTGGTTTCAACTATTCTTTCTCTTTTACTAGATTCTCCATCTCAACTTCCATTTCCTTTAGTTGTGCATTCTACTCCATGATTAACTTAAGCATCTCATCTTTTTCTCCTTTTGTCTCTGCTATTTCATTTGCCTGTGAGTCTACTGTTGGTGGCAGCTTCAATTATTTTCTCAAAGATGCTATGTATTCATTTTTCTTCTTGATCATCTCCTTGACTGCTTTCACATTCGAGGGATTGTACCCGATATTGAGGACCAGTTCCTCCAATGTCTTGATCCTATTGTCCTTGGCAAAGGATGATATATTCTCAACCTTCAACTGTGTCTAGACATTGTTCAGAGACACTTGTAACCTGGAGGCAATAGTGGAAGAATGTGCCAATGTGGAGAAAACCATTTCTCCAGTTTGCATGTGTAGATCCATTTGATCGGCAAGATGCACATCTTTGGTCTGTAATTTAAAGGTTTCCCTTTTATAGTCAGTGATTACCTTTGGGTCTGGCACCTGTGCTTGGAGAAATGCCATGTGCATTCTGCCCTTCTCCATGTCAAACGTCGATAGAAGCCTGTGTTGTGCAGTCAACGTCTGCTTCCAGAATTGGGCATATGTGTTGTTGGTCAGAGTTTGATTCTTTTTCTTGATCAAGTCATATTTCTCAAAGATGCTCAACTTTGGTCCTGTCTTGCCTGGTTGGTTGATTGGTGGAGTATCTATAGTCTTATTTGGTAACACAGTGGTTATAATATGTTTTTTTCTTGTGTTGAGGAATGACCGATCAACCTCTTTCACTATGGTGGATGGAATTTCCTTTTCTCTAGTTGGGTCAGGAGCTGGACTGGTTTTTGGCCTCTTGGTATGTAGTCAAAATTCTTCTAATGACACTTCAGTGACAAGAGGTGATAGATACTGCCTAGGCCTTTTCTCCTTCGGAGCCTATGGTGTGGTTGTCTGTGATACAGTGACCAGGGGGTCCTGTTGTTCTGTTTCAACCAAAGTCTTTGGTTCGCATCCTGTCTGGTTTGAAAATTTCTCTACCTTAGGCCTCGATTCATGGACATATGGGATATTCTTGTTTTTTAACCTCATCTTTGTAATTATCCTACATGGATCGTAGTGCCATGTGAAACTCATAAAGAATTTCATTTCCTTCAGCAGCCTGTCTACTTCCTCCCCGACGCCTCGATTGTTGCAGATGAAAGACCCAATCTGCCCTTTGATTCTGAGCTATTGCTTTTTATTTAAAGGCACAAAGTGAATATTATTTGAGTTTATCATCTGCCTTATGTATTCCAAAGAAACAATTCTGACAGGTAAGTATTTGGGCAGTTTATATGGGGCCAACTCGCACCCATAGACTCTGATCTCAATGTGATTTTGGTACAAGTACCAATCACCAGTCTTTGTATGATTTGAGAGATGTAGGATCCTATGAAATTCGTCATTAATCCCGGGTTCGGGTATGTCGTTGAGCATACTCACCACTGGGTGGTAGAATTGATCGATGAACTGCTTGAAACTGAATTTCATGGAGTTATGACTGAGCAGGGAATTCCATATTGTGGTTACTGCCTGAGGTCTTCCATCTCTGTCCATCTTCTGCATAGAAAAAGAAAATTTGTCCGCTTGGAAGAAAACGAATAGGTATGCCAGTATTGAAGAATACTGAAACATGCCTTCTATGGCGAAATTGAGAAATTGCTCATGAATGTTGTTTGCCAGGAACGTGTTGAAGTCAAACTATGTAGTGGGCTTCTCATCAATGGAGAAAATAGAAAAAAATCCCAGGATGGGTTCATCCACCCACTGATTTGAATAATAACCTAACAAGGTGCATAGGGACGTGATAACCTGGTTTCCTTTGGTTGAGAACATAGAGGAAGGATAAGGGGGATTTGTAGTGGGGAGCTGAGTGGACTGTGGAAGAAAAAGATCGAATATTTGAGCTATTTGAGGAAAAGTCATCTTTTGGTATAACTCTGTAAGGATTTCAAGGTTAAAAGTTGATGCGGAGTTGGCTCAGGATATTTGCATCATTTAGTCGATGGTTTCTGGCATGATGAGGAAAAGAACTTCCCTGGAGGAGGATACAATGGATCTTTGCTCAGGAATATAGTGGGCTTGGCACTTGAGGGAAAAATCTGGGAAATGGTGAATCTGGGGGAAGAGATACAGGGGTAGGTTGGACTCCCAAAGTCCAATTTCGTCACTTTGGTCCAAGAAAACTTCTTTAAGCCATGATTGAAGGTATGCGAAGTTGAAATTGCACTTAGTGTCCGCGATTAAGTAGTCTTTGTCGGCCAGTGGAATCCTATCGAGATCGACAGGAGGCAGGAGAAACAAATTCTCCTCTCTTTCTGTTCGTTTTGATTTTGGCACCATTACTGTAACAATACCTGCAAATAAAACAATGTTAGTGGGGATGACTGTAGATGGGGGCGACTGACTGTAACAGAGAAGAAAACGGGGTAAATTCTCTAGTGCGATGAGTGGGTAAATGGTGAAGGAATGAAGAGTGAGGGTAATTTTGAGTAAATTGGTATTTGTTGGGCGTGGGGGATAGGTCAGCTGGTTAATAGATAATTTATCCAATAATAAATGGCCAATGGGTCATTTAGAATGTGAGATGGCAGGTGGCAATGACTAAGGGAAATGGATGGGTGATGTGGCGATTATCGATTGGGAGAGAAAATCATGGTGAGGGGACTTGCCATGAGTGAATGAGGGAGAAGGATTGATAGAGTTATGGGATGTGACTCTTTTGGAAAAGTGGATGATGATGTCACGAGGTGATGAGGTATGTCAGACAGTAGGAGGCGGTGAGACTCATGACCAATAGATTTATGCCATGTATTGATAGGGGGCCCGCGAGAGTAAGGTTCCATTCTGGACCCCCCTCCCACCATTAAAGGTAGATCAGTTGGGGGGGTCCAAAAAATACCTTGGGCCTTCGATCTACGCACTTTCATTTGGACCATAGATCTGTGCGTGCTCTTTAACACACATTCTGAACCCCCCCCCTCCATTAAAGGTAGAACGGATGGGGGGTTCCAGAATCCAATATATACCATAGATCTAAGCACCGAAACTTGGGTTGTCCAGATGTGCGCATGCATTATCAGCGATTTCGAACCCCCCCACCTTTATTAAAGGCAGAATGGTCAAAGGGGGTCCAGAAAGATTTTTCCACTGTATATCTAGGCACGGTCATATGGGCTGTTGATACATGAGTGGTGCATAAACATGGGCACGGAAGCATATGCGCCCTGAAAAACTTAGGATAAGAGCATATCATGGGGTTTTCCCAAGCTTTTACATCTTTACATCACCAAGGGGTTAGGCAAGAAACTCTTCGAGCATTCAAAACATGGTCCAACATTGATCATTGAGCTGGTTTTATTGAAGTAAAGCAAACTATCCTATGTTCTAACCTAACTTCCTATGACACTTAGCCAAGATTAAATTGTTGGGCTAAGAACTTACTCTACCCTGGGGCTATCTGAGCAAGATTAGATAGTCTGGCCAGATTTATTCACTAACTAACCTAGATCACTTGGCTAAGATTAAACAGTTTAGCCAAGCTTATTCACTATTCCTATCAACATCAATTTAAAAGAACTTGGCCATTCTTGAAAGGTATGGACCAATTCACTGTTACTGCATGGGGCTCTTATTGAAATTCTTTTTATGCCCTCTTTTCTTTTTCTTTTTCTTTCTTTTCTTAAATTATTTGTACAATGGAAAATCATTTGACAAACAAAAAACACTAGATTTCAAGGAGGCATATGAGACATGTCCTAATCCTGTGTTGATAGATAGAATTCAGTGGACAGAATACATGATTCAGGAAGGACTGTTGTTCAGAGGACATCAGTTGTGCATACCAAAATTCTCAATAAGGGATAATCTTCTAAAGGAAAAACACAGTGGAGGATTGGCTAGACATTTCAGCTATGATAAAACATTCGCACAGTTGAGAAACTCATACTATTGGCCAGGTATGAGAACAAAAGTGATAAAGTTGGTGAACAGATGTAGAATCTGCCAACATGCTAAGGGGAGAAGGCAGAACACTGGGTTGTATCAACCATTGCCAATACCAGAGAGGCCTTGTGATGCAATAAGCATGGATTTTGTGTTGGGATTGCCAAAAAAACAAAGAGGATTTGATTCCATATTTGTGGTGGTGGATAGATTTTCAAAGATGGCACATTTCATCCCATGCTAGAAGACCAGTGATGAAACACATGTTGCAAATCTGTTTTTCAAAGAAGTTGTGAGACTTCATGGCCTACCTAGGAGCATTGTCTCAGATAGAGACACAAAATTTGTTGGTCACTATTGGAGGACGTTGTGGAAGAAGATGAGGATGAATCTATCCTTCAGCTCATCTTATCACCCTCAAACAGATGGGCAAACTGAAGTGGTAAACAGAAGTTTGGGGAATTTATTAAGGAGTCTAGTTACTGAACATCAGAATCAGTGGGATCAAATTCTTCCACAAGAAGAGTTTTCATATAATGACTCACCAAAAAGGAGCACTGGAAGGAGCCCATTCCAAATACTCTATGGAATGAAACCCAGGGGAGTGTCTAAGTTGAGAGACTTGGAACAGGGTGAAATCAGGTGCGTTGGAGCAGAGGATTTTTCTGTGGAGATGGAGCTACTCCATAGCCAGATCAAAGGACAGTTGGAGAGTTCTAATCAGAAATACAAGTACATAGCTGATCAACATCGCAGGGAACTTCAATTTGAAGTAGGATATCAGGTTCTAACACATCTCAGGAAGGAAAGATTACCTAGGGGAACATACAACAAGCTGAAGATGAAAAAGATATGACCCTGTAAGATCTTGAGGACGTTTGATGCAAACGCCTATGAGATTGAGCTGCCAGATGATGTGGGAATTTCACCCATATTCAATGTTTCAAAACTATATCCATACATGACAGATGAAATAGAAGGGTTAGAAGCTCAAGGAGAAGTTCAGTGGGAGAAATAGATGCATGTGGCATAAAAGTCGCAGATGGAAAAAATTGTTGATCAAAGGATTTGAAATAAGACCAAGAGGAAGACATATTTCGAATATCTAGTCAAATGGAAGGGACACCCAATAGAAGATTCTAGTTGGGAAAATGAAGCTGCTATCTAGAAGCAGGGAAAGTTAGTAGAGGAGTTCACAGACAAGGGTCCATTATTTTTTGTCAAAGGGAGTATGATGCAGGAGCATCGTTGGAAAGCACGCAGAGGTGTGACCACTCAACACATGAGAGTTCTTCCAGAACTTCAACGTGGGTAGTTACAATCGATTTTGAAATCCACCTTCACTCAACACCGAAATTTACCTTTGGAGGCACGCTTGAACCAGTGTTGAATTTTGCCCTTTGAGGCATGTTTTGAAAACCATAAACAGAGCAGGAGTTTCCACTACAACTCTGGCATGCGACTGAACTAAGATAGCGTAGGATGAATTTTAGAGTAGGAAAGTAGTTAAGTAGAAGTTTGTATGCCCAGTTGGGGTTAGATACAATACAGAGAGAAATTAGTTGTAAGAGAGAACTGTGGTTTAAGCAGGAGATCTCGGTTTTTGAGTTACTGTAATTTTGAATGCATTATGTAACCATTGGGCAATTGTGAATATAAAAGAGGGAAAATTGATCCAAATGTATGGTGTGTGGAGTGTGTGCATTTTTCTGTCATTTCTGTTTACATGAACAAGTGGATGGAACTATGAGTTTTTCCAGTTTCAATTGTTTCTCTTCATTGGGAGCTCTGCAAGGTGTGCATCAAGCCAGAGAGGAACGTAAGGAAATCAATAAGAATTTCTTTGTGAGAAATACCATGGATTTGAGTTATCGAAATCCCTCAGACGCAAGGAGTGCGTGGGAAATCGAAGTCTGAACAAAACAAAGCTCAGGAGGAACAACACTTCAAAAAGTGTTATTGAGATCTAAGAACTCATTCCCTGGAAGAAGTGTAGACCGTGTCTTCGAAGACTTAGAAAATATTCTAAGTCTGGAGTGAGTAAAATATTAGGAGGAAGAACATCGTCGAGCATTGGATTGCGGTGGAGAATCCCATGGATCATCTAATTTGAGGTAGGAGCGCAGGCTTTAA
This sequence comes from Picea engelmannii, assembly GCA_009831015.1. Classification (NCBI taxonomy): domain Eukaryota; kingdom Viridiplantae; phylum Streptophyta; class Pinopsida; order Pinales; family Pinaceae; genus Picea; species Picea engelmannii. Next base: position 600,781 of record ML779436.1, on the reverse strand, counting down.
CAGTGTGTAGATCTAGGAGGGGAGATCTCAAAGATATGAACGGATGGTGGAGAGTCCTCGAGGAGAAATGTCGAAACCCCACAATTTCTTGGATAAGGTGGAACTGTGAGGAGATTAGCGGTGAGGGATTCTTGACATCCAAATATCAGGAGGAATAGTGGCCATCGATCTCAGATAGATTTGGACCCTCAGTCCACATCGCGATTTCGGGTATCATAAGTTGGAAAGACAGAGGTCCTTGTCTCCCAAAACCCTGAATCGCGAAATAGAGAAATAGCAAGGTTGGACGTGGACCATAGATCTCAGGGATTATTGTGAGCCATTGATTGAACGCCAAGATATTTTATCATTTTGGAAGCCGGGGATTCCAAGGAGCGGTGAAAGAGGTCCTTGTCTCCCAAAACCCCGAATCGTGAAATAGCGAAATAACAAGGTTGGACGTGGACCCTAGATCTTGGGTCATCGGGATTTCGACATTTTGGCAATCAGGGATTCCAAGGAGAAGGGATATCCCTTATACCCTGATTTCATGAAAAGAGAAATGTTGAAATAAGCATAGTCGTTGATCCGAGAGAGATCTGAGTCGTAGATCTCAGGTCATCAGGATTTCATCATTTTGGCAATCGGGGATTCCAAGGAGCAGGGATACCCCTTGTACCTTAATTTCATGAAACATGAAACACCGAAATAAGCGTAGTTTTCTATCCAAGAGAGATATGTGTTGTAGACCTCAGGTCATCAAGATTTTGACATTTCGGCAACTGGGGATTCCAAGGAGCAGGGATACCCCTTGTACCCTGATTTCGCAAACCGTGAAACCCGAAGGAATAGGCACTGGAACCTGAGCCTAGCCGGAGGTCACGAATCTTGGTCGTGTGTTGTGAGAGCTCACACTTAACGCTTGAAAAAGTCAACTGTTCATTTGTGGGGGACCTGTGCATTCGTTCGAAGAGTTCCAGATTAGAACCAGAAGAGCCACTTCAGCTCCTGAACCAGAAGATCCTGACCGGGAGGTTGCCCAACCTTGAGGAGAGATAGGGGGTCTGCATCAACCATGCATTGATATACCATATATCTCTCAAGCATTGAACCCTCTGGACATTTTATTTGTCTAACAAAAGCCTTCAATGACTTCAACTGCCTCTACACCATTCACATTGACCTTGTGTGTAATGGTCCACATAATTCAATCTCCTCAATTTGGTGTTTGAGGTAGTGTTCTTGCACATTGAGAAATGATGGAGGTAGATATTGTTGCATTTGACACATTAATCAAGGAATTTCTCTCTTCCAATACCTTATATCTTCTTTAGGGATTTATTTTGATGATAGCCACCTACAAATGTCGATGCAATAAAATAATATCAAGGAATACATAAATTTGTAGATAAAAAATAATATGTCAATAAGTTCCGATACAAATGACATAAGAAGTACATTTTCCTTATAAAACATTACTTACCTCATGTATTTTCCAAGTACATAAATAATTTGTTTTATGTTGTTGTCAAAGTCGTCTGGGAGAGATAAAGGTAGAACATACTATAACAAAAAAAAAAAAAAAATTATTTGTTTCCAAAAAATGCATACCAATAAGGAAATATATTATAACCTACTAATTACCTTAATGAATTTATGCCAGTCATGTGTTTTAACCCCACCAAAATGACCTTTTTTCGTTAAAATATTTTGTATGTTCAACGAAAACCCGTCAGAAACCTAATTTTTTGAATGACCTCTTTTACAATGTTGCTTTATTGCTCCGTCAATAACCAAGGAAGACTATTATTATGCTCGTGACCATTGCCATTAGAATTAATAACAACACTTTGCAATGCATGATTATCTTCCTGGATGTCACAACAAATCTTTCCAATTCTCTCTTTATCAGTCTTCCATCTAATATTCATCATAACAATTATGTTATGTTCTTCTTGATATGCATTGTATCAAATATATGAACTATTTGTATGTTCTCGTAGTATGGCAATCTACTGAATTGCGTCGGGTAAATTTCCATTCCTCGTGGAAGCCCATTCGTGCCTTAACGACATTCATGAAACATCAACAAATTGAAATTAATAGTAATTAATCAAACAAAATGAAATTAATACTAATGAAATTAACCAAAGATTTATATAATATGTCATACATAAGTAATTTGCATACCTTGATGATTTCTAATATATTCCAACTTCCATAGGTGAGGTGTCATTCTTCGTAGGTTTTTTCCATTCTATTCTTTACCATTGAATTTTTCTTTCTTTGTAGTTCAATAACTATGGTTCTTAGGAAGAAAGTGCCTATACTCATCAAACACTTCCTTTCCTAAACTCCTTGAATGACGAGATTTTATCCTGGGACAACAAATTGGTCATGGAAATTTACCCTTTGTTTGAAGACCTACAAGATATATGAATTAATGTAGCGAATTAGAGTTACAATTTAAAATAATGCATGATATTTTCAATATATACATAAAATATTAAATCACAAAAGAAAATAACAATATACCACAATTTTTTTTTAACCCGGGAGTATCATGAATTTTCCATGATAGTATTCCATGGAATTGAAATCTTTTTTTCCCTATTGGTCTAGAGATGTCGTACATAGTGACGCCAACCCATAACTTCAACAACTCATCAATAATAGGCTCAATATATACATTCATATCTTTAACCTACTACTTACCTAATTGGTTCAACATACTGCATGATTAATTATACTTATCTAGATGTTGTTATATATAAAAGAAATAATTACCATGCAAGAAAAAAAATTAAAATGTTTTGTCATAGTTTAAAGGAAATAAAAGATAATTAAATACCTGGAACAATCATTGCCAACATTGTGTGCTCTCTCTTGATCGACATCCAAGGAGGAAGGTTATTGTTTAGAACAAAAATAGGCCAAACTGTGTACGTAGAACGAAGCTCTCCAAATGGATTGATACCATCAGCTCCCAACGAAAGTCTAACATTACGAGGTTCTTCATTAAAAATTGGCCACTTTTCTTCGATGTACTTCAATGCAGAAACATTTGCACGCATTCAAAGAACATTGTCTCAAATTTTGTTCTTTGCATGGAAATCCATAAACTGTGCTATACTTTGGCACCTGAACAACCGCTGGAAATGTGGAATTATCAGAATATAATGAAGAACTTTGTGAGGCACCTTATTTGACACTTTATCGGTTCAATATCTACTTATTTGACATTGTGGGAATTCATTTTCTAATGCATATTTTCCATAGCATATGATATGACCATTAGGACATGCATCAATAGCCTGATATGAATTTCATAATCACAGATATTTCTCGATATGTGCATGGAAAAATATTTGACGTCGGTAATAGAAATTCACCTAACAATCTACAAAATTCAAAACAATAAGTCAATGTAAGAAATATTAATCATCAATATTGCATCCATTAGTGATCTTGGAACATTTCTCTCAATGCTTTTCAAGCATTGATAACATTTTAAAGAAATCCAAGCAATTTTTTTCTTTTATTAAGGTCTAATAGTGTAACGACCCCTTCGTTGCGTCTATGAATAGCGAAGCACACTAAGAAATTTACGACATCACCTAACTCATATCAATGCAAAAACACCTGACATCATAACCTAAGGGACACATGATCACAACAGAAACAAACTCTACAATATCATGGTTGTACGAAGTTTCAAAATATAATGCCAAAAAATCTCATCGTAATATCACCAATAACAATAATTTGCCAAATATGAAACGCTTGGACAAGTCCATAAATTCAACATCAATGACATTAAATTACCGAAGTAAAATCATACCTTGGCCACACGCCCGCTTCGGAGACGTCCCTCGTGCTGTGCCGCTTGCCCGTTCTCCCTGCCGCTTCCGCATGCCGACCAAAGAAAGCTCACCGGTACCTCCCAGCCAAACTCTAGGGGTACTCTTCTTCCCCCTTAGCCCCCCGAGCCGCAAAGGGGCCACACAAGAACCAGAAATAAAATAGCGTCTCAGCCTGCCTCAACAGGCGGAGCTACCACTCCAATATAGCTGAGATATACCCAACTCCCACAAGCA
>ML779436.1:573828-596605 GCA_009831015.1 Picea engelmannii | reverse complement strand
AATAGTAAAACATCCTGTCATCAATCATGACGCATCATCATCACGGTTAAGTGGTTCATCATCATAAAAATCCAGATCACTTGCGAGCAAGTGTCCTCAAATAATAAGTTTTGTCAGTGCGCCAGAGCGGGATGTTACAAATAGACCAATTTTTGTCTCAATGGAGGTTAACCATCATGATCATGATCAATTAAATTAAATTAAATGGATGATTATTTTTTTATATTAAATTAAATTTATCCTCACATTCTTCTTCATAAAACAAAACCCTCTCAATCAATTCATTTGGTTGAATATTTTATATGTCAATGATAAGAAGATGTATATATAAATTTGTTATTTTGCGCCTACTAATTCTACCTTTTATACAAAAAACAATCTAGATAAAAATTGTCCCTATAAAATCTTATAAAAATATATTTACATTATGAGAAATGAAGGTAGAATGATACTAATAGGAGACGTTAATGCTAGAACTACAACAAATCAAGATATTATCTTGAGAAACGATTTCAATCCTAATATTCTTTGGCTAGACGAGGACCTTGTTTTAATTAATAAATAAAAGAGAAATTCAGAAGGCTTGACCAAGAATTTATATGGTAATGAGCTAATCAAGATTTTCATTTCTCAAGATCTAATCATTTGTAATAGTCTAATGAGGTGGAAAAATATAACCATATGAATTGTATCCATGGGCTAGGTAGTATTGTTGTGGACTATGTGATATCATATATCCTTGTTTACAGCCAAATAGTAATTTTTTACCTTTTAACCCTAACTCTAAACTTTACCATGCAAAAAAAACTCCTTGAAGATAAGTTTGGTAACCAAAGGCATATACTTTTTAACAAAAATAAACTTAATCACTTTTTAAAGTACTTAAACAATGATTTAAATATTCTATCATATAAAAACAATATTCAAGACATATATCATAATTTTACAACAATCTTGTCTACCTCCATAAAAAACTTATCTATTGAAGTGTTGTGTAAAAAGAATAATATAATTCTCAACCTTGGTATGATAAAGAGTGTAAACTTGCTGGAAAATCCATTAGGGATGTATGTAATGAGTCTTTTAAATATGATAATATTAATAGATACAAATCCATGATTAAAAGAAAAAAAGTTGCACTACATCAATAGAAAGCAAGAGAATGTCCTGCACCTTTCTAAGCTAGATCAAAAGAATTTTTGGAGGTAAATTTTGACTCGTAAAATTAAAGAAAATGATATGATTCCCCTAAAATATTGTAATTCCTACCTTAAAAATATTTACAAATCCCATAGTGTCCTTGAAAACATTCCAAAAGTGTATACAAAAAATCATGTTTTTGTATAGAAGACATAAATTTTGGGGTTAAGCGACTTACAAATGGGAAATATAAGGACATTGAGGGCGACCAAACTGAAATATTAAAAATTGGAGGCCCTATTTGATCCCCAACATACACAAGATCTTCAATTTAGTAGTCAAGAAGGGCTTCCCTAAATCTTGGACTCAAAGCCTCAATGTACCTATTTTTAGAAGTGGGGATAAAAACAATCCCTCTAATTATAGGACCATTATTATTAGACATATTTTATCCAGTCTATATGGAAGTGTTTTGGAAATGAAGATAAGCATATGGATAGAAATCCAAGGAAAAAGAGATAAAGATCAGGTCGATTTTAAAGGTTATCATTCAACTTTGGACCAACTTATCAAGCTTAGGATCATTGCATAGGATTTTCACAACAATAAAACCAATATCCTTTGTTGTTTCATTGACATTAGGAAATATTTTGACATTGTCCCTAGGACCAACCATTGGAATAGGTTAGAAGAGATAAAGGTTCCATTCAGTCTAAGAGATATTGTGGTAAGGTTGTATGAGAATGTTATTTCCAAGTTTAGGAGCACTGATGGTTGGTTATGATAAATTAACTGCAATATAGGACTCAAGCAAGGCTTTACCCTATTCCCTACCCCTTTTTTCATTTAAATTGACAAATTAGAATATTTTTTGGAAGCCGCATGTTGTTTTGGACCAATTCTTTCTAATGTAGTAATCAACCTTCTTCTCTATGATGATGATATTGTTAGTATGAAAAGTATCATTGTGATTTAGTAAACAACTTAAAATCCCAAAGGACTTCTTCTCTAGTACATGCATGACTATGAACACTGACAAAACAAAGGTTATGATCATTAAAGGCAACAAGATTACCTACGATAATTTTGTATATGAAAATAATATCTTGGACGAAGTGTCTTCATACAAGTATCTTGGAATTGATATTCATAAAAAGCTCATTCAAAGAGGAATGACTATTCTAGAGTAGTAGTCACTGAGGTAAAACCAGATTATTGAAAAAGGCGGATAGCAACTTCTTATCCTCTAATACTTTGAAATGTTAAAAGAGCACATGAACAAGGCCAATAACATAACAAAGACGTGAACCTTCTGCATAAATGCATCGATTGTATATGAAAAGGTGTAAATGCATCATTTGTACATGAAAGGTTGTAACCGAGCTAACTAAACACGATTTTTAGTTTACAATTCTAATACATTTAAACATGTTTTATTTTCCAAGAGGTATTTTTGAGTTAAAGCTTCATTTCATTAAGATTTCTTTTTTTTTTCACCATTCTTGGTAATGGTTAGGGTTACAAGTTTAAAAGATTAGACCATTAATTCGACCAAAAATGTTCAAATTGTTTACATTTATTATCTTTAATATATATTCAAAGAAAAGTTGTTTTCAATTTATTCAATTTTTTCCAACATTCCAAAGGTTATAAAACATAATTTCAATCTATTCCAGCATTCCAAAGGTTATAAAATAAAATTTCTCGAACATATAAGAAACTATTTGTTCGTCCAAGTGGGATCGTTGGGGTCACAATGCTCCCGAAATCAGGCAGCCAAAAAAGGGGGTGTTTAGTTAAATGTTTGTGTTTGTGAAAAAGAAGTCGGCACTAACGAAGAATGGGGATAGACGTCAACCTATTGTAATAATATTTTTCAAAATCAAGCCATAGAGCTAGTCCCTCGACTACATATTTCCTTGCCTACAGTGCAATTGTACCAGAACTAGAGCCACATAGCATAATAAAATATATTGTAAAAGGATGCCACCTCAAAAGTGAAAGAAAAATCATGGAAACTATTATTTCATCGTGCCAACCATCGATGAAATAAGAAATGGTGAGAAAGTAGGTGATCAATTCTCTTATCAGAGACTCAAAGAGGGCCTATGACTTACCACCTTATTCATTTGTCTTACACCTAATGATTTATGAGTTTCGTTTTAAGATCCTGTCAATTATGCAGGAAGCGACACGCATCTGGACGCGTTCTGAGTTCATATGTCTATCATTCAAAGAAATTAATGCATTAGATAAAATGTGGTCCATTTTGTGGGAGAGTGAGGTGAATAGACGGTGGGTTCGAGTCTGTTTGTGCCTCTCTGATAAATTTGTCTCTAGGGAAGAGCATATGGCTTCCCATCTTCTATTTTGTAATTCATTACTAGCTATAATTTAAAAGTGTATTCTAATTTATTATCAATCAGATTATGTCATCATCTCTTTTTTTAGTTTCTCCTTTTTTCCTCTCGTCTAGACTTACACATACCTATAGTCCCCCATGAAAGACCATTCTTATTCAAAGGAAAAATACACAATCCTTGCATTACATTACGATCTACGTATAAGCAATCTGTCCAACTATCCATATTTTAAGCAATCTGTCAACTCTCAATGCATTAGTATTCTATTATTTTCTCACATATCATCCTCAACTTCACGTATTATCTATCAAATTCACCTAATTAAATGATGCAGACCCCCTTCCCTCAATCCAAGATCCGCGCAAGATCTTCACTAAAACCACTCCAAGGGTTAATCAAACCCTTTGTTTAAGCTACAAAGGACTTTGGATTTCGGGAGTTTGAGCAAAAAACCAACAATCGTTCCTCTTCCCTTATGATTCCCCAAACTCCAAAATGTCGGCATGCTGAAAAGGGCTCAACATCCCATGGAATGCAAGGTCGATGGCCTTTCGGTATTTTCACCCAAGCTTGACCCCTCCTTTGACTTCCGCCGCACGTATCTTCTGACTGGTACTTGGGACCCACCTTTCGACATTTCTCTCTTCGCAATTTTGCGAACTGGGAGTTTGAAACTCTCGATTCCAAAGTCACTGCCTCCTCTACTTCCCAAACCCTGGAAAGCCAAAATGATAAAATTCCACTCCAAAGACACGCCGCATTTTGCGACTTCGAGATTTTCAATGCAAAGGGCCCCGACTCCTTGTCAGTGGAATTGTCGAAATGCCAAATCTGGAAATGACGAAATGCCAAAATTTTACACCTGAAAATCCCTTTCATAATTCGGGACTTAGAGTGACTAAGGAGTTTGGTTTTCACTCCAAAATTACGAATCTTGAATCCCCGAAATGATATGTCGGCTCAAACTGACCACAATCAACAGTTCATGTTGACTCTTGATGTCAAGGTGGCAGATTCATCCAACTCCTAACAACCTTACAGCTCCTCTAGATCCTATAGTCCTCGCGGTTTTGCGAGTTCTCCATGGAGAATTGTGACCACCAGATGCACTCCTCAATGACTTCTGCCCAAACGACTCAGCGTTCTCCCTCTTGAACTTGAATTCTATGAGACGATTTCCATATCTGTCTTTCTTTGAGCACTTCAAAGGTGTTATCCTTCCTGAGATTTCACTTGTAAACTCAAGCTTCCCAAAAGGATCCCTGCTTTCACTCCTTGTGGAAAATATTCAAATAACCTCTGGTTATTTGAGTTTTCAACCCTGTGCACTCTTTGCAACAGTGGTCCTCTCAATCTTCTTTATGGATTTATAAAATCCAAGGCTTCAATTGGCCTGTACACATCTTGCATGGCTCTGTGCTTCACCTGCACTTCAGCTGGTATGAGAACAACAGTATCTCTCCTGAGCTTTCTGATATAAAACTTAGACCCTCGTCAACGCACACCTTGCAGACGTTCACGACACTCCTTGTAGAAATTATTAGGAAGAGAAACAATTGAAACTCATTCTTCTCTCCTCTTAGACTTCATACATTCAACATGACATCATACACACAACACAACATTGAAACAAATGCATAACATAGAAACAAATCAATTGTAAACATAACATTCAACAAATGTAAACAGTAAGCATCATAACACCATGAAAGTTGAGTCAAAGATTCATATATTAACTCAAGTGCTCCTGTACATGGATTCTTCTCTACAACTCTCTGCTACATCTCTATAGCTTATGAATTTTGAATGATCATAAAGTCACAATGATCAAGGGTGAGGGTGTCTATATCCATTTTCCCTCCTATGCTTCTAAACTGTCTAATCTATTAAATCAAATCTACCTACTTTCATTAAACAGACTTAAATGCCTATTACATACAACAGATGAAAATAATTTCTCCAGATATGTTCATATATCCAAGACATAAATGTAAGTATGCTTCTTGTAGCTATTACATTAATGCTTCAGATTTCAAATTTCAAAACGTTTTCATAAAAATGTTTCCTTTTTGCATCCGTGCGTTTAGTTGTTCCTTTGACTAGGCGCATTCTTTGGCTTTCTACGATGCTCATGCATCATACTCCCTCGCTTGAAAATTTTCATGAACTCTTGTTCATGAGATCTTGCATGATTTGTCCATGCCTATGAATTGTTGCTTCATCCTTCCAACTGGCATCTTCAACTGGATGTCCCTTCCACTTGATCAAGTATTCAAAATACTCCTTTCTTCTGGTCTTTCTGCTAATCCTCTTGTCAATTATTCCTTTTATCTGTGGCTTTTCAGCTACAGCCATTTGTTTTGTCCATTGAAACTATTTTTGTTCCTCCTCTGCTCCTGCTTATTAAGCTCTATAAGGGTACAAATCCACAACATTGAATATCAGTGAGATTCTGACCCCATTGGGTAATTCAATACCATATGTGTTTGCCCCAAATTTCTTTATGACCTTGCATGGTCCAATCTTTTTCATATTCAACTTATTATATGTTCCCCTTGGGAACTTCTCCATCCTCATATGTGAAAGAATCAGATCACCAACTTCAAATTGAAGTTCTCGCTTATGTTGATCTACTCTACGCTTGTATTCTTGACTTGAATTTTGCAACCGCTCTTTGATTTGGATGTGAAGCTCCTTCATTCCTTCTGCAAATTCCTCTGTACTAACATTTCTGAATTCATTTTGTTCTGAATCTTTCAATTCAGAAACTCCCCTTGGCTGCATTTCATATACAGTCTGGAATGGACTTTGCACTGTGCTTCTATTGAGTGAATCATTGTAAGTGAATTCTGTCTGTGGCATAATTTGATCCCATTGACTGTGGTGTTCAGTCACTAAGCTTCTTAAAAAATCTCCCAAGCTCCTGTTTATGACCTCTGTCTGTCCATCCGTCTGAGGATGATACGCTGAGCTAAAAGACAAACTTGTCCCCTACTTCTTCCATAAGGTCCTCCAGAAATGTCCTACGAACTTGGTATCTCGATCAGAAATGATACTCCTTGGCAAGCCATGAAGTCTGACAACTTCCTTGAAAAACAGGTTCGCAATATGAGTTGCGTCATTGGTTTTCTAACATGGTATGAAATGTGCCATTTTTTAAAATCTGTCGACTACCACAAAGATTGAATCATATCCTCTATGTGTCCTTGGCAGTCCCAATATGAAATCCATGCTCACTACATTCCATAGCCTTTCAGGTATGGGTAATGGTTGGTATAACCCTATGTTCTGCCTTTTTCTTTTCGTGCGCTGACAAATTCAACACCTATCCACAAATTTCTTGACATCTGTCCTCATCCCTAGCCAAAAATATGAGCCATTCAACTTTGAGAATGTCTTGTCATGACCAAAATGTCTGGCCAATCCTCCACTGTGTTTTTCCTTCAACAAATTCTCCCTCATGGAGCATTTCAAAATACATAGTTGATTCCCCTTGAACAATAATCAATCCTGGATCATGTATTCAGTCCATTAGCTTCTATCTCTGAGAATTGGATTCTCAGATGCCTCATATGCCTCCTTGAAGTCTGGATCATCCCTATACATTTCTTTGAGGTTATCAAAACCCGAAGTCTTGACTCTGAATTCTTGCATAAGCAAACATTTCCTACTCAAAGCATCAACAACTTTGTTAGCAGTTCCAGAAATATGCTTAATCACAAAAGTAAAATTATGCATGAATTCAACCCATATAGCATTCTTTTGGTTCAACTTCTCCTGTCAAGTCACGAATTGTAAAGTGTGATTATCGTTGTACAAAACAAAATCCTTGGGAACCTAATAGTGTCTCCATTTCTTCAATGCTTATGTGATGACATAGAATTACTTGTCATACGTGGAGTACTTAACCTTCGCTTCATTTAGTTTTTTGCTGAAGTACGTGACTGACCTATCATATTGGCTCAAGATCGCTCCAATTGCAAATCCACTCACGTCACACATGACTGGGAATGTCTTGCTAAAATCTGGCAAAACCAGAATTGGTTGCTCAATGATCTTCTTCTTTAGCAGATTGAAACTCTTCTCTACTTCCTCTGTCTAGTGAAAAGATTTATGTCTCTTCTTCACCGTATCCATCATTGGTGCGCTAATTCTACTGAAGTTTCAGATGAATTTCCTATAGAATCTAGCCAAACCATGGAAGCTTCGTACTTCAAATACACTCTTCGGCGACGACCAATTCTTAATTGCCTCTATCTTTTCCGGATCCATTTTTAATTCATTTGCAGAGATAACAAAACCCAAATAAATGAGTTTGGTCCTCATAAATGATGATTTATTCATATTAATCAACAATTTCTCTTGTTGTAATCTCCTCATTACTGCAACTAAATGCTTTAAGTGTTCTTCTTCTTTCTTGCTGAAAATCGATATATCGTCAAGATATACAATGACAAATTTCCCTATGAAATCCTTCAGGACTTCATTCATCAACCTCATGAAAGTATTGGGTGCATTTGTTAAGCCAAATGGCATGCAAATCCGTTCATACATCCCCTCATTCGTCTTGAATTTTGTCTTCCATTCATCATCTTCTCTCATTCGAATTTGATGATACTCACTTTTCAAATCAATCTTTGAAAAAAAATTGCTCCGCTCAAGCAATCCATCAAGTCATCCATCCTTGGCAATGGAAATCTATATCTGATGGTAATCTTATTGATTTTCCTTGAGTTTGTACACATTCTCCATATTCCGTCTTTATTTGGGTTGAGCACTATCAGAACAGTGCATGGACACAAGCTCTCTCGAATCAATCCTTTGTCCATTAAGTCCTGGACCTGTCTCTTAACTTCTTCATTTTCCTATGGCATCAACCTGTACGCGGCTTTATTCGGTAAACTGGTTCTAGGTATAAGATCGATATGATGACTTATACTCCTGATAGGTGGAAATGAACAAGGTATTTCATCCACTACTATATCAACAAACTCTCCCAAAAACTCCTGGAATTCTTCTGGTAAATCATCTATCCTCGTACTGGTCAAAATAATTTTGGGCTTCCTGACCACAATAAATTGTGTGTCTTCCTTCTTCTTAACCTCATTAAGAAGTTCCTTCCTACTCATGAGAAGTACAATGTTTTTCATCTATTTTTTCACCTCTTTATCCTTAATCGGCAACAACATGTGAGTCCTTGATCTAAAAATGAAGAAGACCTGAAATCTTGAAATTATTGCAAGTAAATGTTATGTGTTAAAAGAAAATGGATCAACTTTGCAACACATAAATTAAAGGATTACTCATGCAATATACACATAGACAACAGCATAATCAATGAACATAAGCACATAAACACAACAATTGATAAAGGGGTTCACCCCTCTCTTGGGCTACATCTCCTGGTCCAACTTCCAATGGATCATTATTATTAATTTCTCAAAGTACTCAAAAACATGCCTTACAATGCTCAAACTGACCAACCGACTGCTCCAATGTCTTCAGAGTGTCCAAAAACCCCTAGCTTGTCTTTTTCGGCACCTCAATCGGTCGAAAAACGAAGAAGTTAGGCCTCTTGGAAGTCCCCCCTTCAAGCTTGTTGTCTCTACATCTACAAAACACACCCTTGTTCCATGAACCTGGCACACATGAAATTTAAAGCATGAAAACCCAGCACCGACTGAAATCGTGCCAACGATGCGAACTGTAGGACAGTTATGGGTGCGCCAGCCCCTAACCGCCTAGCACCTGGGCACATTAGTCTTCCATATGTCCGGTGCAAAGGGATAAGTTCATAGGCAATAATACCATGACACATGGCAGGTCGTTTGAACTGTTCAAACCACAATTTGAAAACGCGCCAACTGTGTGATATATGGTCATATGTATATAACAAAACCACGGGCTATGTTTAAAACCCCACGTGCACCAACCGTTGGGTGATATGGTATATAGCATGGTCATATACAAAACAAAAAGATCGCAGGCCGGGGCTAAGCCCCGGCCCGACCCCCCGCCAACTGTCACATAATTTAAATTCAAATATATATGGACTCGTATACATCTCAAGTCATAACCAGTCATCTATTGGTCGGACGGTCTTTGTGAAGGCGCTATGTGGTGGGGAGGTTCGGGGGTCAAACCCCACGGACTCCAATATATTTTGACAAACAACCAATAGCTAATATCGGGATGCCACGTGGCAGCCCATGATTGGGCCACATGGCACCCAATCACTTGTCCAAAAAATGCCACATGTCACCTCCCAATTTGACCAATTGTTAGCCAATAGATGATAGCCACGTCACCTCTTCCACATCAGCGTACGGTTATACGACCCTGCCACGTCAACCTGTACGGACTGTACAGTTAGCGTACTTTTTTTTTTTTCCCCTGTTTGACATTCTGAACAGATTGCGATATCTCTCGCTCCCGATGTCCGTTTGAGATGAAACAAGTTATGTTGGGTTTGCAACGATCAGGTCTACGCTCTCGTCTAGTTTGAAGTGATTCCAATCACTTTGAATTTTTGAGCAAAATTTGATCCCCTGATCACACCTCCCCATTGGGAAGCTTTTGGACCTCCAAAAGACTATTTTCAGTCTATGTGAATATGAGGGTATAGTTCCCTCACCCTTATAACCTCAATCCACTTGGCTTTGCTTGGATTCGTCCCTTTAAGACCAACTCGAAGATACTCCACATGTCCTCATTTTGAAGTTTGCATTCTCCTGTCAAGGATGGTGTCTTCATGCAGTTCTATAAGATACTCTGGGGAAAAATCATAGATAGAAGGAATCTGAACATGCTCTCCTTGATCATCAATCAACGGAGGCTCATACAACTTCAAATTCTCAACATTAACAATTGTATACATCTTCATATAAGGAGGCAAATCTAAACGAAAAGCATTGTTACCAATATTGTCGATAATCTTGAAAGGACAATATCAAATTGGTTTCAACTTTTTACCTTTGCCTTTAAGCCTATCCTTGCTGATGTAAAGCCAAACTTCATCTCCAACCTAGAAACTGTGATCAACACGATGCTTGTCATGTCTTGTCTTGTACTTGGCCTGACTCTTTTCCAACTGCTCTTGCACCACTTGATGTATCCACTGAATTTGTTCAATGAACTTTTATGCCCTATCAATGTCATATTGACCATCGACAACAATATCCTTCCCAAAGATAAAATCTAAAGGAGACTTGGTCAAATAGCCAAAACATGCTTCAAATGGTGATGTTTGAGTCGAAGAGTGCTTAGCTCGATTGTACGCATGTTGAATGTAGTGTAAATGCTCATCCCAAAGTTTAGGATGCTTGCTGCAATAAGCACGAAGAAGATGCACCACTGCACGATTTACCACCTCTGTTTGACCATCAGTTTGCGGATGAAAAGCTGTGCTCTTTTTAAGTTTGGTGTCCATGAGTGCCCATAAACTCGACCAAAAACTTCCAACAAATCGAGAATCCCGATCAGAAATAATGGACTTAGGCAATCCAAAATGCACCCAAACATTTTGAAAGAACAATTGTGTTGTTTGTTCTACTATAACCTGCTTAGTACAAGGCATCAAAATACACATTTTTATAAATCGATCAACCAAAACATAAAGATAATCATGATTTCATCTCAACATAGGCAAACCACCTACAAAATCCATGGAAATACTTTCCCAAGGTCTAGAAGGAACTGGAAGTGGAGTATACAAACCCAACTTTTGATTGCTAGGTTTACTTGTGTCACACAATGCACATCCTCGAACATATCTTGAAACACTTTCATTCATTTTAGGCCAGTAGTAGTATCTTTGCAAATTAGCCATTGTCTTTCCTACACCAAAATGACCAGCAATAAGAGAAGAATGCGCTTCTCTTATAATGTTGATTCTTTCCCCCTGTGGAATACACAACTTGCCAAGATGATACAAGAGATTATTATTCACATGATAATCCAATTCTTCAACATGGTTAGAGTGGCACAAAGTTTCATACACTTCTTTAAAGTCAGTATTGAAAGCATATTGCTCCACATAACTTTCATGCATTATAGGACTATGCTTAAGAATAACTGAAGAACTAATAATAGGCCTTGAAAGCATATCAACAACTTTGTTAAAAAATCCCTTCTTATATATGATAACCAAATGAAACTTTTGAAGAAAACCCATTGCATAATTGCTTGCATCTTTTAATTGATCAAGTAAATTATCAATTCTATGAAGAGGATAACAATTCTTAACTGTAATTTTTTTCAAAGCCCTGAAATCAACACACATATGCCAAGTACCATCTTTCTTTGGAACTAACACAATTGGAGATCCACATGGCGAAGAACATGGTACAATAACCCCTTTGTCTAGCAGCTCCTGAATTTGTTTTTTAATCTCAACATTTTCCATAACTAACATTCTATACATACCAATGTTTGGAAGAGGAAAATCTTGTTGCAACTGAATTTCATGTTGGATTCCTCTTTTCGAAGGTAACCCCTTAGGTTCTTTAAACATTTCATCATACTGATTAACAACTTCAAATAGATCGGATTTTAACTTTGTATCACAACCTTGAAATGCTTCGTTTTCAACATCATCTTTAGGTTTGATCATTAAGAGAACAAAATTCTTACCAGCATTAACTAATCTCTTCAGTTGTCCCGCATTTATAAGTGATAAATTCATCTTCTTTGTGTGGGCTCTAACAATGTATTCAACTCCATCTTTAAACAAATGATACTTATTCTCATGACGATGAAAAATAGCTTTCCTATCGTACAAATATGGGCTTCCCAACACAATACCACTGATATCCAATGGAATAACATCAAGCTCTACCTCATCAACGAAATTTGCAGTGATAGCAAACCTAAGTTTACACCTTCTTGTTACTTGTAACTTAGCATTATCACATATCCAACCAAGAGGGTATGGCTTAGGATGTGGAATTGTTTCCAACATAAGTTTCTTAATAGTTTCTTCAGAAATAAGGTTTGCTTGAGATCCAGTATCAAATAAAGTGTCTATCTTAGTATGCTTTGAAACAACCCTGATGTGAAAAAGTTCAATTCTCGCTTTTTCTTGTTGAGTTACATTGACATTATTGTTACTTGAAGAACTAGTACTTGCATTAAAACCATTACCTTGATAACCCATGGCTGTGATCTTCGTTTCATCACCCGAATCCAAACCTAAATCATGTTGAACAGTTGCAACAGTCTTTGAATTCCCTTTGTTGTTGTTGCCAAACTTTTTGGGTCTTCTTTCAGGATAAAGCTTCCAACAATGGTCTTCATCATGGCCATCTTTTGCACAATGTTTACATGTGAATTTTTCTCCCTCTTTCTTAACAACAACATTCTTTCTACGATTGCCCTTGAACTTCTTCTTTCCCTTGTCTCCATGGCTGAAAGTCTTCTTGTTACCCTCATGAGTGTTGTTCCTTCCTCTTGCTTCCAAATGAGTAGCATGTACACAAAATTCATCTATATTTGAAGGATTAAACATGAATATAGAATGTCTCAAATAACTATGTAAAGCTCCAATATATTTGAGCAAAGTTTCTTGAGAAGACAAATATACTCCCAAAACCAAAGATCTTCTCCTAAACTCTTGACTAAATCTTTGCACACTCTGTCCTTTAGCTTGTCTAAAATTTTTCCATTCCATAGTTGCCTTTTTCTTATATGCCAATGGATAAAATTGTTTTTTAATTGCAACAATGAAATCATTCCAAGAAATTAAAATTTTACCATGCTTTTTCATATTCTCCTGAGTCTTGGATTCCCACCAAATAAGTGTTGCACTATCCAATCTTAACGAAGCAAGCTGAATTCTGTTTTCATCATCTTGAATTTTTTGTATTCTACAATATACCTCAATTTGACGTATCCAATTGTCTAACTTCTCAGCATTAACTTCTCCATTGTATATTGGCAATTCAAATTTTATATCAAGATTTAATGAAGGAATTTGCAAAGGAGTTTTATCATGCCCCTTTGGAGAATTTGGAAGAGGTCTTGAACTGGTAGAAAAAGAAGAAGAAGAAGAAGAAGATGGAGGAGAGGGTGGTGGAGAAGCACCATTCCCTCCATTTTTGTTTGGAGTTTTGTCACCACTGCTTCCCTTATGCCTTGAAGGGTTGGAGCCTTCACCTTGCGATAATATGTTCCTTTCCATCAAGATCTTCATCATCTCTCTCATCCCATCACAACCTTTATGAGATCTTCATCTTTTGCAAGAGCATGTTCATGACTTTCTTCATGACCCATACTTGGTGAATGCCTCCCTGAAACTTGCGGTGATGGTTTATGCTTCCTCCTTGTCGGATGAGAACTTGGCTCCACAAGTTGACCTTATCCTTTTGTGAGTTTCAACCTTGTGAGCATCAGAAAAAAAAAAACTTGCAAAACAATCAAGTCTTCAAAAACTAGTGCTCTGATACCAACTTGATCTAAAAATGAAGAAGACTTGAAATCTCGAAATTATTGCAAGTAAATGTTATGTGTTAAAAGAAAATGGATCAACTTTGCAACACATAAATTAAAGGATTACTCATGCAAGATACACATAGACAACAGCATAATCAATGAACATAAGCACATAAACACAACAATCGATAAAGGAGTTCACCCCTCTCTTGGGCTACATCTCCTGGTCCATCTTCCAATGGATCATTATTATTAATTTCTCAAAGTACTCAAAAAAATTCCTTACAATGCTCAAACTGACCAACTGTCTGCTCTAATGGCTTCAGAGCATCCAAAAACCCCTAGCTGGGCTTTTTCGTCACCTCAATCGGTCGAAAAGCCAAGAAGTTAGGCCTCCTGTAAGTCCCCCCTTCAAGCTTGTTATCTCTGCATCTACAAAACACACCCTTGTTCCATGAACCTGGCACACACGCAATTTAAAGCGTGAAAACCTAGCACCGGGCGAAACCGTGCCAATGGTGCAAACTGTAGGATAGTTATTGGCACGCCAGCCCCTAACCACCTAGCACCTGGGCACATTAGTCTTCCATACATCCGAGGCAAAGGGCTAAGTTCATAGGCAATAATACCATGACACATGGCGGGTCATTTGAACCGTTCAAACCACAATTTGAAAACACGCCAACCGTGTGATATATGGTCATATGTATATAACAAAACCACGGGCTATGTTTAAAACCGCGTGCGCGCCAACCGTTGGGTGATATGGTATATAGCATGGTCATATACAAAACAAAATGACCACGGGCCGGGGATAAGCCCCGGCCTGACCCCCCGCCAACTGTCACATAATTTAAATTCAAATATATATGGACTCGTATACATATCAAGTCATAACCGGTGGTTCGTTGGTCGGATGGTCTTTTTGAAGGTGCTATGCGGTGGGGAGGTATTGGGGTCGAACCCCACGGACTCCAATATATTTTGACAAACAACCAATAGCTAATAACAGGGTGCCACATGGCAGCCCATGATTGGGCCACGTGGCACCCAATCACTTCTCCCAACAATGCCACATGTCACCTCCCAATTCGACCAATTGTCAACCAATAGATGATTTCCATGTCACCTCTACCACGTCAGCATATGGTCGTATGGACCTACCACGTCAGCTTGTACGGACTGTACAGACTGTACAGTCAGCGTCCTTTTTTTTTTGCTTGTTTGACATTTCGAATAGATTGTGATATCTCTCGCTCCCGATGTCCGTTTGAGATGAAATGAGTTGCATTGCGTTCACAACGACGAGGCCTATGCTCTTGTCCAGTTTGAAGCAATTCTGAGCACTTTGAATTTTTGAGCAAAATTTGATCTCCTGATCAGTCCTACCATTTTTTTACAGGGTGTACGTGTTCTTTCTCCCATCATGAACCACATTTCTGTCATATTTCCATGGTCTACCTAGCAGTAGATGACAAACATCCATGGGAATGACATCACATAATATTTCATCTTTATATCCTCTTATTTTAAATTCAACTAGACATTGTTTAGTGACATTTTCCTGATGTCCTTTTTGTAGCCACAAAACTCTCTATGGGCTTGGATGTACAACAGTCTCCATCTCTATCTTTTCTACCATCTCAGTAGATACAAGAGTGTCTGTGCTACCCCTATCCACTATGACCTTGCATACTCTGTCTTTAGTTTTGCAAGCAGTCTGAAACAGACTATTTCTTTGGGCTGGGTTCTCTGCCTCCTTCTCTAGCTTCAAGAGAAATTTCCTCATCATTAAATATCTTCCACCCTAAATGTCTTCTGCCTCAACATTCCACCCTTGACCTTTGGCAATGTGATTTTCACCACCATATTTCTTCTTATCTAGACACTCATAGGATTTATGTCCGATTTTTCCATAAACAAAGCATTTCACTTCGCCTCCTATGCCTCTTCCTCTTCCTCTAGCTTGAGGAAAAGTATTTTTATCAACATACTGCCTTCCCTGTGAGTTTCCTCCTCTCTCAGGTTGAGTTTGAAGTTTCTTTCCCTCTTCTTTAGGTCTCTGAGTTTTGTCTTGGGCAATTGTTTTGCCTCTAGCTTGACTTCTACCTTGGCCTCTTTGACCTTACTTCCAGCTCATCTTCTCTTTAATGTTCATCTTTTAGAGCTATATGATAAGCATATTCCACATTTCGAATGGTCACCATTCTCATCTCATCTTGAATTTCATATCGTAGACCATTCATGTACCTGGCAACTTTTTCATCATCGCTTTCCCGATGACCTGCTTTGATGTTTATCTTGTAGAATTATTCAGTGTATTACTTCACTGACATCAACTTCTATCTCAAATTATTTATCCTCTAAACCAGAGTGATTTGATAATCCTTGGGTATAAATTTCCCTGTCATCTTCACAACCATTCTATCCCAGCTTTTGATTTTCTGGTTTCCCTTGCAACTTTTGTCAGCCTGCAGTTCATCCCACCATAGTGTTGCATGCCCTTTAAGTCTAGTAACAACGTGTTTGAATTTCTTATCTTCCTCGACATCTTCATAGTTGAAGTATTTGTCTAGAGCTCTAATCCAGTCTAAAAGTTCTTCAACATCTAATTTTCCCTCATACGTGGGAATGTCCATTTTTACTCTGGCACCTATCCTTGCAACAACCCTGAATAGGCGTTCTTCTGCAACATCTTCGACTGCAACTTCTTCTCCTTTGTTTCCAGCTTCATTTTCACTTTCAGCCTCACTAATATCCCCAACTTCGACTGTGCACCTCTATGCTATCTCCATAGCATCAATTATGGCACGTAACTCATGCATTTCTCTTTCCACTGCTAGATCAGGTAATTGCCTATCTCTTCTTCTCGATGGCATGGCTAAAAAATTTTCTTCTTTTCTCTCTCTACTACAGAAAGAAAAGAATTTTTTCTAGGCTTTGATACCACAAATGTTGCATATCAGACTACTTCTTTTCCTCTAGCTCCCTCTGCCTGAAATATACAGAACAAATCAGGCTCTGATACCACAACTGACGTAGACCCCCTGCCCTCGGTCCGAGATCCACACAGGATATTCACTAAAACCACGCCAAGGGTTAATCAAACCCTTTGTTTAAGCTACAAAGGACTTTGTATTTTGGGAGTTTGAGCGAACAACCAACAGTCGTTCCTCTTCCTTTATGATTCCCCGAAATCTGAAATGTTAGAATGCTGAAATGGGCTCAACGTTCCATGGAATGTGAGATTGATGGCCTTTTGGGATTTTTTCCGAAGCTTGACCCCTCCTTTGACTTCCGCCGCATGTATCCTTTGACTGATACTTGGGACTGACCTTTCGCCATTTCTCTCTTCGCAATTTCGCGAACCGGGAGTTTGAAACTCTCGATTCCAAAGTCACTACCTCCTCTACTTCTCGAACCCTGGAAAGCCGAAATGCTAAAATTCCACTCCAAGACATGCCGCGCTTTGTGACTTCGGTATTTTCAATGCAAAGGGCCCTGACTCCTTGTCATCGGAATTGCCAAAATGTCAAATCCCAAAATGCCGAAATGCCGAAATTTCACACCTAAAAATCCCTTTTACGATTCAAGAATTAGAGTGACCAAAGATTTTGTCCTAGACTCCAAACTTACGAATCTCGAATCCCCAAAATGATATGTCAGCTCAAACTAACCACAATCAACAGTTCACGTTGACTCTTGATGTCAGGGTGGCAGACTCATCCAACTCCTAACCTCCTTACAACTCCTTTGGATCCTACGATCCTCGCGGTTTCGTGAGTTCTCTATGGAGAATTTTGACCACCAGATGCACTCCTCAATTACTTCTTCCCAAACAACTCGGTGTTCTCCCCCCTTGAACTTGAATTCTATGAGACGATTTTGATCTCTGTCTCCCTTTGAGCACTTCAAAGGTGTTATCCTTCCTAGGCTTTCACTTGTAAACTCAAGCTTCCCAAAAGTATTCCTGCTCGCACTCCTTGTGGAAAATCTTCAAATAACCTCTGGTTATTTGAGTCTCCAACCCTGTGCACTCTTTACAACAGTGGTCCTCTGAATCTTCTTTCTGGATTTATAAAATCCAAGGCTTCAATTAGCCTGTGCACACCTTGCACAACTATGTGCTTCACGTGCACTTCAACTGGTATGAGAACAACTATATATGTCCTAATCTTTCTAAGATAAAACTCAGACCCTCGTCAACGCACACCTTGCGGACGTTCACTGCACTCCTTGCAGGAATTCTCTGGAAGAGAAACAATTGAAACTCATTCTTCTCCTCTCTCAGACTTCATACATTCAACATGAAATCATACACACAACACAACATTGAAACAAATGAATAACAAAGAAACAAATCAACTATAAACATACCATTCAAAAAATATAAATAGTAAGCATCATAACACCATGAAAGTTGAGTCAAAGCTTCATATATTAACTCAAGTGCTCTTGTACATGGATTCTTCTCTATGGCTCTCTGCTGCAACTCTATAGCTTATGAATTCTGAATGATCATAAAGTTACAATGATACAAGGTTGAGGGTGTCTATATCTGTTTTCCCTCCTACACTTCTAAACTGTCTAATCTATTAAATCAAATCTACTTACTTTCATTAAATAGACTTAAATGCCTATTACATTTGGCAGATGAGAATAATTTCTCCAGATCTGTTCATATCTCCAAGACATAAATGTAAGTACGCTTCTCTTATCTATTACATTAATGCTTCAGATTTCAAAATTCAAAACGTTTTCATAAAAACATGTCCTTTTTTCATCTGTGCATTTAGTTGTTCCTTTGACTAGGCGCGTGCTTTGGCTTTCTACGATGCTCCTGCATCATTAACCCAATAATTTTCATGTGTTGTGTTGTTGTCATCTTTTTTAGGAAGAGGAACAGTTAAATATGGACAACATGAAATGAGGGACTGTAGGCATTTTCGATTCGAGTGCACATGGGCTTGACATGTGATGTGATAATAGTGTAAGGTTGTAACAACAACCAACAAAATATTTAGGGTGGTGTGAGAATTTAGTTAAATTTGGGATGTTTGAGAGTTGTGCTACCATCCCAATATCCATAATAATGAATCCAGACAGAGGTAGTGTACAATTCCAGAAGGTTGTTTATAAACTCAAGAGTGCAAGGAAGGTTGTGTATAAAATCAAGAGCTCAAGGAATCTCTCTCAAGAGATAGCTCACAAGCCTTCAAAGGAAATATTTGCATCAGCCTCTACTTGAAGAACCCCTTTGCCATTACAATCCATTATCATCTTACTCTTATCACCATCTCTTAAATATATTCCGATAGGGAGATAGCAATGCACCACATGTTTGTGAGAGCCTTTGCAATAATTTTTACTGGATCCTGGATTTTCCTATAGGGCTGTGGCATTATGGATAAAAAAAAAGTCCATTGACATGATACCTTAATAGGATTTTATCATCGATTCCTATAATATAAAAACTTGGTAGGTAGTAAGGCTGTTAGGGGTAACAAGGAGGGATTGTCTTTCTATGATTTAGAAGTTGCAGATAGAATTACGGGACAAGGAGGTGAAACCACTCGTGGTGTACTTGAACAACATGTGCAAACTACTTGGGATTCCCAAAAGGGATATTGTTGACAATATGATTTTTTTAATTGTAGAATAAAATGGGATGATATATTACAAATCTAAAAAAACCAAACTGCCTCTACAAAAAAATACACTCACGAGAAGCGTAGTTCCAGTGCCACCTTCTTTGGATTCTAACAACGATACTATTACTCGTAGCGGTCTAATATTAACAAGGTGTCATGTTGTTCACAAAGACAATTACTACATGTAATGATTGTAAACCTAGGTAAAATGTCATTTACAATTCAAGATCAGTCACTCTTTTCTATGTCATAATCCTTAATTTCTCAAGAATTTGAATTTCATCAGACTTCCCTTCCATACAGGGATGTAATTAAAGCCTCAAGATATTTCCATGGTTGGAATAATTTCAAGAGCCATCCAAAATTTGTGCAGCTTATAAGCCTCTGGTGCCATGGGGAATAAATTTTCCACAAACTCTGCGTCCAGAGAGGACGAAGAGTAACCCCCAAAGGACCCAACCAATATCATTTCATGGGAAAATTTGCCTCTTTCACCATTGCACTCTTGCACTCTATAAACCATCCGGTTGAAAAAAAACATGACATACCTCTTTTTTCACACATGATAATACTATATGTTAAATATGAAGCTACTAAATATATTATTAGATGTGCAGTATATCAAATATCAAGATGTAGATTTAGCTTACTAGGAGAAAGTGTTTACAAGTCATCAGAAACCAATAATAGAGCAACCCTCATAATAACTTAATCTGCAAAAATAAAAAGAAATGGACACCAACGATGCAACCTAGATTTGACCATACTTCTACATTTAAAATTTTGAAAATTAATTGAGCTCTAACTGTTTCTACATACATACATATATATATATATATATATATATATATATATATATATATATTGACATACCAAATAATAATTGCCTCCATGCTCGAAACCTTCGATGGTGTCTCCCCATTCATTTAGGGGCACCAAGAGGCCAAAGTAATCGAGCAAACAATTATCCCTTAAGAAAGCCCTGAAGTTTATCGGCCCCATAGGAACATAAATTGGACAATGGTCGATGAATATAGTTATTAATGGGTTGGTATTAATGATTGACTCCTATACACCTTATGTTCCTACAAACCAAAATTAATATTAGACATAACCAAGAGAACATATATACATGACGAAAATGCATGAGCTTATATGCATATTGGTAGCTTCAACTAAGACATGATAATAATACTGTTTCTGTAGTTTTAAATAAAATATGTACCTTCATTCAATATTCTTTGGCAGCCTACTATCACTGCCACTTCTATTGCTTGCATGTTACTCAGTTCATTATTATTACTCATTTCATCGCTCACAACCTGTGGTTCATCGTGTTCTTTGGCAAATGAAGAAACAAACACATCAGAGGAGTAATATTGATCTCCAATGTTATTGTGTATGGTACTGAACAAACGTTGATGTTGTTGATATAGATGAACTTGAAAATGGGGTCCCAATCTCCACCCTAGATTTTGATCTTTGTACATCTTGCAGTTGCGGTTCCCTTTGTTTTATTTTGGAATTTTTGTTTTGGAACCAATAAAATACGCTGGCATCCTCAACTACTCCAAATCCATGTACCTGAGCTTTGATGTCTTTTCTTTGTTTTCTCGTGGGGTTCTTCATACTGGAATGGAATATGGTTTTCAGGATCTAGATCTGTTCATGGGAAAAGTTGCCTCTATCTCCATTGCACTTCGTACCTATTTTGCATCCTCTTTTGTTTAGGATTGTGTTCCTTTTCCACACAAGGACATAGTAGAGCTTTGCTAGAAATACAAGGATAAACCCACCAAAGACTATGCTAAGCCCAATACCCAGTGCACCTAACGCAACCATAACCCCTCTTTTCTTCTACACAATGCTCATGTTAAGCCTGCAACAAACTACCCAACCTTCACATTTACACTAAGAATCTCTCTGTTCACACTCATAGGCTTAGTTAACTACCATTCACCACCTTCCAATGCTATTAATGGACATCATTTTAGTTCTATAAGATCTGTTTCATATATTTTATTAAACCCAATTCACTTAAATCTCTTCATGAAGGAACTCTTATTAGAGAAACCCCACAGACTTAAAACACACGCAAGCTCTTTAGTTATTATCCTGCGCTTTCATGAAATACTCACAGAGTGGCAGAAGCTCTTCAATTATTACTTTTCCCTTTCATGAAATACTTAGAGAGCGGCATCAACAACTGGAAGGGCATTGAGACAAGCATGTGTCAACCATGTCAAGAAGACATGCAAATAAAAACTTGAAGACTACGCAGATGAAGCAGATGAAGACTTGGGGAGCAAAAATAATCAGGGACAGAATGGGGGACGCAGAGCAAAAAGAATCAGGGACAGAATGGGGGACGCAGAGCAAAAAGAATCCGGGACAGAATGAGGAACGCAAGTTGTGTATGGAGTGGTGGAGGGTGGAACATGAAGCAGTGGCGGTGGAGAATGGACCCTCAAATACAGTGAAACAGAGTGAAAGTGCCATGAAGCTAGTATGTGTCTATTTTAACTTAAGCCAAAACCTGAAATTAAACCAATCACATTGAACACGCTAAGAAATTATGTTGTATCAACAAGATTTCAACCAATCTAAAATTAGATAAAAAAATTAAAATATTTAAAAAATATGATATTTTTAAATAAAATAATAAACATATTAAAAAAAACTTAAACAGTTTTATTGTAAAAAAACTACATAATACACCAATTATTACAACTGAATGCACCCACTGAATGCTATATGCTATAGTCCCTTGCCGGAGGCAGGGACTAATATATGTGACGTTGCAAAGGAAAACACATATTACAAACTATTAAACCAACTTAGTCAAGCTCTTCATAATTTATATTCATATTATAAATCATAATGATCGTTGCTACTGATTGTTAATTGTTGTTCATATTATTCTTATGCAAACCTCTATAAATGACTTATTATTCAGTGGGTTCACGTGAAAGACATTTGTAATTATAAACTAACTTCATGTGAAGTTGCCCTAGAAGATCACATGACGTTTGTCTTCTCCAGTGCCGTCTCGGAACGATTTCAATGGCCGACATTTATGCAGAGCTTTCTCGGGAGCATATGAGCTTTTATTGGGCACACCACAGTTTGCACGTGAAGTGAAGCTTCTTCCAACTTTCTTTATGTCATTCAGAAATAATTGCGTGATGTAATTAT
>ML779436.1:491502-566144 GCA_009831015.1 Picea engelmannii | reverse complement strand
AAGAAGTCAGTGGAAGAGGGTGAAAAGAGAGCGGGGGAGAGAGGGTGGAATACAATGAGTGAGAGAGAGGGAGAGAGCAGTTGGAGAGAGAGAGGAAGATATATGGGGGCAGGTAGAGGGGACTAGAGAGAGGGATAGAGGGAAAGAGAGAGAGGGGAGGGGGGAAGAGAGATATTTAATGTTAACCAAAACGTGCACGTGTTCCTATTCCTAATAATGCACACTCTTTAGGAACATGTGCGTGTTCCTAAAGTGCACACACAATATTTTTATTTCAAATTATTTTTAGGAATGTGCACGCGTACTTGTACACATGTTTCTCAGGAACGCACACACGTTCTTGATAAAATAGTGTAATGACCCCCATCCTTACGACTACATGCGACACAAAGAAAGTGATTTTTTTTTGTTTTAAGAATAAATGCAATCAACAACAACAATTAATAAACACAGCTTGATGACAAACAAAACTTATGCATTTAGGAAATAGACAACAACAACCCAACATATTGTCACATCATGCAACTGAAAGAAACATGCGATAATGAAATAGACAAATAAAATGACTAAGCGATGGGACAACATCAAGATCAACGAGACGCAACCAACATCAAATGAAACAGGTAAGTTGAACCTTCATGGTGATCAAGGAACAAGAACAAAAAATAATTACAACACAATAACCAACATAAATTACAACGAACATAACGCCCACATCAAGAAGCACATGACTCTAGCTAGGTTATCCTTTTCTTCTATCAATCAGGGTGTGTAATGATCCCCTCATCAGGAATCATGCCGTCACAAAGCGGTTAGCGTGAAAGTAACCAAGGCGCAACATAACGTATCTAGACCAATAACCCAAGAAAACTCCAATGTGCAAGGAGACCAAATTAACTGTCAAAAATACAATAAAACTATACCCAAGCACCCAATAGACAAGTCAACAAGACGCAAGTGACATCATTCCACAATTAAATTGTGCAACCAACTGAAGGATTTCTTGTTTTATTATGAGGCACTTTTTAAGGAAGTCTCCCACACTGTAAAACAAAATAATTTGAATAACATCTAAAATTCGTGTAGATGGATATTCTATTTTAATTCTCTATATAGTAGAATGGTATTTGAAATCTAGCTTAATCATATGTGGTATAAGAAATTAGTACTTACAAATGTTATGCCAAAATAATTTTTACCATCATAGACAAAGTAAATTAATATATTAAGAATTCAAGGGGTTTTCTATTTGGATTAAAATAACTTCCACCTTATCTAATCTATCAGTTTAAAACAGTTGTCCAGAAATCATTATGATATCTAACAACAATATGCCAGCTAACCATATCGCTATCTAACGACAATATGCTAACTAACAACAATATGCTAACTAACATTGCTATCGAACAAAAATATGCTGACTAACAATATGTTATCAACAATAAAACCGTTGTCTAATCAACAGATAAAATCGTTGTCTGATTGTTGTCTATCAATATGCTATCAACAATAAAATCTTTGTTAGCTATAATTCGATGTTTGACTGATGAATCGTTGTCTAACATAGCATTGATGACTATTAATATTTGTTGTCAATTAACAAGTCTATTGATACATTTATTGATAAAACTAATGACAAATATATTGACAAATATGTTGATAACGTTCGGTTTATATGGGGTGAATCGCCCAGAAAATATGGTGGAAATTCTGTGTAATAAACGAAGAAAATCATGGTTCAACAATGACATGGATGTCTACCATAATATTGTTGTTTATTAAAAATAAATCGTTGAATAAATATTGTGTTAAATCATTGGTAAGAATTGTGTAAATCCATTGTCCAAAGCCAAGCAAAATCGTTCAGAAATAAAATCGCTGTCAAAATCTATACAATATCTCTTTGCATCATTCATTATTATTAAATTCGCAATCATGCATAACCATCTATACAAAACAATTATTATTAACTTCACTGTCAAAATTATTAAATTTTCAGTCACACAAAATCATAAATTCATTGTGATTCATATGTAAGAACATTGTATATTAAATACGTGATAAGAAAGAAACGAGGAAAGGAAATGAAGTCTAGCTATGATGTCAACAGAAATCGTCGAGGGATTTTTCTATAATCATAAATGTTAAATAATTGTTGTTTAACATAACATATATCATCTACAAAGAGGCTCTCTAGAGATGGATTCTCATGCAATACCTTGAAATTTATACCCAACCAAAAGTTGGCCTTGAATGGATTAAATGGAAGATTGAAGGCATTGCTTTCTTAGAGTAGAGTGATAAAATGTAATGAATGATACAGATATGGAAGTAAACTTGTAAATTTTTAGCGTAGTAGAAGCATTGTCACAGCTTTTATTGTAGCGAGGGGGATTATTTGTCTCACAAAAATCGCAGAGTAAAAATGGGTAAAACTCGTGGTACACTACAAGGAAAATTGTTGGCTATTAGAGGTTAATTTGCTGAGTAAAAATACAAGGAGAAATCACAAGTCAAGGAGTGAAAATCATCTAGAAAATGGAGTAAAAAAAATACGTCGAGGATTGACTCACATTGATGGGCAAATTTTGGGAAAAATATCCAGTGATTACTTCTCTTAGTTGGGCAAGAATGCTAGCAAATGCAGACAGAGATAGATCATAAATCAGAAAATTCAAGATGAAGGTAGTTGGATGAAGGAACAAGGAAAAATGCAGAGAATCAAACGCAGAGAAAAATATCACTAAAATCGCAGAGAAATAAAGAAGTAATTTTGATGTACAAAAAGGGATTTGTTGGGCAGAGAAATTATCCTTCACTTTATTATCCATGCAAAGGAAAGAGTGGCATTTGAATCTAAATATTTAACATCGAAGTGAAATACATTCGATTTGGTTTGTGGCCGACTACTCAGGAACGGACTAATAACTTAAAGGATAAGGGACATAAGATAAAAACACAATTTTTCTTCGTATTAAATCAATAAAAACAAATGCAGATAAGTCATTGCAATCAGCGTTTGGGTTTGCCATGGAAAATAAATTCAAAATACAACGAGCATAAGGATGGGATGAATTTAATTTCTTTGATCATAAAACATTGGGCTCATCAAGACAATTTGTTGAAAGATAAAAATGAAATGTCTGGATAGTGTTACGCTAATGAAACATAAACTTTAACAGAATAGAAGTACATTATTGAAGGTGCAAGAACACTATTTAAACTACCATTCAATAAAAATATACATATTTTTACCATAGACAAATGCGAAAGCTATGAAGTCGTTGTCCTGCATGCGCTCCGTCCAGCTCCCACTTGCCAACTGATGTGACCTCATGGGTACCTCCCACCCAACGCTAGGGGTAATCATTTTCCCCCTGAGCCCCCTGAGCTGCAAAGGGGCCATGCACACAATACCAAAGAATGATAGAATCCAACTCGCCTCACAAGGTCGAGCTACCACGCATTACCTAAGCTGGGTATCCCAACTCCCATAAGAGAAAGTTCAATCAAGATATAATTTCAACAACATAATGTTACGCAAGCCAAATAACATCCACACTCTTCCTCTGCCATCCTTTTATAGATTTTTCTTAGTCATTAGTTTCCCATAACCCTCATTAGATTCATTTTTCATTAATTTAATTACAAAAAACCTTCTCCGTACACATGTCGTTCGATCCCCTAGTTGCACCAGAAAATCAATTTTATTAATTAATTAAATATTCCTATTTCCGTCATATGGTCCTTAGTGTCCCAATATTCCAATACAATTATTAAATTACTTACACCTTACTTAATTCCTAGTTGACTGCATAAATATAAAGTCCCAAAGGCTAGATTTCTTACTAAGTTAGGCATTCATCTTTTTCTTTAAGTCTCCCCTTTTTCTTTAAGTTTCCCTTTTTCCTTAAGTTTTCCTTTTCTTTTAACTTTTCCCCTTTTTTACTTTTTAACTAAAAATCAATTTAGCAAGTTTAAACAAACAACCATTTACTCTTTTTATGAATTTAATCCTCCATTAAAATTTTTACTTTAATAATTAAAGTTTGAATTTCTCTTATTAGTTATAAAAGAACCTTTAGTGAATTGAAGTTTTATAAGAAGAGTCTTAGTGAATTAAAATTTTATAGAAAGGATCTTAGGGAGCTTTTTTATAAAAAAGACCTTAATGAATTAAAATTTTATAAAAAGAACCTTAGGGAATTAAAATTTCCACTTTAATCCGGTTATATGTCTAATAAGTTTCTTTTCTTTTTTTTTGTTCTAAGGTTCTGCTTAGACCTAAGTTTTCAATTCACTAGGCTTGGCGATAGTTCTGAAGGGAAAAAATTATTTATTAAACTTTACTTATCACATCAATCATTTTAAGGCCGACCAGGTCCTAAGGAGGCATAGTTTTCTACGCACTAGGTTTATTTTTTTACTAGTTAAAATCACGACGTGCCCTTGAGGACACACTACGTCCTCCAAGGGTGTTACTCACCTATTTCCATTCTATTTGCATGATGTTCCCTTAAGGACACACTACGTTCTCCAAGGGTGGCACTCACTTCTTGTCATTTTCTTTCCACGACGTTCCCTTCAAGATGCACTACATGCTCCAAGGGTGGCACTCGCCTCTTCTCATTTTATTTTCATGAAGTGCCCTTAAAGATGCACTATGTGCTCCAAGGGTGTCACTCGCCTCTTGACTGAATTTGGTAGACGTCAAACCCATGGAGTCAATACTCTTCCAGGTGATATTGTGGGATACTAATGACCTCTAAGGAATAAGGCCCCTACCTTATTGTGTGCCCCTTAGAATGATCTTGAGAAACTGTCATAGTCTTCCCTCACAACATCGTGGGTATTCTCGAACTAGGTAATCGTTAATCTATAGTTCGAGCCACGACATGAGTGCTAGTAGGTTGTGGCAAGTTTTCTTCTACACCTCTCTCTCAATGTCTTTGGTTGTCGTGCGTGACCCCTCTACTCCAAATGTGAGTCTAGTCGAAAATATATCGTCACCCTGCATCTATCAACAAATCATATGAACAATAATAACAATCATCATAACATCTAATCATATGTACATATGTGACATCAACAACATTCAAACCCTAACAGTCCACTCCCTGAATCGATCCAGAGTCTAAGGGGATTCATCTATTCCTCTACATCCTCAATGTCTAGAGTCCTGGACACTAATGAGAATCCAATCAATAGCACATGTATATGTAAATACAACAAAATAACATATCATCAAATCCACAATATCTCATAATCATAATCAAAATGACCAATAATATAATAACCTGGATCACTTGTACGCAAGTCTCCTCAAAGAATAATTTCGCTCAGTAGGTGCAATATATGGATGTTAAATACACCCCCTCTTGTTTTAAACTTCATCCCAAATTTTCACAGCATGTAAGTGAAAAAATAAAGTGCAGCATAATATCATAGGTCTAGCTATCAAACAGAAATGTAAACTACTGACGCATATAATATGTGTCCTTCGAGGTCGCCGAGTGCAGACTATATTTGTCCCACTTGACCTTGACCAGATCTATTGTTTGACGTCGTAGTCATCGAATGAGATTGTCCAAGATGTAGATTGGCTCCGCCGTGAAAGCACCCTCGTTAGATATCTACAAGGAACGCATGTCAATAACATGTGTAGGATCACTAATATAACATCTCAAAACAAATACATGAAAACATCGTGTATACGTCTCAAAGAATAAGTCAAGGCTAGTCAATATGCCATGGGCCACTTCTTTTCAACAATATCAAAAGATGCCATGAAACTAGGAGAGAGTTTGCACCTTTTTCAAACTTGATTGAAATGTTATGTAGTTTTACCTGGAAGAAGACTCAATCACCAACTTTATAACTATGATCGACACAATGCACATCGACATAAATCTTCGTTTGATCCTGTGCTTCCTTGATCCTTTTTCTTATTTTTTTCATTTGATCTTCCATTTATTGGATCTCTTTTGGTCCCACCATGAGCTTATCCTCAAGCCTATCCCAACTCAAAAGCGCCTGATACGGTCGCTCGTAAAGAAAATCAAAAGGCGCCATCTTAATGGTTCTTTGATAATTGTTGTTATATGCAAATTGTACCAATGGAAAGAGTTCTTCCCAATGCTTTTGTTGGTCCATAATGTACATATGCAACTTATCCTCCAAGATTTGGTTTGTTCGTTCAATATGCCCGTTTGTCTCCGGGTCATATGCGGTACTAAAGTTAAGTTGGGTTCCCAAGGCCTCTTGGAAACTAGTCAAAAATCTCCCTTTAAACATTGATCCTCTATCAGATATAATCCTCTTAGGAATGCCATGCAACCTCACAATCTCACTGATGAAAACTCTAGCTAGGTTAGGTGCCTAATACTTCATATGCATAGGAATAAAATGAGCACTCTTCATTAGAGTGTCAACTACCATGAAAATTGAGTCGTGTCTCCTTTCTGTCAGTGGAGATACAACAATCAAATACATTGAAATGACCTCCCATTTCGATTCTGGAATAGCATGTGGTTGTAGTAGTCATGTTGGGCGTCTATGTTCAACCTTCACCTACTGACATTCTAGACATCTTTCCACGTAGTTGACTATGTATGCCTTCATTCCTTTCAAGAAGAATAAGGGTTTATGGTCTTCCCTCATCTTCGTGACTCCTGGGTGAGCCATGTACACTACTATGTGAGCCGTGTTTAGGATCAAACTGCTCAACTCGTCCTTGGGTGGTATGTAAATTCAAATTTTAAATATCAATCATCTGTCGTTGTCCAAAGTAAATCCTTCAAATTTTGGTACCATCATTGTGTTTTGTCTGATAAAATCCTTTACCTATTTGTACCAGTCATTGTCGCGATGTAAAGTTAGAATATTTTCACCTAGATTTGTGTTGGCAGCCAATCATTTTTTTTTTTTTTTGCTCTTAAAAAACGCTGCCTACACCCCTTGTTTCATTAACGAAAAATCATCATCAACATTGTGCTTCTAGACATTTGTTTCATTTTTGCGACAATTGTAATTTGGTCTCGATTTGATTTTCACAACTGTAAGTGTGAAAATACCTCTTTCATTGTTTGGATTGTAGTCGTCTTTTATCGATTTCTCCAAAAGACACTTGACCATTGGTTTATCACATGACTGCTAAAGATTTTCTCGAACTTATGTCCTTGAGCATACTCTTACCTTGATTGCGCATTTGGATATGTTTGATTGCTAAGCCTTTGGGCATAAAAGTTTATTGGTTTTATTATGATCTTATAAAAGTTATAATGGATTTGGTCTTATTGCTTTGATTCTTATTGCTATGGGCTTTTCACTCAGCTATTATATGAGAAATTTTGGATCATTATGTTCTAAAAACTTTGGAATGTAAACATTTCAATGTGCAACGAATACATTGGTAAGTTTATGAAGTCAATTCAAGAAATAGCAATGGTTTGAAGGCGCATTGGTTAATCATATTGGATTTTAAATTACAAATCGATGCTTGGTATATTGTTTGGTAAGTCGATATTACATTGAATGATTCATGGTTTCAAACTATGTATTGGCATCGATTAAATTTAACCTTAGTGTAAAATGATTGATTGACACGATGGATGTTGGATATGGTGTTGGATTGAACTGTACACTTGGCATGAGTATAACGCATGATGTTGGTTCTGCTTCGGGTGAGTGGCACGTTAATATGATTACACACCTATTTGTTGGCCGATACGCATGGTATAAACGATTATGATTTAATAACACTGTACTCAGTCATTAATATAGTGTGTGGCGGTGGTAATCCCACCACCTTCACACGCATGCAGTTAATTCTGGTCTATTCGAGCATAGAAGTTGTCAAACCCTATCATTTTTTGACTTTGTGAATTGTTTCATTCAGTTTGAACCCTACCATGTACAGAGGTTATGGCTCCGGTCGTAAGGTCCAAGCCCAACGGGTGCCAAACACTGTTGACATTTAGTGGTGCATGCAGCGACCTGGAACAACACGGGTGGCTCGCTTTCATAAGGAATTTTGATGGCTATGACCTCACTGTGGCTCGACAATTTGCGTTATCGTTCGATGGCTGTCGAGCCAAAGTTGGAGATGTCCAACTTGAAATTACTGAAGAATTTCTCAGCCTGGCAACCAGCTTGCCTGTCAAGGGACAAAAATGGTTGAAAAGTTGCAAGGTAGATGATGTCCCATGGACATTACTGTTCCAATATCTCACAGTGAACTCATGCGATAGAGGGTTGCCTGCAAAGATGTTGAAACCCCGCTAGTATGATCTCTTGATGATTATCAAGCGTTTCGTTACTTGTGAAGGCAGGTACGGGTTTATTTTCTTATTCCACCTGCGTTTACTAATGGTTTTCACGGGTTTTGAACTAATTATGTCTCACTGTCTGCACCGAAGTTTGTTCAAAATGGCTAAACGATACAAGCGTAGCCAGGCTGACACTAGTCTCTTCCATGTTGGGTTGATCAAAATGGTTTTAGTTTATGAATTAGGGTTACGTTGTGATTCTTGGCATGATTTTCTCAGCCGTAATGGTTTTAGAGAGTCTAACCCTCCACAGGTAGATAAGCCCATGGTGACCGAGAGAAAACCTGCCTCTATGCCTTATAATGTTTTATTACCTAGACATAAGCCCGAGTCACCTACGAGTTTGCCTAAGGCTGTGCCAAAACAGACCGAAGTTGCTAAATCTACAACCCAAAAGACTAGAGTGAAGACTGGTGTTAATCCTCGAGGAAAGAAAAATGCAAGATTGATCTCTCGCATGGCGAGGAACAAATCTAAGATTCCTGTCAAAATAGAGCCTATCGTGGTTAGCGAGGACTTTGATTCAGACATTGAATGATTTCTCGCCGAAGAA
Source organism: Picea engelmannii (assembly GCA_009831015.1). Lineage (NCBI taxonomy): Eukaryota > Viridiplantae > Streptophyta > Pinopsida > Pinales > Pinaceae > Picea > Picea engelmannii. The sequence continues at coordinate 557,264 of ML779436.1, read as the reverse complement.
TATCCTTACTCCAATGGATTGTGTAGCAAACCGCCTCATGATTTCGTCAAGAACCTACCTCCTTGTCTGCAGGATAACCCTCACTTTCCTGGTATTGAACCACTCCATGAAACCCTCGGGGAATCATCAAAACCTTCTTCTGTTCAGCCTGTTGCTGCACCTTGCAATCAATGTGGGTTATGGGTTGAAAGATACTATTTGGATGTACCTACGTTGCAATCTAGGATCTACAATTTGGAAAACCAAGTGGCAAAGCTCATTGGTCAGAATGCAAAGGTGCAAACTTCCGATAAGAAACAACGAACCACAGGTTCAGTCCTGTTCAAAAACGTTGAGTCTGCCACTGCAATTATCAATTCAAAATTGACATAAGTCCCAACAGTTGTGATGGTATATTTTTCTCATTTATATTACTTTCTTTGTGCATATTTCGCCTGCTTTTTTTTACATAAGCATGCTTCGCTGTATATAATGTTTGTTTTATTTTTTGGTTATCGTTTAAAATTCGATTGAATTTGGTTTTGATTCGATAGATCATCGAATAGATATGATTGTTCAAACTTATCTCGATGTTATGTTGATAATACAAGCTATTAATATTTTTAAAATAGTCTGTTGATGGTATCCCGAATTTCGAATACAGTCAATGGTATAATTCGAATTGGTTATGATATGAGTATTATTGATAGATGGGTTAACTGTTTCAATTTCATTCGACCAAATTTCATACTTTTCTGTGGATACATAACCGAATCGCAACTGATTTGATTCTCATTGATTGCAACTTATTCGAATTGGATTCTGATTAAGGTTACGATGTTGTTTCTCTAATTAATTCCGTGAAGATTGGTGTGGATTATTGCTCAGTTCATGAATCTGTATATTTTATCATGCCTCTGTCCATTGACTGTGTAAAGATTCTTGACTTGATACGATTTCATCCGATTACAATGGAGGTTGTTTACGCATTGTTATTTTAATTAAAGGTTATCAATTCGTTACTATGACTAGCTGATGACAGTTATGACCATATCTATGAACTGTTGGAAATTCAGCATATAAAGTCTATGACTAGATTTTATGGATAGAGTTATACCTATTTTATTGTGACCATTTTTGGCTATTGATTAAATGATTTGGATCCTATACAAACCGATAATGATTGTTTTGTATCTGATACGATTTGGTTTACCATTGATTGCATCCATGGAACAGTCTTGTTAAGATTTGATTTGATTTTATTACGATTGGGAAAACAGAGTATTCCCACTCTGTCCCGATTTTATTGGATTCGATTTGATTTTGATTATATATCTGGTCCTGTTTACTATTCTAGACCAGCTACAGAATCAAAATATTCTGTAGCTAAGTGTATAGAGTCATTTTTTTATTGTTTTCTCAATAAAATACTCCTCTAAATTGATCTTTATGTCTATTACATGCAAATTCGAATTGGTAATGGATGTGAGGAGCAGTTGGAAGATATCTTAAAGATTTCACTTACATTTTTAGCTACTTAGTTTAAGAGATTTTTGGGATTATTCCCAGATTGTGTAACATTGTTTGCTATTATTCACAAGGATGTTTTACCTTGTGAGAAACCTATATAAACATATGGTTTTGTAATAATCGAAATCATCATCAGTTGTGGAAGAACAAGGATATGTAATTCTGATTCAAAATGGAGTAGATTTGATGTGTTGTCATAGCTTTTGCTTTTCAATAGATCGATACTTTATCCCAAGTTTTGTATATCATTTTGTTTATGGTTTAGTATTACTTTGTTATCTAAATCACATGCATATGATATAATTTATTACTGTTATACATATCTTGTTGCTTCCAAAAGAGATAAAGGACATAACAATTGTTGATTTATTTTATGAATGATAGCTTTGTCTTCTTCGTAGGCTGAATTTTTATATAAGTTTTCTGCACAATAGGTTTCCCTTTTGCAGGAGATTTATCATCAGAAAATTGTTATGATTTCTTTTATGTCTTGTTTGTCTTGTACCACTCTTCAAGAAGCAAAATAGCTGATCGTTTTCGAGAGCCTTAAGGACTAAATGGTGTGAATTTATTCCTCCAACCAACTTAAGAAGTCATCTTGCACAGGGCAGACTTCGAGTGTTTCCAGGTCAATTAGCTAGATATTTACTGTTTCAATTAAGTAGTTTAATGTAGATGTAATCTTAGTTAGATTTATATTAGATTGTTTTATTTCAGTAATATATATTAGATTGTTTAATTTCAGTTAGATTTCTTTATGTTTCATAAATACAAAAAATCAAAAAAAGAGACCCTTGGCTGTCTCAGGGCAGCTATCATATTAGTTTCACAGGTTTTAATCAAATCTGTAATTTGTCCATATTGTACATTTGTGAATAAGGAATATCATAGCTGACAATTAGGTAGTTGATTTGAGTTATTATAATCATAATTAGTATCTTGTATATATAAGTAGTTAGTAATTTCTAGTTAGATTAGTGTAGTTAGTTTAGTTTGTTTTATTAGTTTCTAGTTTCCTTTATTTTAGTTAGTTTCTTGTATTTAATTATAGTTTAGTTTTTTTTAATTTAGATTAGTAAGATTTCTTAGCTCAGATCATTTCTCTCTGGTTTTCATAGAAGACCTTAGAGCGGCCAACGGAGCCGTTAAACTCGTCAGGGTGGTCCATCCCAAACAACTTGGGTTATTTAGACAACCCTGGACCAGTTCCACTCTCCCAGTTGACGGACGGTCAATTTAGCCCATCAACAAATCTTGCTAGAAGGAGGGCCTAAACTAAATTAATGGCACGAGGTGGTTGAAAGACTCCTCCAGCCCCTAATCGCTCCCCTATAGTGACTAGAAGTTGTTCATTCGACAGTATTCCCCCTCAAAAAACAACTACTTCAACTGAGGATCCTCAGATCACAGTTGAGCCAGCGACCCCTAATCCTACAGGCAGTGATATACAAGAAATTTTTAGACAATCTCTTATTAAATCACATAAAGCCTTTGCTAGTCTTAGGCAACCAAATCGCCCGTGGGGTAAAGCTCTAGACTTATCTGAAGTCAGAGAACAACTAGGTGATATAAAACTTGTTGCGAATCCTACAGATCCTAACAATAATCCTGCTGTGGGAGGATCTGGGATACCTCCTTCACCACCTCCCTCATCTCCTTCTTCTTCTGGAGGAGATTCCTCTTCTAGCAAAGGCAAAACACCTTCTCAGCCTTCTACACCCACTACCCCAATGGCAAATCAGAACAACCCTGCTAGACCTTGGTTGGACCAGGATGTCGTAGCTGTACCTGGAGACCAGCACCCTTTGCCTAAGCATCCAGAGAAATGGCTTCCTAAGTTTGAGCCCGATTCAAAACAGATAGCTGAAGATCATATCAAAAAATTTATGTTAGACATTAGACTCCGTAACGTTGAACATGAAGATGTTGTCTATAGGTTGTTCCCTTACACCTTTGAGGGTAATGCATCCACTTGGTACTTTGCCCAGCAGCCTCACACTATAGTATCTTGGGAAAAATTTGAGTCATGTTTTTTGGAAAAACTTGGAGATGGTAAACCTCTGGAAATCTTAGTCATGGATCTTTCAAACTTAAAAATGAATGCAAAAGAAAAAGTTAAAGATTTTAATCAAAGATTTTTAACACTTAAGAATAGAATCCCTACAGACTCTATGCCTGCTGAGAGCCTTGTAATAGGTTACTACACTAAGGCTTTACATCAAAGTATAGCTATTTGGGTGAAAAGATCCAAAAAGTCTACGTTGTTAGAAGATTTTGAAGAAGCTACTCAAATTGAAAAAGACATTCTTAGTCTTAAAGATCCTTCTAGCAACGAAACTGAGATTGTTCCTTCTTCCAAGAAAAAGATTGAAATTCTACCCAGACCTACACAAAACAAGACACAACCTGAAAACTCTGATTTGGAAAATTTAACCAAAGTTGTTCAAAAGTTATCTAATCAAGTCGTAGAATTAAAAAGGTCGACTGAGGAAGCCTCTTTGAGAAAAGGACCCTACAAACCTCCTTTCCGAAAGCCTTTTCCCCAAATCTAGCCTAATCCAAACTATGAAGGCTTGAACCTAGAAAGTTTGCAATGCACACTACAGACAATTCTAGGAGCCCAAGATGACGTGATCCCTCCTGACATCCCTCAAGAGGAGGTTGAGCAGGAAACAACTCAAGAAGAAGAATCTTCTCCAAATATCTTTGGTCACCTCTCAGACAGTATCTTTCAAGCCAACTTTGAGACTATGCACCCTTACAATACTAGGAGCAAGACCACAAATAAACCTCCTGCTGTGAACACTACAACTTTACCTCCGAAGCCCTCTAAATCGGTAGAAACTAAACAGAGTAATGATAGCCCTAAAATAGATTATGATGTTTTTGAAGATCTTATAAAATTACGGGCTAACATTTCTATTTATGAGTTGTTGAAGTTTCCGTTTTTTTTACAGAAGATGTTGCAAAATATTTCAGACAATGGAAAGAATGGTAATTCAAACGGTAATAAGGTTGTGCAAAGCAAAGTTCCGCAGAATATTTCCACAAAAAATAATCTTGATCCTCAAGATAAAGGAAGCCTTCCTGTACAAAATGTAAATAATGTAAATAATGATGTAAATAGTGTAAAGAATTCAGATAAAGTAGTTGTACAGAATACAAGTAAGAAACCTCAAGTTACAACTCTAAGCACTCGCAAGAATGTTCCTCCTTTTCTTTTAACTTTCGAAATCTTCAACAGAAATGTGCATAATTGTATGGTTGACTCAGGAGCATCGTCAAATGCCATGCCCTGGTCAGTCTGTCAAAAGATTAATGCTGAAGTCGAACCATCTTCCTTGAAAATCATACAGCTTGATCAAACAGATGTTAAAGTTATGGGCGAGTTAAAAAATGTATTGATTATATTATCGTCTAATCCTAAGGTTCATCAAGTTATTGATATAATTGTGGTGGATATTCCGGAAGTGTATGGTATGTTTTTGAGCAGGGACTGGTCGGAGCAGCTGCATGGTTACTTCGGAACGGACTAGTCTCATTTATGGCTTCCAGAAAACGGCAAGCCCAACAAAATCAGGGTGAATCGTGAGCATTACCTCAAGTTCACGGTAACAGACTTGAATGACTCCAATGAACCATATACATCTCCGGCTGATTCCTCTGAAGTCCAAGGAATGGAAACCTACTTCAGAAATTTCACAGCTGAAATTTCACCTATCAACAATCCAGAACAACGGTCCGAGATCTTAGCATACACACAACCAACAGCTTCTATTCAACAACTTGATAAGCCCAATAACAATCAAATTTGGTCTTTGTATTTTGACGGTTCCAAGTCAAAAGAAGGAGCTGGTGCTGGCTGCATCATTATCGATCCGGTAGGTAATAAAACATTATTGGCTTGTAGGTTAGAATTTTAATGTACTAACAACATTGCAGAATACGAGGCTTTGTTACAAGGTCTCAGAAAAGCCTTAGACATGCACATTCAAAATCTAGTTGTATTCGGTGACTCTGAGATAGTGGTCCGATAGGTGAGAAATTCTATACACTGTCTTACCTCGCATCTAAAATGTTATCAGTCCAAGGTATGGAGTTTAATAAATAAATTTTCTGCTTTTAATATAACTTCCATTCCTAGATCCAATAATACTGAAGCAGATCTACTTTCTAATGTTGCCTCTAAACTTCTTCCTGCAGAAGGCTTATCTCCAAACGCATTCTCCGTGGAGCTTTTGTTCCGACCATCTGTTCCAGACAATATCACGAACTGGAGAGTATTTGATGATGATCGACAAATCATTAACTTTATGCACATGGAAGAGACCTTCCAAGGCTCTGTGATAGATGAACAAATGCATGATGACAATTTGCATGACTTTACGGTAATACCTAATCCGAAACCTTCTGAAGCTCTATCAGACATGGTAAATTCCTTACCCAAATCTGTTGCTAGATTATAAAATTTTTATGATTTTGAAGATAAATTCAAAAAAATGGTCAATTGTAAAACCAACAGTTCCTCATTAATTTATGAAAAGGTCAATTTAGGAACCGGTGAAAATCCTCAGTATATCAACTTAGGCTTGGGATGTTCAAAACAGGAAAAAGCTTCTTTTGTTAAATTATTTAAAGAATTTAAGGATGTCTTTTCTTGGACTTATGAAGATCTTAAAACGTTTGATCCTAATATTATACAACACGTCATCTCAATGAAACATCAAACCTTGCCTTTTCAACAAAAACTGAGAAAAATGCATCCCAAACTAGAACCGACCGTACAAAAAGAATTGAATAAACTCCTAAATGCTAAAATAATTTTTCCTGTCAGACATACTCAATGGGTATCCAATCTCGTCCCAGTGCGGAAGAAAAACGGGGAAATTCGGCTTTGTGTTGATTTTCGAAACCTCAACAAAGTGTCTGATAAAGATAATTATCCTGTCCCTCCTATGGAACAGATACTTCAACAAGTATTTGGTTCCGAGAGGCTATCTTTACTAGATGGTTTCTCAGGATACAATCAAGTCTTAATGTCTCCCCCAGACCAGTTAAAAACTACCTTCCATACCCCGTGGGGCACTTATGCTTATCGCAAAATGCCCTTTGGATTGATTAATGTCGGTGCTACCTTTTAGAGAGAAATGGATATTTCTTTCTGAGGATTGATCAATCATTCTGTGGTAGTCTACCTAGACGATGTAACTGTGTACTCCAAAAACAAAAACGATCATCTAGCTCACCTACGAGCTGTTCTGCTATGATGTCATAAATTCGTTATTTCCTTGAACCCCAAGAAATCTATCTTTGCAGTAGAACAGGGTAAATTACTCGGATTTATTGTATCTAGTGATGGAATGATTATTGACCCTGAGAGGACACAATTCATTGCTAAACTCCCCCCACCTACCTCCAAAAAATCTATGCAGTCCTTTCTAGGTCAGATCAATTTTGTGAGAAGATTCGTCCCCAGCTTCTCTGAAATGGTCAGACCTCTCCAGAACCTAATAAAGAAGGACACCCAATACCACTGGGGACCCATTGAAAACCAATATTTTAATGATATAAAGAAGGCCATAATTGATGCTTCGTCTCTCATGAGCCCTGATTTCTCTCAAGACTTTACACTCTACACTTTTGCCTCTGATCGTTCTTATGCCGCAGTTCTAACTCAGAAAAACACCGAGAACAACTAAGTACCCATCGCCTTTATGAGCTCTTCTTTCAAAGGTGATAAACGTAATTATCCAGTGGTTGATCGACAAGCCTATGTTGTATTCAAGAAAGTTAAGCATTTCCGATCTTATCTTTTGAAGTCAAGAACGAAGGTCATTGTCCCATACCCTGCCGTTAGGAATTTGTTAGTGCAAAAAGAGTTAGGAGAGAAAAGAGCCAACTGGGTCACCTCCTTGCAGGAATTTGACTTAGAAATCATCCCAGCCCAAATCATGAGAGGCCAAGGGTTATGTAAATTGGTGGTTGATTCAGAATTTGAACAACAAGAAGTTAATGACATATCACACCTAGAAAGACCTGATCAGAGTATGATTTGTTGTACTCAAAATCTCGTAAGTCCTTGGTATGATGATATTAGACACTATCTTCAACATGGATCAGAACAACATGGATCAACACCCCGTCATCTTGACCCTGCCAAAAGAAGATCTTTGAGATTAAAGTCTGCCTCCTTTCATCTGGTTAACGGTATATTGTTTCGTCAGAATTTTGATGGCATATTGATGCGTTGTCTTGAGAAAGACGAAGCAGAGAAAGTCTTGCTTGAGTTGCATGCAGGAGAAGATGGTGGTCACTTCGGTGGTGATACTATTTCTCATAAAGTTTTAAGAGCCAGTTACTACTGGCCAACAATTTTTAGAGACGCCCACGCCTTGTGTCGAAAATGTATCATTTGTCAGAAAGCGTCAGGGCGATTGCAAAAACCAGCCTTCCCTTTGCAACCCATCACAGTCGATTCTCCTTTCCAGCAATGGGGCCTTGATATCATTGGTCCTATTAACCCTCCATCCTCACAATGACACAAGTATATTATGACAGCCACTGATTACTTTACTCGATGGTCTGAAGTAGCCGCGCTAAGAACTGTTAACACAAGTCAGGTGATCTCTTTTCTTAACTCGCATATCATCACTTGTTTCAGCATACCTGATTGTTTAGTATTTGATAACGCTTCATACTTTTCCTCTCTTGAGATGAGTAACTTTTCCTTAGAGAAAGGAATAAAGCTTAAGTATTCCGCGAGTTACTACCCCCAAGTTAACGGCTTAGCAGAATCAACCAACAAGAACTTGATCAAGATAATCAAGAGAACCGTGGCTGAAAATCACAAGAACTGGCACAACGCACTACTTAATGCACTGTGGGATGAGAGGGTAACACCCAAAGATGTTGTAGGTAACTCTCCCTTTTTCCTCATTTATGGCAGAGAAGCCATTTTGCCGCCTCATATTCTTCTTCCTTCGCTCCAATTATCGCAAAAAGTTCAAGAAGAAGAATGCCCCCCTTTAGAAAGCCGTATCAATGCTCTGATGAAGTTAGAAGAAGTAAGAACCCAAGACAAATGTAAATTAAATCAACATCAACAATTGATTAAAAGTTGGTTCGATTCTAATTCTGCTTCTGATAGGAATTTTGAAGTTAGTGATCTCGTCTTAAAGTGGGACAAACCACACGAAGGGAAGGGTGAACACACTAAATTTCAAAATTTGTGGCTTGGGCCATTTTTTATTGCTGAAAAGTTGGGTCCTAGTTCCTTTCGCTTGCAGAGTCTTGAAGGGCAGCTTGACACCTACCCGATGAATGGCCAAGCCCTGAAAAGATACTTTGCCTGATTTCTATCTTTGTATATTATGTAAATATTTCCTTTTGTTTTTATTTTTTCTTTCGTTTTCGTTTTATGATTTTGATTTGATTGATCAGTTTGGTGTGTTTTTGAAACATATGCATTCTTATATACTGAGTCATTCAGACATAGACCATAGAAAAATCTCATCGCTGAAATAACTTCTGGAAGATTGTACAAACATCAGTGAAGATAATATTGGAAAAGTTGTTTGAAAGAAGCTTGTTAATTTCAATCTTTAAGTGAAGTTTGTTGTGATTATCTTTACCTTTTTACGCTGCCCCTTTTCCATAAAGGAATGACTCAAAAGGATGTCTCCCTATCAAAGTGAGTTTTTTTAGAAATAAAGCATTTCTGGAGATGAATAAGGACACTATCACAAAGTTCTGATGAGGTCTAAAAAATGTGAAAAAATATCAAGATTTTTCAGCATCACCCCGCTCAGCTATCCATAAAGGAAAAATAAAATAAAAAAGACAAATAAGAGCTGTGGGAAGTGTTTGTAAACCCTCCGGGATACTGAACAGGTTCGTTGGTAGCGGGTAAATGCAAGCATGGCGCCAATACAACTTCATCGGTGTACTGAACAGGCCTGCTGGCAGCGAAGCAATGTCGGGTACATGAAAATCTTAAAAAAAATATGAGAAACCTCTTTAAAGTCCTTTATTCTAATATAGAGCTTCTTGACAGGATACAGACGTCCGAGTGGGTTAAATGGCAACCCTTTCGAGGCTATGGATGCCTGCTGATAGCAGTGGCCATGCCAACAGTATTGAAGATTTTATCATAAAAATCATGACTTGTTGATCTTTAAGACTGTTATTGGTTTGCATCTTTTAAAACTTCGCTGAAAAAGAGGATTGATAATGATGTAGTACGATTTTCTGTTTGTTCTTTCAAGACAAATTTTTCTTTGATGTTCTGATCTGAATTCATTTTCTTTTGACAGAGATAACTACTTCTCCTAGCATGTCGACATTGTTGCCAACCAATCATTTTTTTTTTTTTCTCTTAAAAAACGCTACATACACCCCTTGTTTCGTTAATGACAAATCATCGTCAGCATTGTGCTTCTAGACATTTGTTTCATTTTTGCAACAATTGCAATTTGGTCTCGATTTGATTTTCACAACTGTAATTGTGAAAATACCTCTTTCATCGTTTGGAATGTAGTCGTCTTTTATCGATTTCTCCAAAAGACACTTGACCATTGGTTTATCACATGACTGCTAAAGATTTTCTCGAACTTATGTCCTTGAGCATACTCTTACCTTGATTGCGCATTTGGATATGTTTGATTGCTAAGCCTTTGGGCATAAAAGTTTATTGGTTTTATTATGATCTTATAAAAGTTATAATGGATTTGGTCTTATTGCTTTGATTCTTATTGCTATGGGCTTTTCACTCAGCTATTATATGAGAAATTTTGGATCATTATGTTCTAAAAACTTTGGAATGTAAACATTTCAATGTGCAACGAATACATTGGTAAGTTTATGAAGTCAATTCAAGAAATAGCAATGGTTTGAAGGCGCATTGGTTAATCATATTGGATTTTAAATTACAAATCGATGCTTGGTATATTGTTTGGTAAGTCGATATTACATTGAATGATTCATGGTTTCAAACTATGTATTGGCATCGATTAAATTTAACCTTAGTGTAAAATGATTGATTGACACGATGGATGTTGGATATGGTGTTGGATTGAACTGTACACTTGGCATGAGTATAACGCATGATGTTGGTTCTGCTTCGGGTGAGTGGCACGTTAATATGATTACACACCTATTTGTTGGCCGATACGCATGGTATAAACGATTATGATTTAATAACACTGTACTCAGTCATTAATATAGTGTGTGGCGGTGGTAATCCCACCACCTTCACACGCATGCAGTTAATTCTGGTCTATTCGAGCATAGAAGTTGTCAAACCCTATCATTTTTTGACTTTGTGAATTGTTTCATTCAGTTTGAACCCTACCATGTACAGAGGTTATGGCTCCGGTCGTAAGGTCCAAGCCCAACGGGTGCCAAACACTGTTGACATTTAGTGGTGCATGCAGCGACCTGGAACAACACGGGTGGCTCGCTTTCATAAGGAATTTTGATGGCTATGACCTCACTGTGGCTCGACAATTTGCGTTATCGTTCGATGGCTGTCGAGCCAAAGTTGGAGATGTCCAACTTGAAATTACTGAAGAATTTCTCAGCCTGGCAACCAGCTTGCCTGTCAAGGGACAAAAATGGTTGAAAAGTTGCAAGGTAGATGATGTCCCATGGACATTACTGTTCCAATATCTCACAGTGAACTCATGCGATAGAGGGTTGCCTGCAAAGATGTTGAAACCCCGCTAGTATGATCTCTTGATGATTATCAAGCGTTTCGTTACTTGTGAAGGCAGGTACGGGTTTATTTTCTTATTCCACCTGCGTTTACTAATGGTTTTCACGGGTTTTGAACTAATTATGTCTCACTGTCTGCACCGAAGTTTGTTCAAAATGGCTAAACGATACAAGCGTAGCCAGGCTGACACTAGTCTCTTCCATGTTGGGTTGATCAAAATGGTTTTAGTTTATGAATTAGGGTTACGTTGTGATTCTTGGCATGATTTTCTCAGCCGTAATGGTTTTAGAGAGTCTAACCCTCCACAGGTAGATAAGCCCATGGTGACCGAGAGAAAACCTGCCTCTATGCCTTATAATGTTTTATTACCTAGACATAAGCCCGAGTCACCTACGAGTTTGCCTAAGGCTGTGCCAAAACAGACCGAAGTTGCTAAATCTACAACCCAAAAGACTAGAGTGAAGACTGGTGTTAATCCTCGAGGAAAGAAAAATGCAAGATTGATCTCTCGCATGGCGAGGAACAAATCTAAGATTCCTGTCAAAATAGAGCCTATCGTGGTTAGCGAGGACTTTGATTCAGACATTGAATGATTTCTCGCCGAAGAATATCCTTACTCCAATGGATTGTGTAGCAAACCGCCTCATGATTTCGTCAAGAACCTACCTCCTTGTCTGCAGGATAACCCTCACTTTCCTGGTATTGAACCACTCCATGAAACCCTCGGGGAATCATCAAAACCTTCTTCTGTTCAGCCTGTTGCTGCACCTTGCAATCAATGTGGGTTATGGGTTGAAAGATACTATTTGGATGTACCTACGTTGCAATCTAGGATCTACAATTTGGAAAACCAAGTGGCAAAGCTCATTGGTCAGAATGCAAAGGTGCAAACTTCCGATAAGAAACAACGAACCACAGGTTCAGTCCTGTTCAAAAACGTTGAGTCTGCCACTGCAATTATCAATTCAAAATTGACATAAGTCCCAACAGTTGTGATGGTATATTTTTCTCATTTATATTACTTTCTTTGTGCATATTTCGCCTGCTTTTTTTTACATAAGCATGCTTCGCTGTATATAATGTTTGTTTTATTTTTTGGTTATCGTTTAAAATTCGATTGAATTTGGTTTTGATTCGATAGATCATCGAATAGATATGATTGTTCAAACTTATCTCGATGTTATGTTGATAATACAAGCTATTAATATTTTTAAAATAGTCTGTTGATGGTATCCCGAATTTCGAATACAGTCAATGGTATAATTCGAATTGGTTATGATATGAGTATTATTGATAGATGGGTTAACTGTTTCAATTTCATTCGACCAAATTTCATACTTTTCTGTGGATACATAACCGAATCGCAACTGATTTGATTCTCATTGATTGCAACTTATTCGAATTGGATTCTGATTAAGGTTACGATGTTGTTTCTCTAATTAATTCCGTGAAGATTGGTGTGGATTATTGCTCAGTTCATGAATCTGTATATTTTATCATGCCTCTGTCCATTGACTGTGTAAAGATTCTTGACTTGATACGATTTCATCCGATTACAATGGAGGTTGTTTACGCATTGTTATTTTAATTAAAGGTTATCAATTCGTTACTATGACTAGCTGATGACAGTTATGACCATATCTATGAACTGTTGGAAATTCAGCATATAAAGTCTATGACTAGATTTTATGGATAGAGTTATACCTATTTTATTGTGACCATTTTTGGCTATTGATTAAATGATTTGGATCCTATACAAACCGATAATGATTGTTTTGTATCTGATACGATTTGGTTTACCATTGATTGCATCCATGGAACAGTCTTGTTAAGATTTGATTTGATTTTATTACGATTGGGAAAACAGAGTATTCCCACTCTGTCCCGATTTTATTGGATTCGATTTGATTTTGATTATATATCTGGTCCTGTTTACTATTCTAGACCAGCTACAGAATCAAAATATTCTGTAGCTAAGTGTATAGAGTCATTTTTTTATTGTTTTCTCAATAAAATACTCCTCTAAATTGATCTTTATGTCTATTACATGCAAATTCGAATTGGTAATGGATGTGAGGAGCAGTTGGAAGATATCTTAAAGATTTCACTTACATTTTTAGCTACTTAGTTTAAGAGATTTTTGGGATTATTCCCAGATTGTGTAACATTGTTTGCTATTATTCACAAGGATGTTTTACCTTGTGAGAAACCTATATAAACATATGGTTTTGTAATAATCGAAATCATCATCAGTTGTGGAAGAACAAGGATATGTAATTCTGATTCAAAATGGAGTAGATTTGATGTGTTGTCATAGCTTTTGCTTTTCAATAGATCGATACTTTATCCCAAGTTTTGTATATCATTTTGTTTATGGTTTAGTATTACTTTGTTATCTAAATCACATGCATATGATATAATTTATTACTGTTATACATATCTTGTTGCTTCCAAAAGAGATAAAGGACATAACAATTGTTGATTTATTTTATGAATGATAGCTTTGTCTTCTTCGTAGGCTGAATTTTTATATAAGTTTTCTGCACAATAGGTTTCCCTTTTGCAGGAGATTTATCATCAGAAAATTGTTATGATTTCTTTTATGTCTTGTTTGTCTTGTACCACTCTTCAAGAAGCAAAATAGCTGATCGTTTTCGAGAGCCTTAAGGACTAAATGGTGTGAATTTATTCCTCCAACCAACTTAAGAAGTCATCTTGCACAGGGCAGACTTCGAGTGTTTCCAGGTCAATTAGCTAGATATTTACTGTTTCAATTAAGTAGTTTAATGTAGATGTAATCTTAGTTAGATTTATATTAGATTGTTTTATTTCAGTAATATATATTAGATTGTTTAATTTCAGTTAGATTTCTTTATGTTTCATAAATACAAAAAATCAAAAAAAGAGACCCTTGGCTGTCTCAGGGCAGCTATCATATTAGTTTCACAGGTTTTAATCAAATCTGTAATTTGTCCATATTGTACATTTGTGAATAAGGAATATCATAGCTGACAATTAGGTAGTTGATTTGAGTTATTATAATCATAATTAGTATCTTGTATATATAAGTAGTTAGTAATTTCTAGTTAGATTAGTGTAGTTAGTTTAGTTTGTTTTATTAGTTTCCAGTTTCCTTTAGTTTAGTTAGTTTCTTGTATTTAATTATAGTTTAGTTTGTTTTAATTTAGATTAGTAAGATTTCTTAGCTCAGATCATTTCTCTCTGGTTTTCATAGAAGACCTTAGAGTGGCCAATGGAGCCGTTAAACTCGTCAGGGTGGTCCATCCAAAACGGCTTGGGTTATTTAGACAACCCCGGACCGGTTCTACTCTCCCAGTTGACGGACGGTCAATTTCGCCCGTCAACAATTTGTCAGAAGAGGTGTTACACATAAAAAATACTCACTTTGATAGTGTCGCAAGTGTCGTCATTACAAAGGTCGCAAGTGTCACATTTTGCTCACAAGTGTCGCAAGTGTTAAAGAAAGCATACTACCATGATGCCTATGTCATGCCTATATTGACATGAGAAGGACACTTGAAACACATCAAACACTTGATTTGGAAGAGGAGGAAAGGTTAACTGGTCTCATGAACCTTTTTCCATCTGAAAACACTCAAAAAACTAAGTTTTTGTAGGGGAGCTCTCCCCTATACCTCTTTTGGGAGTGTTGGCGCTCTCCCTACACTGTTTGGGAGCGCTATAAAGCTTCTTTGGCCCTTCTAGAGGAGCTCTATTGATTCTAGGAGTGTTGGAACTCCCCTAAAGCCTACTAGGGAGTGCTATAGCGCTCTGATTTCCCTTTTGAGGGAGCGTTACCTATTTTGGGAAGCAATTGATTTGTTGAGAAAAATGGGGGAAGGATATTTTCATTATTACAAGGCAGTTGGGTTCAAATTCTCAATCAAGCCATGATATTAGGGCATATCTCTAACTGGAGGAGGAAAATACTCAACTCACCCAAAGGATATCTCAAGTTGTTGAGCCTCTCCAAGGATATATAAGAAATCTTTCTCATGGTGAAAGGGGACTGAAAAAGGAGAATCACACTAGACTTATGATCTTATAAGTGGTGCTAGAACAGAGATATTTTGGAAGAAAGAGACCTATGATCTCATAGGGAGAAATCGGTGAAGCTATCATCATTCAGATCATGGATCTTTTGAGCAAGGGTTAGACAAGGAGAACTTGACGAAACTGTTGCAATCCATCTATGGTTGTAAGCAATGTTTTGTCCTCATTAATATAATTTGCTTGGATTGTTTCTTTCTAATTCATGTTCAATCTCACATGAATTTGTCTCTTTAGTAGATAGACCTATTTAAGACTAATCTTGATAGAGTAGGAAGTGGTTGTACTTTCTTTGTCTACAGTGCTTATCAAAGAGCGAAAGATTGGAGCTCAACTCGGAGCATGCAGGAACAAACACCGATAAAAGGTACTTATTTTCTCCTTCCTTCTCACACACTAGTCCACCTAGATCTAAAAGGAATTTAATGACCATGATAAGCACTTTTTGTTTTAGAGTTAAGAGTCTAGCTCTTTGAGGAGATCTACCTGTCCGCAGGCAGATTTTCCTTCAACAAAAATTGGCGACTCCACTGGGGAGAGTCGAATCAAAACTTTTGATTTTGATTTTTCCTCTTAGACCTTGTTCACCCCTTCATATCTGATTGAATTTTATGATTAACTCTTTACCTCATCACACTCGGCTTACCTGTCAAAATTTTATTAAAATTTTGGGTTTTTGGACATTTTTATGAGATTTTTGAGCCTGGCGCCCCCCTGCCCATGTTAGTAGAGCACCAACACTCCATGGAAGTGTTAGACAAAGCCTTATAATGCTCTGGTTGCCCATATACCAGAGCGCCAACCCTTTTTTCCCAAAATCTCTTCAAAAATTGCAATTTTTGGAGGTCCAAACCCTGTTTTTTCACTTACTGAGCTGCTTTGTGATTCAATGATTCTTCCTTTGACCTTTGACATACTTCCTCCTAAGAAATAAACACCATGTTGTTCAGATTTTATTCCCTTCTTCATTCTTTTTTATTTTTTGCTGTTGAGAGCTTGAAATCGATCCCCTACTTTCTTCTCTCCTATCCGACTAAGTGAGAACTCCAGTGAAGGACATCTGAAGTCTATAACTCTTCTCATTTGGTTCTTTGAGGTCATATGATCCAATCTATTTTTCCTTACTTTTGCATTTTTTGGTTTTCTTTCTCTTGTTTGATCACAAAAAAAGGGTGTGTTGTTTGTGCGAAATCTGCATATTCTTGTCTGAATCTCCTTGATCTGAAAGGGTAGTTGGCAGGAGAAATTTTTCATTGAATTGATTATCATTCGCATACAAATGACAAAAGTACATATTAGTGATTAGTTTGCATATTATTTTTCATTTCTGAAATGTTGTAGCATCATATTGGATTTGATTGAGAACAAAATTGATTGAGGGAATTCCTTATCGAGTGTTTGATAGTGAAAACGACTCTTCCTCTTTCTCTTAAATAGGTATTCATTGAAAAGAAATGATTGCTTATCATATTTCATGAATATTTTTGGGAATTGAGTCATCATTCCATCAGTTTCACTTTCATACACCCTCTGAGTAAACAACAACCATTAAAATCAATGCTTAACTAAAATTTATCAGACTTTTTACATCTTTGTTAGCAAACCTACATTAGTTTAAGGTCTAGGGCTTTGGAATAGGTTGAAAAGATAACTTTCCAAAGATATCAAACAAACTTAGTATCTTGCGATAGGGAGAGTCAAATCCAATTGTCGTATTGTCTTGTTGGGATCCCCCTCTCACACAGGGGTTACGCACGAGGTCGCATTCGGGTGAGTTATGAAGACTATCCCTTCGTGGCCCAACTGTTTGTAGTGGTCGGATCGTATATTGGGGGTCACTGGAAGGTATACCCACTATTATGTGTGGGAGCCTTTCAAGTTGATTTCAGACTTGTTACCCTACCCATACCTTCTGACTGGACTGTCGACTATACCCGCCGAGGGGCTGACTATGAGTTGGTGACCTTAGTGTCCACAATCTTTAGGGTCTCACACAAGGTGACGGTGAAGGGAAGTCTCACTCTACCTAGAACAGATGTTGGTCAAACTCACTCGGGCTCCTTGGAGGGTAAATCCACAATTACTGCATGGAAGCTTTCACCAAGCCATAAGTCTGTTAAGCATGTCGCCAACGTAACTGATCCACCCGCTCTATCCCCACCCCTTCCTATTTTGATCTCGCGACGTTGGATTTCATCACCAACTAGTGGTTTCATCGTGGGAAGGTTTTGTTTGATTGATTTCTTCTCAAATTCATAGCATGTGTTGTTTGTTTTACTTAGTGGACCTTAGGACGAGTCAGTGTTAATGGCATCAAATCCTGGGAGTACCAATGGAGGAACCCCTTCTTCTGGGGAACCTTTTACCTTTCCTTCATTTGGAAACTTTGGTCCTCCATATGTTGCCACATTGAGTCTTCTAGGATTCACTATTGGATTACCAATTTGGTTGTTCCCCACACCGGTGATCCTGAATCCTCCCAATGTTTCAGTTGCACCCAATACTTTGGATGTCAATACACCACCCACACATCAACCTCATGTCGACTTTTTTCCTTCTTCATCCATCAAGTATCCTTCATTTCTCCTTCTTCACCTAGTGAAAGCTCTAGAGCAAGTATCCAGGTTGATCAGAAGAAGAAAAAATGGAAAGAGAAGAGAAGAAGAACCCGAAAACGACAAAGACCCCAACAAAATCAGATGTTGGCTTTAAGAAACCAATTACTATTAATAGTACTAGGAGTGTTGATGAGGTCAACAAGATTAAAATGAAGAATCCAAAACCCAAATTCCCTTGCATCCTTTGTAAGGGTGACCACTTTCTGAGGGATTGCCCCGGTCTTACCTAAGTCTTAGAAATGTGGTCCTCCACATCATCGGCCTCTATCGGTCATGTCGATGATACCCCGTCAACTAGTGATGTTCAGGTTGGTAAGAAGAACAAAACTATCAAGTTCCCTTGCATGTTATGTAAAGGTGATCATTACTCTCACCTTTGTCCTTGTCTAGACGAGGCTTATTCTCTTTTGGAAAAACTTCAAATTCCAAAAGATTATCGTAAGCTTTCCTCTGACCCATCGTTAGTTGATGGACTGGTCAATCCGGTTCCATCCTCAATCACTCTGATTGATCAGGTGGTCAATCTAGTTTCCTCTTTGATTGAACCACAAACCCAAGTGGTCGATCTATTTCCTTCCTCGGTCGATCCCACTCTCCCATTGGAGGGTGACACCAAAGTGGTCAATCCAGTTTCGCCATCGATCGATCCCATTCCTCCATTGACGGATGCTAAAGTGACTGATCCAGTCCCTTCCTTGGTCAATCCCACTCTTCCTCTGAAGAGTGCCAAAGTGGTCGATCAAGTATCTCCATCAATCAATCCCATTCCTCCATTGAGGAATGTTAAAGTGACTGATCCAGTCCCTTCCTCGGTCAGTCCCACTCTTCCTCAGAAGAGTACCAAAGTGGCTGATACAGTCCCTTCCTCGGTCAGTCCCACCCTTCATCCGAAGAGTTCCAAAGTGGTTGATATGATTCCATCATCGGTCAATCCCACTTTTCCTTTGAAGAGTTCCTGCGTGGTTGATATGATCCAATCATCGATCGATCCTACTCTCCCTCTAGAGAGTAAACCTGATACTGCCCATGTTTTTCTCATTAATACAGACTCTACTATGACGGGGGGCATTCCTCCTTCTCTTGCGAAACCCCCTCCAAGTAATGAGGCCATCTTTTATTATTAGGGTGTGCTAACTAGACCTCGCCTTCCCTCCCACATTCCTTTCCATATTATAGTACAGGTTCATGGGCGGGACGTTCCTCAAACGCTGATAGATGAAGGTGTGTTCGTTAGTATTTTATCTTCTTTTGCTTGGTATGCTTTCGGTTGTCTGCAGCTTGCACCTATTACACAGAATCTGTTAGCTTTTAACAAAAGAACTAGTCAACCTTTAGGGATCCTTCCTCATTTTCCTATAAATTTGGGAGGGAAAACTATCTTTATCGATGTCATGGTAGTCCGAGACCCCTTGGATTTCGCTTTACTCCTTGGGCGAGATTATGTCTATGCTATGAAAGCTCTTGTATCCACGCTTTTCCGTGTGATATATTTCCCTCATGATGGAAGAATTGTGACTATTGATCAACTTTCATTCATTGGCCCTGACTGGGTTACCTCCCTAAGTGGTTCTTATATGCAGACAGTATCACCCCCGCCACATGTCAATTATGTGGTGTTGTCTCCCATGAACTCAACTTCCGATGATTTGGATATGGTAGTTGACATGGTGATCTCTTCGGTAGGGTTATTGGAGCCTGATCTCCTTACCTCTATCACGACCCTCGACATGTGTTCCTTCCAGAGTAATCGTCTTCCATCCAACAAAGATCTCTTGGAAGCCATGACCGAGTTTTGTCCCTTGACATGGTATCCTTCTAGAGCGTTATCCTCTTGGAATCCATGATCAAGAAGCAACCATGAGCATAGTTTCTCTTCTCTGTGGCAAGCTCATTAAAAAATGAAACAGAGGCCTTGAGCATAGTTCTCTTCCTGTGTCAAGCTCGTTAAAAAATGAAACAATCACCTCTCTTGAACCTTCTTTTCATCCACCCTTCTCCTTCGGTGAATGAATCGAATCTTGGAGGGCATGTCTCCAGCCTTTGCTGATCATTCTAGAGTGAAGACACTAGCTTTCAAGCTGGGGGCATACCGAGCTTAGTCTTTGTTCTTTCTCGTGCTCGTAAATACATGAGAATGCATCCAGGTAGACTTTTATCTCTTTTTCGGACCTGTATGGATACACGAAAAAGGAACCCCATGGAGTCTCCTTCAAGATCTTTTCGGACTCTCTAAACATGAAAAGGTTGCCGAGTGATATTTCTTTCTTTCCCACTCGTTAAATGGTTTGAAAGGGCATCTTTCGAGTGATAATTTATCTCTTTTTCGGCCTCACGAGACTAACATTACGAAAAGGGACAACATTGGAGTCATCTTTAAGTTCTTTTCAGACTCTCTAAACATGAAAACATTACTGAGTGACCTTGTTCTCTTCACGCTCATTAAAGTATTTGAAGAAAACGTCTTTTGAGTGATAGTTTATCTCTTTTTCTGTCTCGTCAGACTACTTTACGAAAAAGGAACCGAGAGAGTTCTCTTTTAAGTGTTTTTCTAGACTGTATAATCATGAAAAACCTTCAAGTTTTTTGTCTTTGGACTCGCTAAACAAAACATCGATCGGACCATATGGGATCGAACCCTTACTTCTTTCAGTTCGTTAAACAAATGAAGAGGAACTTACCAAAGGTGAGTTTTATCGAGCATGTGTTATCCTCCTCGAGCTCGTTAAATTAAAAGGAGGTACTCATTTATCTGGATGGGGGAAAAATTGAAAGAAGCAAGACAAGCAGTCTTTTGAGAACATTACCAAGTAATTGTTAGAGTCGCCCTTGAACATGGCACTTTGTCTTTTGCACACATTATAATCCACTGAACCTCTGCACTGAGCCAATCCTTTGAGTTTCTTTCACTCCTTTGGGTCACCTGACGTAAGTCATAGCATCCACTACATCATTAAGTTTTGGTCCATGCCATGTTTCTGATGTTGTGCCTCAGTGTTCAAGGGAAGTATCTGCCTTGAGAGTCAGCCATCACACAAATATCTTGTCTCAATACCCGTGTCGATCCATGTTCATTTGATCTACCAATTACATATCTATGTCGGTTTCGTGTCGTTTATGGGGGATACATCAAGGCCCTCCTTCGACGAGCCTATTCCTGTTGAATTCAACACATTATCCAGGAATTAGACTTAGAAAATAGTTAGTACTTTGGGACCTACATGCCTCAATGGCATGCCTCCTCACGTTCGACAATAGGTTTACATGATTGACCTCTGATCGAATGATTTCACAGATGTTTGACTTCAGCTCATCCATTCACATTTTTCGGAATATAATAGAGTACCTTGGGACTCATTGACATTAATGGTGATTTCCCTCGCGCTTGTTAACGGTTTACATCATTGACCGGTAATCAAGTGGTTTCTGCCATGTTTGACATCAAGACATTTATTCACATGGCTAGATTCGTACTACATCAGGATTGGTAAGAAGACCCTGGGTTGAGTGATCACCTTGATATGTACTTTGCCCAGGTTGCGATGGAGTTTCTCTTGAACAATGACACATATACTGTTACATAGATCCACTTTGTATTGGTCGTGGCTATGTCTTGTCATTTCGTAGATCCACTGTATATTCTTCGTGGCTGTGATCAGTTCCGGTCATGGGAGTATATATCCATAGTGTATTTTCAGTGGCTATACCTTTTTATCAATACAATTATGGATCCACAGTGTATTTTATGGCGGCCATATCTTGCAAGTCTTCATCACCCAAGCATAGGTATGCCTTCCTTGGGTTTGAAACATGTCATAATATTTGTTGGATGTTTGTGTGCACCTCTTGTCGGGTTCTTTGCGTCTATACCCTTGCTTGAAAGTCTACAAAGAATTTGAGTTATCAGTTCATCTCTTCTAACTTCATACTTTGGGGGGCAATCTGTTACACATAAAAAATACTCACTTTGATAGTGTCACAAGTGTCGTCACTACAAAGGTCGCAAGTGTCACATTTTGCTCACAAGTGTCGCAAGTGTTAAAGAAAGCATACTATCATGATGCCTATCTTCTGCCTATAACGACATGAGAAGGACACTTGAAACACATCAAACACTTGATTTGGAAGAGGAGGAAAGGTTAACTGGTCTCATGAACCTTTTTCCATCTGAAAACACTCAAAAAACTAAGTTTTTGGAGGGGAGTGCTCCCCTATACCTCTTTTGGGAGTGATGGCACTCCCCCTACACTGTCTGGGAGCGCTATAAAGCTACTTTGTCCCTTCTGGATGAGCGCTATTGATTCTAGGAGTGTTGGAGCTCCCCCAAAGCCTACTAGGGAGTGCTATAGCGCTCTGATGTCCCTTTTGAGGGAGCGCTACCTATTTTGGGCAGCAGTTGACTTTTTGAGAAGAATGGGGGAAGGATCTTTTCATTCTTAGAAGGAAGTTGGGTTCGAATTCTCAATCAAGCCATGATCTTAGGGCATATCTCTAACTAGAGGAGGAAAATCCTCAACCCACCCCAAGGATATCTAAAGTTTTTGAGCCTCTCCAAGTCTATATAAGCAAGCTTTCTCATGGTGAAAGGGGACTGAAAAAGGAGAATCACACCAGACTTATGATCTTATAAGTGGTGCTGGAACAGAGATATTTTGGAAGCAAGAGACCTATGATCTCATAGGGAGAAATCAATGAAGCTATCATGATTCAGATCATGGATCTTTTGGGAAAGGGTTAGACAAGGAGGACTTGACAAAACTATTGCAATCCATCTACGGTTCTAAGCAATGTTTTGTCCTCATTAACATAATTTGCTTGGCCTGTTTCTTTCTAATTCGTGTTCAATCTCACATGAATTTGTCTCTTTAGTAGATAGACCTATTTCGGACTAATCTTGATATAGTAGGAAGTGGTCGTACTTTGTTTGTCTACGAGGCTTATCGAAGAGCGAAAGATTGGAGCTCAACTTGGAGCGTGCAGGGACAAACACCGATATAAGGTACTTCTTTTATCCTTCCTTCTCACACACTAGTCCACCTAGATCTAAAAGGAAGTCAGTGACCATGATAAGCACTTTCTGTCTTAGAGTTAAGAGTCTAGATATTTGAGGAGATCTACCTGTCCACAGGCAGATTTTCCTTCAACAAGAGGCATCACCAAAAATATGTGTGGTATATAAATCAACGCATCTACCACTATGTTCGTTGTTCCTTTTATGTAATTATTCTCGAAATTGTACTCGCTACGCAATTCCAACCAACGTCGTTGTCGCGCGTTCAATTCGATTTCCGTAAAGATGTGAGTAGTCGATAGTGGTATGTTTTTAGTTTGAATTTCCATCCAATAAGGTAGTGTCTCAAAACTCTCAAGGCATATACAATGGCTAAAAACCCCAAATCATGTGTTGCATAGTTCTCCTCATGACTTCTCAACTTTCTCTAGATGTAAGTGATCACTCGACCGTCTTGCATCAAGACTTTGCCTAAGCCTTCCTTGGATGCGTCAGTGCATTCCAAGAAGTCTATGTCCATGTCAAGTACCTTTAGTATCGGTTGTTTTCAACAAATCATTGAGCCTCCAAAATTCCTTTGCGCATTTCTCGGTCCAAACAAACTTCTTGTTCTTCTTCTCCAATTATGTAATTGAATTTTCTATCTTCGAAAAATCCTCAACGAACCATCGATGGTATCCTTCTAAACCCATGAAGCTACACACTTCAGGGATATTCATTGGCGTAGGCCATTCCATAATAGCCTCGACCTTTGCTAGATCCAAAATTGTACCTTTGTCAGAGACGCCATGCCCTAAGTAACGAATCCTTGATTGACAAAATGAGCATTTAGACAATTTCCCTTACAATTTGTTCTCTCGCATACACTGTAGTACCAAGCACAAGTGCTCATCATGCTCCTCCATAGTCTAAGAGTAATCAAAATATTGTCAATGAATACTTGGACAAACTTGTCAAAGTATTCCAGGAACACCCTGTTCATCAAACTAATAAATACCCCTGGGGCGTTCTTCAGTCCAAATGCTAAAACAATAAACTTGTAATGTTAAAACCTCATCTTAAAGGTGGTCTTAGCGATTTCGTCTTCCTTGATCTGTAAATGGTGATACCCTGATCTCAAATCGATCTTTGAAAACACTATCATGCCTTTCATATGATCGAACAGATCATCAATCCTTGGCAACAGATACTGATTCTTGATCGTTTCCTTGTTCAATTGATGGTAGTCAATGGAGAGTCTCCACGACCCATACTTATTTCATATGGAAATAAGAGGCACACCCCACAGTGACACACTTGGATGTATGAGTCCTAGGTACAACAACTCCTTCAGTTGAATTTTCAACTCCTACAACTATGGGGTAGACATTCGATAAGGCGTTATTGGTATCAGTTTAGTCCCTAGTTTGAGGTCTATGGTAAATTCCAATTCCCTCTCCAGTGAAATTCTAGGTAACTACTCAGGGAAGACGTCCGCAAACTCTCTCACCACTGGCAAGTTTTCTAGACCTTTATCTACTTCCTTCTAGTTTAACGCTAGGATCGCAAAAAGATTACATCCCTTACGTATGCTCTTCTGTAGCTCCAAGAAATATATGAAACTTAGGGAAACTCCCTAATTCTGGCCTACAATCACATGTCTTTGTCCATCATCATCGACCAAGATCAACCATTTTGTATTACAGTTGAGTATCACCTCATGCGATTCCAACAAGTCCATAGCAATCATGATGTCATAAGATCCTAAGATCGTGACATACAGTTTGGTCCTATTGCAAAACTCTCTCAGGTTAAGGCTACATCCTGTAACCTTCCCTCCAACCTTCAGTTTGGATCCTAAATCCATTTCTACAAACATAAACTCATCCTTTTCGACTACCTTTACCTTAAGTATAATTACTGTTGCACCAGAAATGAAACTCTTTGTAGCACCTAGATATATCAAAATACTAAGGGTCTAGTTAGTGACGATACGTGACGTATTGAGCATAGTCGATTAGGGCTTTTCTTGGTGCTTATTCACCACTGCATGAATCCAATGGGCCTTTCCCAAGTGTCCCACGGTAACGGGTCTAGTTGATCTAGATGCTCTGGTCCTCTCCATTGGGCATTCACACTGGTAATGTGGCTCCCCACATCTCCAACACCCTTTATTCGGTCCAATACTCCTGGTACCCGAAGTAGAAGTTGATGACCCACCAATCTAGAACCCTGGTCTGTTCTTTTGAACAGGCCTAGACTGCTCTAGTTGTGTTCGACATTGTTGTTGGCAATGTTGTCCTCCATAAGGAGTGCACTGATGAGGCGTTGGTCACCGAGGTGTAGTGAAGGTGGATCCTCTATGGAAACCATCATATCCTAGTGAGAGTCTAGTTGTTGTCTGATGCTTCTATGCACTAGATCACACCTACCCTACTGGTCTCGCTAGATTCCTTCTCTGAACCCCGCTTATAAGCTCCTTTTCTACTATGAGGGCCTTCTGGACAACAACATGCAAGGTTTGGGGCATCAAAATCCTAACCTTTGCATGAATGTTGAAATTAAGGCAAAACAAGAACCTGTTGACCTTAAGTTTTTCGGTATTCAAGTCCAAAGAATACCGAAGAAGCTCCATAAAATGGGCCTCGTACTCGGGCACCATACGACTTCCCTATCGCAAGGCGTTGAACTCATTGAGATGACACTCAATGAATTCCTTCGATAGATACTTCTCTCGAAACCGTTCCTCGAACAGTTCACATGACACTTCTTCAATGACCATGTTCAATTGCAGTAGGAGCATCTTCCACCATAGAAGAGTCCTCCCCTTTAGTTGAAATACCACGATGCGAACCCTCATGTTGGAGGTATAGTCACAAAGTGCAAATCACATCACCATATTCTCCAACCATGCTTCTGCGGATGCATTGTCTGAGGCACCAAAGAATTCGGGAAATTTGACCTTCTCAAGTTCACGGTGAATGCTACCAGTATCGACCGGAGCGTGTGGTGGATCCTCAGGGGGTGTCGATGCCTTGGCCTCATCTCTATCCAAACGGATGATCAGTGCCTCAAACATCTTTTGAAAGGACCTCATCAACCCAACCACATCACCCACAACTATCTATTCCTTCCCGACAACATGTTTGTCTCCCTGAGGGTTAGACCCCTTGGGCATGGATGCTATTGGAGACTTCATGCCTCCTCCCCTAACACCCCATCATCTTCCTTCACAACATCCTCTAACCATGATTACCTGCATGAATACAATTCAACTTAATTAGAAACATTATAATCAAATATCAATCAACAAAAGTTGTAGTCATCCCAAGTCGTGGGTCAAACTGACTCTGATACCATATGTAACGAGCCCCTTCATTACAACTACATGCGACGCAAAGCAAGTGATTTTTTTTTTTTAAGAAGGAATGAAATCAACAAAAAAAATTAATCAACACAACTTGACGACGAACACAACTTAGGTATTTAGGAAACAGACAACAATGATCCAACATACTAGCACATCATGCAACTAGACGAAACATGCCATAATCAAATAGACAAATAAAACGACTAATCTATGGGAAAACATCAAGATCATCCATACAAAACCAGCATCAAATGACACAGGTAACTTGAACCTTCACGGAGAGTGAGGAAAAAGCACAAACAAGAGTTACAACACAAGAACCAACATAAATTACAATGAACATAACACCCACATCATGAAACACATGACTCTGCCTAGGTTATCCTTCGCTTCTATCAATTGGGGAGTGAAATGATCCCCTCATCATGAATCATTGTTTCACAAAGTGTTGGGTGTGATAGTAACCAAGGTGCAACATAACGTATCTAGACCAATAACTCACAAAAACTCCAACACACTAGGAGACCAAATTAACTGTCAAAAATACAAGAATATTGTACCCAAACACCCAATCGACAAGTCAACAAGATGCAAGTGACATCATTCAATAATTAAATTGCACAACCAAATGAAGGATTTCTTGTTTTATTATGAGGAACATTTTAAGGAATTCTCCCACTCTGTAAAACATAATAATTTGAATAATATCTAAAATTCGTGTGCATGGATATTCTATTTTAATTCTCTATATAGTAGAATGTTATTTGAAAGCTAGCTTAATCATATGTGATATAAGAAGTTAGTAGTTACAAATGTTACGCCAAAATAATGTTTACCATCATAAACAAAGTAAATTAATATATTAAGAAAATGAATTCAAGGGGTTTTCTTTTTGGATTAAAAGAACTTCCACCTCATCTTGTCTGTCAGTTTAAAATAGTTGTCTAGAAATAATTATGCTATCTAACAACAATATGCCAACTAACGATATCGCTATCTAACGACAATATGCTAACTAACAACAATATGCAAAATAAAAATATGCTAATTAACATCACTATCGAAGAACAATATGCTAGATAACAATATGCTATCTAAAAATATTCTATCAACAATAAAATCATTGTCTAATCAACAGATAAAATTGGTGTCTAATAAAATCCCTATCTAATAAAATCGTTGTCTAATTTTTGTCTATCAATATGATATCAACAATAAAATCATTGTCAACAATAATTCGTTGTCTGGTTGATGAATCGTTTTCTAACACAGTACTACTGATTATTAATAGTCGTTGTCCATTAACAAGTCTATTGATACATCTATTGGTAAAACGAATGATAAATATATTAATAAATCTGTTGATAACGTTGGTTATATATGGGTTGAATTAGCGAGAAAATCGTGGTGGAAATTCAGTGTAATAAGACAAGAAAATCGTGGTTCAACAATGACATGGATGTCTAACATAATATTCTTTTTTATTAAAAAGAAATTGTTGAATAAATACTGTGTCAAATAGCTTGTAAACACTGTGTAAATTCGTTGTCCAACGCCAAGGAAAATCATCAAAAATAAAATCGTTGTCAAAATCTATACAAGATCTCTTTGCTTCATTCATTATTATTAAATCCACAATCATGCACAACAATCCATACAACAATTATTATTAACTTCGCTGTCAAAATTATTAAATTTGCAGTCACACACATTCATAAATTCGTTGTCATTCATATCTAAAAACTTTGTCTATTAAATATGCGATAAGAAAGAAATGAGGAAAGGAAATAAAGTCTAACTACGATGTCAACAGAAATAGTCGAGGGATTGTTTTGTAATCATAAATGTTAAATAAATTTTGTTTAACATAACATATATCATCTGCAAAGAGGCTCTCTTGAGATGGATTCTCATGCAGTACCTTGAAATTTATACCCAACCAAAAGTATGCCTTCAATGGCTTAAATGGAAGATTGAAGGCAATGCTTTGTTATAGTAGAGTGATAAAATGTAAAGAATGATATAGATATGGAAGGAAACTTGTAAATTTTTAGTGCAGTAGAAGAATTGTAAGATATTTTAATGTAACAAGGGGGATTATTCGTCTCACAAAAATCACAGAGTAAAAATGGGTAAAAGTCATGGTACACTCCAGAAAACATCACTGGGTATTACAGGTGAATTTGCTGAGTAAAAATACAGGGAGAAATTGCAAGTCAAGGAGTGGAAATTTTTGAGGATTGACTCACATTGTTGAATGAATTTTGGGAAAAATATGCAATGATTACTTCTCCTAGGTGGGAGAGAATGCTAGAAAACGTAGAGAGAGATAGACCAAAACTCAGAAACTTCAAGATGAAGGTAGTTGGACAAAGGCACAATGAAACACACAGAAAATCAAACGAAGAAAAAATATCACTAAAATCATAGAGAAATAAAGAAGTAATTTCACTGTACAGAAAGGGATTTGTTGGGTAGAGAAATTATCCTTCATTTTATTATCCATGCACAGGAAATAAGGGCAACTGAATCTAAATCTTTAACATCGAAGTGAAGGAAAGTTGATTCGGCTCCTGTTCGACTGCTCACGCAGAGACTAATAACTTAAATGATAAGGGACAAAAGATAAAAACAGATTTTTTCTTTGTATTAAATCAATAAAAACAAACGCAAAGAAGTCATTTCAATCAAAGTTTGGGTTCTCCATGGGAAATCAATTCAAAATACAACGAGCATAAGGCTGGGATGACTTTAAGTTCTCTGATCATAAAACAATGGCCTCATTAAGAAAATTTGTTGAAAGATAAAAATGAAATCTCTGGATAGTTTTACGTTGATTAAACATAAACTTTAACACAATAGAAGTACATTACTGAAGGTGAGGGAACAATAATTAAACCACATTCAATATACAAATATGTACCATAGATAAATGAGAAAGCTCTGAATTCATTGTCCCATGCGCACTTCATCCATATCCCGCTTGCCAACCAATGTGACCTCACTATTACCTCTTAGACAATGCTAGGGGTACTCTTCTTCCACCTAAGCCCCTTGAGCTACAAAGTGGCCAAACACACAATACCAAAGAATAAGAGCACACAACTCTCCTCTCAAGGTCGATCTACCACTCATTACCTAAGCTAGGTATCCCAACTCCCACAAGAGAAAGTTTAGTCAAGGTAAAATTTCAGTAGCGTAACATTATTCAAGACAGACGTGATCCACACTCTTCCTCTGCCATCATTTTATAGATTTTTCTTAGTCATTAGTGTAACACACCCACGATGGGGCTAAAAATAAAAAAAATATTTTGTCCTTCTTATAGGAACAAATCCTCTTTCTCTCTACAGGTTCTAATTTGGAGATTCTAGGACTGAGCCCGAGCCTCCAGTCAAGATTCTCCAAGTCTAAATAAAATGAGACTTTCAGACCATGATAGTCTCACCTCTAAATCAGACACAGGCCCTTTCAGTCTCTGTTGTAGGTTTTATGATATCCATGACCTTCTCCTTCGCACTTCAATGAAGTCTCAGAGTTGGAGTTATCCCCTTTTCTCTTAGCCTCTCCTTGAATGTGACCTTGGCGATGACCATGCGATTGTGGGCATGACCACAAGAGGTTTGGGGTCAAACTACTTTTGGTCCCATAATCCTCCTCAAGTCTCAACGTGTCCTCCTGATGAAACCATGGTTTGAATTGTGGCCCACCCTCGAGATTTTAAACTTCACGCAACTCATGTCCCTGCAATCCTACGGGATCATCGATCTCACCATCTTGATGATACTATTTCAATCGACAGTTCAGATCCATTCCTCCCAAATATAAAGACAAGATCTATCCCTCCTAGATCAATGACTATGATCTCTTTGCAATTCCAGACTTTAGGGTTTTGAAATCTCAAACCCTTCTTCTTTCGTACTTCAAACTTCTCAAGATGATTATTTGCAGACACATATCCTGCTCGATCAATGGTCTTTCTTTCACTTTGGGTGTTTGACCATTCAACCCAAATCAACGGTCCTCCAACCCTCTTCTTGATCGACGGTCGATATCTCCTTCAGGTTTGGGACTTCTGAGATCTCAAATCTCAAACATTTTCCCCAGTGAATTTTATCTGAAGGCTGTTGACGCATACCCCCAACCCTCGGGCCAAGATCCACAAAAGATCATTCCAAATCTACCCCTGAGTCAAATTGACTCTTCGATTCCTCCTCAAGGAATCCCACACACATAGAACAGTGTTTTCCACAGGTCCTTATAGGTATGCCCACGTGATTAAACACAAGGCATCACCATGATCTCCTGCCCACAATAAGATCACGCCCTTCCCCGAATTGGGACTTCGGGATTTGCGATTGCATGATTTCTGTTGTTGACTTTCTGGCTCTTCAACCCACTGAAACCTGAAATGCCGAAAAGCCAAAATCTTTGCCCGCGTCCTCCTCCATAGTTGTATCACGCTTCACGACTTAAGTAATTCTGGAACAAAGAACCCTGACCTCTTGTCTTTGAAAATACCAAAATGATGAACACTGATGCGTTCAACAAAGGCTAGCTCCCCATTGAAAATTTTCGTTGATTTAGAGTTTCGGACTTCGTGATTTCGTGAATCCGGATGCAAGACTCCCGACCCTTCAACCTCCAAAACCTCGAAATGGTCAACAAGGTTGGGCTCCACCTATCTGGCAAGGACACACCACATGTCCACTCCACTGTCCTCTGTCTCTATCATGGACTCTTTCCACCTGTCACACAAGCTTTCTGGCTTTCGGTACTTGAATAAGCCTTCGACTGTCGTTCATTATTTTAGGCTTCCAGGTACTGGGAGTTCGAGACTCTCGATCCCAGAATGCTACCTCCTCTGTTTTCTGACACCCGAAGTGTTGAAATCCTGAAATTCACGCCAAGTCTAGTTGCAACCCACAACTTCAGGATTTTCACTACACTATGCACTGACTCCTTATCATCAAGACCTTCGAAGTACCGAAATCCAGACATCTGAATTTCCAAAAATTCCACTACTCACCTTCACATGCGATGATCCATTTCATGATTCGTGAATGTGCGAGACTAAAGGTTTTGGCCTGCACTTCCACCTTCCAAACCCCGAAATGCCAAAATGATCCTCACGCCCCAATTGGTCACGATCAATGGTCCTCATGGAATCTTGAAACTAATGAGATGGGTTCGTCCAACTCTTATCCACCTTGCAGCTCCTCTGGATCCTACGACCCTCAGAACTTCATGAGTTCTCCATGGAGAATCTCAACCATCCAATTCACTCCTCCATTAATCTCTGTGAAATGAGCCAATGGTCTTTCACTGGGACTTAACCTTCTACACGATAGTTTGGCTCCTTGTCTTCCTTTGAACAATTCAAAGGTGTTAACCCTCCTGAGCTTTCTCTAGAAACTCAAGTCTCCAAAGGGCTCCTGCATGCACTCCTTGTGGCAATCTTTCAAATACTCCTGGGTATTTGACCTCTCAACTCTGTGCACTTTCTGCAACAACAGTCCTTCCTCTTCCATCCTTAGTTGATAAGTTCTAAGGCCTCGACTAGCTTGCGCACACCTTGCACGGCTTCTGGGCTTCGCCTATACTTCTGCTAGAATGAGAACAATGGTATCCCTCCTGAGCTTTCTGAGATAAAACTCCTTGCAAATGTTTCACTGCACTCCTTGCACATGTTTCACTACACTCCTTGCAGGAACTCTCTCTCTCAGGAAGAGAAACAATTGAAACTCATTCTTCTCTCTTAGACTTCATACATTCAACATGAAATCATACATTTAACATAGAGTAAGAACAAATGCATAACAACAAGAACAAAACAACTGTAGGAATAGTATTCAATATATGTAAATAGTGAGCATCATAACACCATGAATCTGATTAAAAGCTTCATATATTAATTCAAAGCTCCTGTACATGGGTTCTTCTTTCCAATTCTCTGTTACAGCTCTCTCTTTCTTCTCTATGCTAATGATACAACAATACAATGGTACCAAGGTGAGGGTGTCTATATATGTTTTCCCTCCTACTCTCTAAACTGTCTAATCTATAATTCAAGTCTACCTACTTCCATTAACTATGCATAAATACCTCTACATACTACAGACGAGAGAAACGCTCAAGATCTGTTCACAATATCTTGACATAAATGTAAGTACGCTTCTAGCTATTACATTAATATCCACTCTTTAATTTTCAAAAACATTTCAAAACATGTAAAATGTGTGTTTCACTCCTGCAGCTGTATTTTGCTTTCATGCTTGCTTGACTGGTTTCTTACGATGCTCCTACATCATACTCCCTCGCTTGAAAATTTTCATGCACTCATGTTCATGAGCTCTTGCATGGTCTGTCCATGCTTCTATATTTTTGCTTCATCTTCCCAACTAGCATCTTCAACTAGATGTCCTTTCCATTTGACCAAGTATTTAGAATACTCTTTCCTCCTGGTCCTTTTACTAACCCTCTTGTCAATTATGCTTTCCATCTGCGGCTCTTCAGCTACAGGCATTTGTTTGGTCGATTGAAATTTTGCCTGTTCATCCTTTGCTCCTACTTCTTTAGCTCTATAAGGGTACAAATACACAACATTGAATATTGGTGAGATTCTGACCCCATTAGGTAATTCAATCTCATATGCATTTTCCCCAAATTTCTTTATGACTCTGCATGGTCCAATCTTTTTCATCTTCAGTTTGTTATATGTTCCCCTTGGGAACCTCTCCTTCCTCAGATGTGTAAGAATCAGATCACCAACTTCAAATTGAAGTTCCTACCTGTGTTGATCTGCTCTGTGCTTGTATTCTTCATTTGAATTCTGCAATCTCTCTTTGACTTGGTTGTGAAGCTTCCCTCTGCAAAGTCCTCTACACTAGCACTCCTAAATTTAGCTTGTTCCAAATCTTTCAATTCAGAAAGTCCCCTTGGTTTCATTCCATATACAATATAGAATGGACTCTACCCTGTGCTTCTATTAAGAAAATCATTATAAGATAATTCCACCTGTGGCAGAATGTGATCCCACTTACTGTGGTGTTCAGTCACTAAGCTCCTCAGTAAATCTCCCAAGATTTTTTTCATGACTTCTGTCTGCCCATCCGTCTGAGGATGATGTGTTGAGCTAAAATAAAAACTTGTCCCCAACTTATTCCATAAGGTCCTCCAGAAATTCCCTATGAACTTGGTATCTCGATCAGAAATGATACTCCTTGGCAAGCCGTGAAGTCTGACGACTTCCTTGAAAAACACGTTTGCAATATGAGTTGCGTTGCTGGTTTTCTGGCATGGTATGAAATGTGCCATCTTGGAAAATCTGTCAACTACCACAAAGATCAAATCATAGCCTCTTTTCATTCTTGGCAGTCCCAATATAAAATCCATGCTCTCTGTGTCCCATGGCCTTTCTGGTATGGGTAATAGTTGATATAACCCTGTGTTCTACCTTTTCCCTTTTGTGTGTTGACAAATCCTGCATATGTCCACAAATTTCTTAAAATTTGTCCTTATCCCTAGCCATAAATATGTGTCGTTCAACTTTGATAACATCTTATCATGACCGAAGTGTCTGACCAATCCTCCACTATGTTTTTCTTTCAGAAAATTCTGCCTCATGAAGCATTTTGGAATGCATAGCTGATTGCCCCTGAATAAAAATCCATTTTGGATCATATATTCGATCCATTGGTTTCTGTCACTAAGAATTGGATTCTCATATGCCTCATACGCTTCCTTAAAATCTGGGTCATCCCTATACATTTCTTTGAGGTTATCAAAACCTAAAGTTTTGACTCTGAATTCCTGCATAAGAAAACATTTCATGCTCAAAGCATCAACAACTTTGTTAGCAGTTCTAGAAATATGTTTAATCACAAAAGTAAGATTTTGCATGAATTCAACCCATTTAGCATGTTTTTGGTTCAACTTCTCCTGTTGAGTCACGAATTGTAAAGCATGATTATCACTGTACAAAACAAACTCTTTAGGAACCAAATGATGTCTCCATTTCTTCAGTGCTTGTATGACTGCATAAAATGCTTTGTCATATGTTGAGTACTTGATCTTCGCTTCATTCAGTTTTTCACTGAAATATGCGATCGTCCTATCATCTTGGCTCAAGACTGCTCCAATTTCAAATCCACTAGCGTCACACTTGACCTGGAATGTCTTGTTAAAATCCAGCAAAACTAGAATTGGTTGTTCCGAGATCTTCTTCTTCAGTAGATTGAAACTCTTCTCTGCTTCTTCTATCCAGTGAAAATATTTGTGTCTTTCCTTCACCGTATCCATCATTGGTGTGTTGATTCCACTGAAGTTTCAAATGAATTCCCTGTAGAAACTAGCCAAACCATGGAAGCTTCGAAATTCAAACACATTTTTCGGAGATGGCCAATTCTTAATCACATTTACCTTTTCTGGATCCATCTTCAACTCATTCGCAGAGATAACAAAACCCAAATACATGAGTTATGTCCTCATAAATGATGATTTCTTCATATTTATCAGCAACTTCTCTTGCTGTAATCTCTTCATCACTACAGCTAAATGTTTTAACTGTTCTGCTTTTGTCTTGCTGAAGATTAATATATCATCAAGATATACAATGATGAATTTTCCAATGAAATCCTTCAAGAATTTGTTCATTAATCTCATGAAAGTACTGGGTGCATTCGTTAAGCCAAAAGGCATGACAAACCATTCATATAGCCCCTCATTCATCTTGGATGTTGTCTTCCATTCATCGCCTTCTCACATCCAAATTTGATGATATCCGCTTTTCAAATCAATATTTGAAAAAAACTTGGCTCCACTCAAGCAATCCATCAAGTCGTCCATCCTTGGTAATGTAAAATTGTATCTAATGGTAATCTTATTGATTTCCCTTGAGTCTGTACACATCCTCCAGCCTCCATGTTTCTTTGGGCTAAGCACTTTTGGAACAACACATGGACTCAAGCTCCCTCGAATCAATCCTTTGTCCATTAAGTACTGTACCTGTCTCTTAACTTCTTCATTTTCCGGCGGCATCAATCTATACACTGCTTTGTTTGGTAAACTGGATCTAGGTATAAGATCAATGTGATGGATTATACTCCTGATAGGTGGCAACGAACAAGGTAGTTCGTCCACTACTATATCGACGAACTCTTCCAGTAACTTCTGGATTTCCTCCAGTAAATCATCCACTCTTGTACAGGTCAAAATGATTCTAGGCTTCTTGACCACAATAAATTGTGTCTTCCTTATTCTTAACCTCCTTAAGAAGTTCCTTCCAACTCATGAGAAGTATAGTTTTTCTCATCTCTGTTTTCACTTCTTTATCCTTAATCGACAGCAACATGTGAGTCCTCCCATTCTTCTCTAGGGTGTACATATTCTTTCTCCCATCATGAATCACGTTCCTGTCATATTGCCACAGTCTACCCAACAATAGATGACAAACATACATGGGAATGACATCACATAATATTTCATCCTTATATCCTCCTATTTTAAATTTAACTAAACATTGTTTAGTGACATTTACCTGATGTCCTTTTTGTAGCCATGAGACTCTGTATGGGTTTGGATGTACAACAGTCTCCAACTCCAACTTTTCTACCATCTCTATAGATACGAGATTGTCTGTGCTACTGCTATCCACTATGACTTTGCATACCCTGTCTTTGGTTTTGGAATCAGTCTGAAACAGACTATTTCTTTGGGATGGGTTGTCTACCTCCTTCTCTGGATTCAAGAGAACTTTCCTCATCAATAAATATCTTCCGCCCTCAACATATTTTGTCTCCACATTCTGTCCTTGAGCTTCGGAAATGTGAGTTTCACCACCATTTTTTTTCTTACCTGGACACTCATAGGATTTATGTCCGATATTTCCACAGACAAAGCATTTTACTTCACCACCTCTGCCTCTTCCTCTTCCTCTAGCTCAAGGAAAAGTATTTCTATCGGCATACTGCCCTCTCTATGAACCTCTGCCTCTCTCAGGTTGAGTTTAAGGTTTCTTCCCTTCTTCTTTAGATTTATGAGTTCTGTCTTGGGCAATTGTTTTACCTCTAGCTTGATGATCCGAAATCGGATTCAGAAGCTTGACAAGGCTTGAAAAATGCTCAAAAATGAAAGTGCTCAGAATCCGACGAAACCAACACCATTGCGTCTGTCTCATCTTCCAGATTCCAGTGGTATATTTACTTTGTCAAATAGAGTCCGTATGGAGAAGATATCACATTCTGTCCGAAAAGTCAAACAGGCAAAAAAAATTTGTTGACTGTGCAGTCCATACAGTCTGTATGGACACGGATGTGGCATGTTTGTACACTGACGTGGCAGGTCCGTATAGACAACACATGGTATATCCGTACAGGGGACACACGGTGGCTCCAGGGAGTGACACGTGGTAGGTAGATTGGGACTTTTTGGCGTACGGTTGGACAAATCCTGAAGTGACACATGTCACCACTGGAAGGGTGACATGTGGCATGGGTGATGTTAGCAAGTGACGTGGAAGGCTGAATGGGTAGATGTGACAGCTTCCGAAAAGTGGCAGGCACATGGACCAATGGGCGACTGACACATGGCAGTTTTATGGTCAAATGATTGGGTGCCACGTGGCCCAATCGTGGGCTGCCATGTGGCACCCCGATATTTGTCTATTTGGTTTTGGTTTCAAAAGTTTTTGGAGTCGAACGGATTCGAACCAGTGACCTCCCCCTTTACCAAAGCCTTATCAAAGTCCAAATAACCAATACTCCATGCTATGGTTCTTGT
The DNA here is from genome assembly GCA_009831015.1 of Picea engelmannii. Lineage (NCBI taxonomy): Eukaryota > Viridiplantae > Streptophyta > Pinopsida > Pinales > Pinaceae > Picea > Picea engelmannii. Next base: position 520,218 of record ML779436.1, on the reverse strand, counting down.
TATGTATATATAAAACAATATATATGAATTTAATTAAATGTATTTTCGGCGGGGGGAATGGGCCGAGGCTTAGCCCCAGCCCATGGACCAACGAGAATTACACATATGACCACACCTTACAGCATGTGCACGGTTATATTAGCGTGGTTTCAATTATATAAGCCCCGGTTCTATGTACAAATGACATATGACCGTTGTTTGGAGCTAGCAGGGGTGGCCCGTGCTTAGCCTTTGGGCTAGCGCATGGCCACATGAAGCCATGTGACCATAAAGAAGGTGCGCGCACCTAGGAGAGGGGGCTTAAGCCCTATATAACTATATTATATAGTTATAAAGTGGGTTTTTAACTACATTTTTTGTTTTTAAATGTAATTAAGCCATTTTTAATGTAATTAATCCATTTTGGGGAGTTATTGGGTGTTTTTTGAGCCTAACTTCTTGGAGGAAGTTGGAGATGGGAAACTACCTTCCCAACTATATAACCAATTCCTATTTGAGGCCATGGGGATAGCTTTGAGGGCATTTAGAGCAGAAGGATGTTGAGGAGAAGCCAAGCCTAAGCCAGTTTGAGGCAGAGAAGCTTTTGAGGAGGAGATGCTGTCGAACCATTTCTGAGAGCTACGAACGTCCATTTTGCGTGACATTTTCTTTGCATGGTTCTAGAGATCTGGACGAACATGAAAGGATCAGTCTTGTATCCATTTGGCATTGCAGCGATGTATTTTTGAGCTTTCAAACAGAAATAAAGAAGCCTCCCCCACAGAGAAAAGGCCCGGAGATGTAGGCAAAGTTGTGTTGAAATCCGTTATCAATCTGCATGTTATGGTTTGTTGTCTTTTATTTCATTTCAGATCTGCATATGTGTATATGGCGGTTATAATTTCTCTTCTTTCCTCATTCTTTCACTAAGTTTCTCAATGGTTAATTAACGCATGAAAAATTAAAACTCAACCCTAAGTCATTAAAAGATCCCGACGGATCAAGTGGTATGAGAGCTAGTTGACGTTCGGATTTGAGTTTTGCATGTTAACCAGGGAAGAGCTCATCTCAAGGAAGAAAATGGCATCTACAGGAGAACTTTCTCAAAATGAGAAGGAGTTCAGAGATTCAGTGTTTTCCATGGCCGAGATGGTGAAGGTGTTGTATGAAGACTACTTGGAACGAAAGAGCACGATTCAAGTGAAAGCTTCAAAGAACAGCAAAGGAAAAGAAGGATTGAAGGAAGTGCCTTCTACATCTATTTCAGAAAACATTCTGAGGTATGCAGTGAAGGTTCCTCATCAAATTTTCCTCATTCTCATCAAGTTGGTTTTGGTGCATTTGAAAAACATACAAAAGGTGTAGGTTTGAGAATACTAACCAAGATGGGTTATGAAGAAGGAAAGGGCCTTGGATGTAGAGGTCAAGGCATTGTAAATCCTATTGAGGTTGAGGAAAGGCCTCGATACTTAGGATTGGGACATGGCAAAGGGGACCTTGGAGAGTCTTCCAAGATAGGTTCCAAAACTTCGGAAGCAAGTAATGACTCAAATGGCCAACTTAAGACATTGCGAGAAGACTTCACAAAAGGAAAAGGCACATCACTTCAGGGTTGTGGTAGTGAATGCAAGTCTTCTCCAAAGAAAAGTGAAGATCGACATGGAAGGTATAATGGTCATGTTTTTATTAATTCTCCTTTTGATTATAACAAGCATAATAAAGTAAACTGGAACTTGTGGAATATTTATCCATGTACTTATTGTCATTCACCTAAGAATTGTGTTGCCAAGTCTTGGAGGAGACAAACTTTGTACAGGAAACCTATGTCGACCAAGAAGGAAACACGACATAAAGGCTCAAGTCCACAACGGAAGAAAAAGAAGGGTAAACAGGTCTGGATGCCAAAACCTCATTGCACATTTTGCAACAAGAGTGGACATCAAAAGGCTAGTTGTTGGAAGCTTAATCCGGAGCTTCGTCCAAGGAAGGACAAAAGGATTTTGCATGTACTCATGAAGGAGGAAGGATTACCAGCGAAGCAAGAGGAACATCGTGAAGGAAAGAAACTAGTCACTTGGTTCTGCAAGAAGTGGATGTCTCAACTTCATTGTATTTTGCTTCCATTAATGTAATCATTTTCGTTCAGAGACAAAGAGCAAGCCAGGTGGCCTATCCCGAGCTTTTTGATAGGACAATAACCTTTTGGGGACCAAAAGGTCTTATTGTGGAGAGGCGTGATCCGAAATCAGATTCAAAAGCTTGACAGGGCTTGAAAAATGCTCAAAAATGAAAGTGCTCAGAATCTGACGAAACCAACACCATTGCGTCTGTCTCGTCTTCCTGATTCGGGTGGTATATTTACTTTGTCAAACAGAGTTCGTATGGAGAAGATATCACATTATGTCTGAAAAGTCAAACAGGCAAAAAAAATTTGCTGACTCTGCAGTCTGTATAATCCGTACGGACGCTGACGTGGCATGTCCATACGTGACGTGGTAGGTCCGTACAGATGACACGTGGTAGGTCCATACAGGGGGCACGTGGTGGCTCCAGGGAGTGACACGTGGCAGGCAGATTTGACTTTTTGGCGTATGGTTGGACCAATCCTGAAGTGACACGTGTCACCATTGGAAGGGTGACACGTGGCATGAGTGACATCAACAACTGATGTGGCAGGATGACTGGGCAGATGTATGGTGGATGACAAGGCAGTATGGATTCCAGCAAGTGGCAGGAACATGGACCAATGGGAGACTGACACGTGGCAGTTTTCTGGTCAAATGATTGGGTGCCACGTGGCCCAATCGTGGGTTGCCACGTGGCACCCTGGTATTTGTATATTTGGTTCTGGTTTCAAAAGTTTTTGGACTCGACCGGATTCGAACTGGTGACCTCCCCCTTTACCAAAGCCTTATCAAAGTCTGACTAACCAATACACCATGCTATGGTTCTTGTTATGTATATATAAAACAATATATATGAATTTAATTAAATGTATTGTCGGTGGGGGGGATGGGTCGGGGCTTAGCCCCAGCCCATGGACCAACGAGACTTACACATATGACCACACCTTATAGCATGTGCGTGGTTATATTGGCATGGTTTCAATTATATAAGCCTTGATTCTATGTACAAATGACATATGACCGTTGTTTGGAGCTAGTAGGGGTGGCCCGCGCTTAGCCTTTGGGCTAGCGCGTGGCCACATGAAGCCATGTGACCATACAAAAGGTGCACACGCCCAGGAGAGGGGGATTAATCCCTATATAACTATATTATATAGTTAGAAAGTGGGTTTTTAACTACATTTTTGGTTTTTAAATATAATTAAGTCATTTTTAATGTAATTAATCCATTTTTGGGAGTTATTGGGTGGTTTTTGAGCCTAACTTCTTGGAGGAAGTTGGAGATGGGAAAATACCTTCCCAACTATATAACCAAGGCCTATTTGAGGCCATGGGGATAGATTTGAGGGCATTCAAAGAAGAATGATGCTGAGGAGAAGCCAAGCCAAAGCCAGTTTGAGGCAAAGAATCTTTTGAGGAGGAGATGTTGTTGGACCTTTTCTGAGAGCTCCGAACGTCCGTTTTGCGTGCTGTTTTCTTTGCATGGTTCTAGATATCTAGACAAACATGAATGGATCATTATTGTAGCCATTTGGTATTGCAGCAATGTGTTTTTGAGCTTTTGAACAGAAATAAAAAAGCCTTCCCCACAGAGAAAAGGCCCGGAGACGTAGGCAAAGTTGTGACGAACTCCGTTATCAATCTGCGTGTTATGGTTTGTTGTATTTTATTTCATTTCAGATCTACATATGTGTAGATGGAAATTATAATTTCTCTTCTTTCCTCATTATTTCACTAAGTTTCTCAATGGTTAATTAATGCATGCAAAATTAAAACTCAACCATAAGTCATTAAAAGATCCTGACGAATCACTTGACTTCTTCCTCGGCCTGTTTAACCTTGCTTCCGGCTCATCTTCTCTTCAGCTTTAAGAGCCATCTGATAAGAATATTACACATTCTGAAGGGTCATTATTATCATCTCATATTGGATGTCATATCACAGACCATTCATGTATCTAGAAACTTTTTCATCATTACTTTCCCGATGTCCTACTCTGATGTTTATCTTGTAAAATTCTTCAGTGTATTCTTTCACTGACATCAGCTTTTGTCTCAAATTCTGCATACTCCAAAATAGAGTGATTTGATAATCCTTGGGTATAAATTTGGCTTTCATCTTTGCAACCATTCTATCCCAGCTCTTGATTTTTTGCTTGCCTTTGCAGTGTCTGTCAACCTCCAGTTCATCCCACCATAGTGTTGCATGCCCTTTAAGTCTAGTAACAACATGTTTCATTTTCTTGTCTTCCTTGACATCCTCATAGTTGAAGTATTTATCTAGAGCTCTAATCTAGTATAGAATCTCTTCAACATCTATGTTTCCCTCATACATGGGAATCTCCATCTTTGCTCCGGCACCTATCCTTGTAACAACCCTGAATAGGCATTCATCCGTATCATCCTCGACTAGAGCTTCCTCTCCTTCATTTCCAACTTCATTTTCACTGTCAGCCTCAATGATATCCCCAACATCAACTATGAACCTTTGTGCTATCTCTATGGTATCAATCCTGGAACACAACTCATGCATTTCTCTTTCCACTGCTAGATCAGGCATTGGCATTGGCATGTCTCTTCTCCTTGGTGGCATGGATGTAAAATGTTCCTCTTTTATCTGCTACAGAAAGCAAAGAACTTGTTTTGTAGCTCTAATACCACTTAACATAGAACCCCGACCCTCAGTCCAAGATCTGCACAGGATCATTCTAAATCTACCCCTGATTCAAATTGACTCTTCGATTCCTCCTCAAGGAATCCCACACACACACAACAGTGTTTTCCGTAGGTCCTTATAGGTATGCCCACGTGATGAAACACAAGGCATCACCCTAATCTCTTGACCACAATAATATCATGCCCTTCGCTGAATTGGGACTTTGGGGTTCATGATTGCACGATTTCTGTTGTTGAGTTTCCGACTCTTCAACCCACCGAAACCCAAAATGGAAAAACGCTAAAATCTTTGGTCACGTCCTCATCCATAGTTGTATCAAGTTTCACGACTTCGGGAATTATGGAACAAATAACTCCAACCTCTTGTCTTTGAAAATACCAAAATGACTAACCCCGATGCGTTCAGCAAAGGTTGTCTCCCCAATGAGACTTTTCGTTGATTCGGGGTTTCGGACTTCGTGATTTCGTGAATCTAGATGCAAGACTCTCGACCCTTCAACTTCCAAAACCCTGAAGTGGTCAACAAGGTTGAGCTCCAGCTATATGATGAGGACATGCCAGTTTTCCACTCCACTGTCCTCTATCTCTATCGTGGACTCTTGCCACCTATCGCACAATATTTCTGGCTTTCGGGACTTAAATAAGCCTTCGACTGTCGTCTGTTATTTCGGGTTTCCGGGTACCAGTAGTTCGAGACTCTTGATCCTAGAACACTACCTCCTCTATTTTTCGACACCCGAAGTGCCGAAATCCCAAAATTCACACTAAGTCCGGTCACAACCCACGACTTCAGGATTTTCACTCCACAATGCCCTGACTCCTTGTCGTCAGGACCTCCAAAGTACCGAAATACAAACTTCTGAATTTCTGAAAATTCCACTACTCACCTTCACATGTGATGATCCATTTTGCGATTTGGGAATGTGTGAGACCGAAGGTTTTGGCCTGGACTTCCACCTTCCAAACTCCGAAATGTCGAAATGATATTGACGCCCCAATTGGTCACAATCAACAATCCTCATTGAATATTGAAACCAACGAGATGGGTTCGTCCAACTCTTATCCACCTTGCAGCTCCTCTAGATCCTACGGCCCTCGCAACTTTGTGAGTTCTCCATGGAGAATATCAACCATCTGATTCACTCCTCCATGAATCTTTGTGAAATGAGCCAATGTTCTTTCACCAGGACTTAACCTTTTGCACAATAGTTTAGCTCCCCGTATTCCTTTGAACACTTCAAAGGCGTTAACCCTCCTAAGATTTCTCTGGCAACTCAAGTCTCCAAAGGACTCCTGCACGCACTCCTTGTGACAATCTTTCAAATACTCCTAGGTATTTGACCTCTCAACTCTATGAACTTTCTGCAACAACAGTCCTTCTGCTTTCAACCTTAGTTGATAAGTTCTAAGGCCTTGACTAGCCTGCCAACACCTTGCACTACTTCTGGGCTTCGCCTATACTTTTGTTGGAATGAGAACAATGGTATCCCTCCTGAGCTTTCTGAGATAAAACTCAGAAACCTTGTCAACACACTCCTTGCAGACGTTTCACTGCACTCCTTACAATATCTCTCTCTCTCAGGAAGAGAAACAATTGAAACTCATTCTTCTCTCTTAGACTTCATACATTCAACATGAAATCATACATTTAACATAGAGTAACAAAAAATGCATAACAGTGAGAATAAAACAATTGTAGGCATACCATTCAACATATGTAAGTAGTGAACATCATAACACCATGAATCTGCTTCAAAGCTTCATATATTAATTCAAAGCTCCTGTACATGGGTTCTTCTTTCCAGTTCTTTGTTACAACTCTCTCTTTCTTCTCTATGCTAATGATACAACAATACAATGGTACAAAAGCAAGGGTGTCTATATCCGTTTTCCCTCCTACTCTCTAAACTGTCTAATATATAATTCAAATCTACCTACTTCCCTTAACTACGCATAAATGCCTCTACATACTATAGACGAGAGCAACACTCAAAGTCTGTTCACAATATCTTGACATAAATGTAAGTACGCTTCTAGCTATTACATTAATATCCACTCTTTAATTTTCAAAAACATTTCAAAACATGTAAAATGTGTGTTGCGGTCCTCCAACTATATTCTTCCTTCATGCTCACTTGGCTAGCTTCTTACAATGATCCTGCATTAGCTGTAATCCTCTGATGCATTTCCTCCTATTTTTATGGTTGAGGATTACTTCGGGTCTTCACTCGGAGCTCACAGATTTGTGCCATGTGTCCGCCAAATATGACGGTTATGAATCACTTCAGGAATTTACCTGAAGTTCACAAATTTGCACCACGTGTTCTCCATATATGACGGTTCGGATCTACTTTGGATGATCTGAAAGTCAACGTTTACTTTGGATGTTTTCTAGTATACATAGATTCATGCTACCCGGCCTTTGGATCTGACTGTCCAGATCTATTTCGGCCCTTCTTCACTTCCTCTCTTCGGTGTTTCAGGATTTGGGAGTTTCAAGTCTCAACCTAAAACTCTCAAGGTGATTTCTCTGAAGTCTACGATCTACCTCCACGTGTCTCTTTGGACCTAAAGGCTAGGAATTACTTCGAGACTATACCCAGAGCTCATATATCTATGCCACATCTCTACTGAACTCCAACAACCTAGATCCACTTCGGGTGATCTGACGCCTGATATTTCCTTCTGGCAATCTCATGATTTAGATTCACTCCGAATATTCGGACGAGTGAGATTTACTTTGGACTTTCTACGCTATAGGCTTCGAAAATCTCAAGTCTCAAACTTGCCTCCTCTAGAAAAGATTCCTCTAGAGTCCACGATCTGTCTCCATGTTTCCCTTTTGATCGGGTGGTACAGATTCACTTTGGTTCTTCAGGGTTTGAAAATTTCAAATTTTAACCAAAAACCCTCAAATAGATTTCTCCGGAGTTCAAGATCCATCGCTATGTGTCCCTCTTGAATATGGATGGTCACAAACTACTTCAGGACTTCAAAAATTTGGTAAGTCCTCTTCTCCTGTTTGTGCAAGGTACTAAGGTTTGTGCAACTTATTTAGATCATATAGTTGTTGAGCCTCTGCAATGTGATCCAATGACCACTATCGCTCCTCCTCCTAGGCTTCTGACTTACTCTGACTTGGAAGGTTTTCTAAGTGATCAAAGGATTTGACCCTTGCTCCTCCTACGGGCCGGTCTCCTAGATTTTGTCTGCGCTCCTGAAAGTGCTATTCCTTCCAAGCTTGATCTCTTTGAAGTTTTTTATCATCCCATGCACTCCTTGCATTTTAGAGATTGCTTCAAACTCAAATCGAAGGTCAACGTCGATCGACAGTTCATAGGAATTGTGGGGTCCCCACATGTGGCTTCTTTACCAGGGAGTTTGACCTTCACAATCTGGAAAATGCTCTATTGATTCTATTCTAACTGAGATCATTGATCCTCCAGCCCATCGAGATCAACGACAAGGGTGAATTGTGGGTCGTGAACTAGCGCATCCACTATTTTCAGCTTCGCACTCAACAGTGATTCCCCACCCTCGATCTTTTTTCATAGATAGATGATGCATATCAATTGCAGGGTTTAACTTGACCTTCGTACAACTTGACATCTCAGAGCCTCATGCTCCAAAGTTCCTATACCCAGGTCATGTGTATCTTCATAAAACTCTAGGGCTAAGATCCATGCTCTTATCGGGTTTTTGGTTAACGAAATAAGTGCATGTTCAGAGTCTCCTAGACTACTGGTCTGAAGGGAACACCTTCCCAACTCGCATAGCTTTGAGCTCAGAATCAAGGAAAGGTAACTTGTGAGGTTACCAAATTAATAACTATTCCCAGAGGCTTTCTCCGACTCCGGAACAATGATGTAAATTCCTGGGGAAAGCACCTTCGAGTGATTAAATTGGGGCATATGGGAATGCAAGAAGAATTATAGGTTCTGAAGGAAACAAACTCATATTCATAACTTAATCATTTAATATATAGAAAGAAACCTTTATAGACATGTAAATACTCGAATGCATCCATTATTTACAATTCAAAAAAATAAGGCAAGAAAACACTTATTAGAACCATAGAGTGTGATGTGAATACTAAAAGGGGTGCTCGTTTCCATGCAACCATATGCTCAGTCCCTCCCAATGTATTTATCACTGGCCACCCCCTAGCTTAAGCCATGATTCTTTGAGATTCAATATCTTACTTCCATATCAACGAAAGTTAGGGACGAAGGTAACTCTCCTTCTCCCAATACAAAAAAATAGATAAGGACAAAGGTTACTCTCCTTCTTCTGGTTCAATCTCTAATTTTTGTGATTAGAACTCATTGTTCCTCTTTCAGTCCTTCCAAGAGTTTCCTCTCTCATCTCTGCATTTTCTCTGAAGGTCTCCCTTTTTCCACCACGCTTCGTTTCTTGCCTCCCTCAGCAAGATTGTCTATGGCTTGAATCTTCCAGTCCATGGTCAGGTTTGGAAGCCTTACTGATGGGAAGTCTTCCCCATCCCTCATTAATTCTTGAGGGGACCTTCCCACCTATCACCCTAATGATAATTCATTCCTATTCATAGGGTTGTTCTTATCTGTGCAAATTAATTCCAGCATGGTACTGGTTTGGTGGAGGTGAACGCAACCATCCTTGGTCCCTCCCACCACCTTTCAAAGAATTTTATGGTCTCTCTCTTAGCACAACCCCTCTTTCTGCATTCATGCAACACATAACTATTTTCTATTAAAATAATCATAATTTACATTCATCGACCTTCTACACAAGGTCCATCAAAACAAACATTCACACTTTTAAGTGTCCCATAGTTCCTTGACCCACATAGTTATATTTATAGACTGGGGGAAACAGGGTGTTAGAATTCCCTCCCCCTTAAAGGAATCATCATCCTCGATGTTCTATCTATCAAAATGATATGTATGTACAAAAGTAAACAAAATCGGATATGCATGTCTCATGACATCCTCCATTTCCCATGTAGCCTCATCTGGGCCAAAGTGTTTCCACTACAACTTGACCCGTGCAATGGTTTGGTTCCTGAGTGAGGTTTCCTTCCTGTCTAATATGCATTGGGGTTCTGGTAGGAATTATCCCTCCATATCCACCTGGATCATAGACCATTCAATTATATGATTATCATAATGTACATATTTCTTCAATAATGAAACATAAAAAACATTATGTGCCTTTACAGTGGGAGGAAGTGCTAGCCTATATGCTATAGGTCCCACTCTATCTAAGACTTCAAAGGGTCCAAAATACCAAGGTGCCAACTTGGCAGAGGCTCCCATTCTCAAGGAAATCTTCTTGGGTCTAACTCTGAGATAGACATTGTCTCCAGTATTGAACTCTCTGGGAGTCTTCTTTCTGTCGGCCTAAATTTTCTCTCTATCCTGAGAAATATTTAGATTTTTTCTTATCTAAACCACTTGTTGTTCCATTTTTTCTAGAATGTCAGGTTCGTTTGTAATTATGTCCACTGGATTTCTCCAACTGATTGGAATCTTGCACTGTCCACCATAGAGGACTTCAAAAGGGCTCATCTTCAAGGATGCTTTATAACCGTTGTTGTAGGAAAACTCTACCAATGGTAGGAAGTCTTCCCACTTCTTAGGATTATGCATTACATGCATCCTTAGCATGTCTTATACTATTTGGTTCACTCTTTCTGTATGTCCATCAGTTTGGGGGTGATAAGTTGTGATGAATAAAAATTTTGTCTCCAAACTGGCCATTAGGGATTTCCAAAATTTTGAAGTAAACTTGGTGCCTCTGTCAGATGTAATTTCCTTGGGTGTGCCATGCAGTCTGAATATCTCCTTCATGAAGATGTTGTAAATATCTATTGCCTTGTAGGTTGACTTGACAGGGACAAAAAGGCCAGACTTAGTTTTTCCACAATGACCATGATGGCATCATTTTGTTTGGTCGACTTTGGTAGTCCAGTGATGAAATCCATGGAGATGGTTTCCCATTTCCATTCTGGAATTGGTAGGGGTTGTAACAATCCTATTGGATGTCGGTGTTTTGCCTTAATTTGTTGACACTCTAGGCACTTATATAGATAGTTAGCTATCTATTTCCTCAACCTAGGCTAATAGAGTTGTTTCCTAGTGGTCGTGATCATCTTCTGATGTCCTGGGTGACGAGTATACGGTGACGAGTATATGGTCCCTTATGTAGTTCATCCATTATGAACTTCTTCAATTCGTCATAGTTTGGAATATACAATATGTTTCTATAAGTCAACAACCCTTTCTTGAGCATCTGGTAGCCTTCATACTTCAGTCCTGCAGGGTCTTGTATTAGGTATGAGGTCACTATCTTGAAGAATGCATGTGTCTCTTGTGCATTTCTGACCCTTTCCCTGACATTCGTTTCACAAGCGCTTACTGCTGCTAGATGAATCGTTTTTATACTCCTTATAAGGGCATCAACCACCCTATTTTCCTTTCCTTTTATGTGTTTTATTTCGAAATCGAATTCACTTAGGAGAGCCATCCACCGAGATTTCCTGGAATTGATTTTTGGTTGATCAAACAGGTGTGTCAATCCACAATGATCTTTCATAAGAAAAAATCATCTACCCCTGAGGTAGTGCCTCCACATTTTTAAAGCATGTACTATGGAAGCCAATTCTTGGTCATGGGTCACATAATTGATCTCATTCTCATTTCATTTCCTAAACGTCTATAAAATTACATGTCCCTCTTGCATAAGGATTCCTTCGAGTCCTTACTTATAGGCATCTATACAAACAAGGAAATCATTATCTGGTTCTGAAATCTTTAGCATGGTTGCATGGGTCATGAGGTATTTCAATTCCTCAAATATTTCTTCACATTTCAATGTCCAAATCTATTTAATCCCCTTTTTCTGAAGGGTAGTGATTGGACAACTAATCTTGGAAAACCCTTTTATGAACCTTCTATAATATACCGCTAAGCCCATGAAGGATGTAATATCGAATACATCCTTTAGGGTAGGCCACTCCATAATAGATTTGATCTTGTCGGGGTCTACTGTCACTCCTTCCTTAGAAATTACATGGCCTAGGTAATGGACTTTCTTTTGAAAGAAGTCTCACTTGCTAAACTTAGCATAGAGTTGATGCTCTCTTAGTACTTGAAGTACAAGTATAATATGTTCTTCATGATCCTCCCTTTTATTGGAGTATATTAAGATATCATCAATGAAAACCAATACAAATTTGTTCAGAAATTTGCTGACTAAATTATTCATCAAGCACACAAAAATTGTGGGGGCATTGGTTAACCCAAATGGCACCACCATGAATTCATAGTGATCGGCACTACCACGAATTCATAGTGACAATACCTCATCTTGAAGGTTTTTCTGTGGATGTATTCATCCTTAATCTAGACTTGATGGTAGCCATACCTTAGGTCGATCTTCGAGAATATGGATGCACCTCCCAATTGGTTGAACATGTCATCGATTCTTGGTAAGGGGTACTTGTTATCTATGGTTTCCTTATTAAGTTGTCTATAATCTGTGCACATTCAAAATGTGGCATCTTTATTTTTCACAAATAGAATGGGTGCTCCTCACAGAGATACACTGGGTCGGATGTAGCCTTTGTCCATCATATCCTTTAGTTGTATCTTGAGCTCAAACATCTCTGGCATGCTCATTTTGTATATCATTATAGATGTTGGTACCTCTCTCGGTGTAAGTTCTATCGATAAGTCAATATCCCTTCTCAGAGGTAGACCTGTTACTTCTTCTAGGAATACATCCTTGTATTATCTTAATACGGGGTGGTCCTCTAGGTTTGGTTTGTCAACCTTAACATATTCCAATACCTATATGGAATATAAGGAACACCCCTTTATGCAACACGTTTTCATTTGAAGGGATGATATTTGCCTCACTGAGACATGCTTTTGAATCCCTTGGAGGTTCATATTTTTTCCTTATTCATTTACACATTATAAAGTTTTATGATAACAGTCCAATTTAGTTTTGTAAGCAGCCAACCAATCCATACCAATCAATAAGTCATAAGATCCTCGGGGAAGTACGTTAAGGGTCTCTTGGGTGGGAAGTCCACCCATGATGAATTGACAGGCTGATATAACCTCTGCCAATTTTATTTTGGTCCCAATTGATAATTGCACCAACCAGGGCTTAACATGTCTAATTGGTTGCAGTTTACACTTATCAACAGTCTGAGGGGCCACATAACTCAAATTAGAACCTGGGTCAATTAAAATAGAAAATAGATGGTTGGCGATCATACCTTCCAACTCCACTAGTGAATCTTGGTCATCAGCTTGATTATTGTCCAAGGATGCATAGATTCATGGCATGCTCCTAGCCACATCATTAACGATGGTAGATTTTTGGATATTGTAAACCCTCTTATTGTTCTATTGTCTGTGTGGGTAGTCCCTCAATCGATGATCTTCTCCACAACCCAACATTTTAAGGGTTCCTTTTTTAGGTTATTAGTCTTTCTTGAGGCTATATTAAAAGGTTTATTTCCACTTTGAGAGGGGAAATTTTTCTGATATACACCTTTAGTAGGAAGGCTCCTTCTAGAATATTTTCCATATTTCTTGAATATTAAGGATTTAAACCCTTTCTTATGGAATCACAAACTACTCCTAGTCTTCCAATCCTCATGAGGTATTTTCTTACTCCCAAACTATTCATAACAATACCTTTCCTTCTAGATATTTTCTTCTAAGGTATTCGGTTTGCTGAACTCAATCCTATCCTACTAGGTCTGAGGTAACCCACTAATGAACCGTTGCATTTTTACTTTTTCATATTTTATGTAGGGTACATACCTTAGTAGTTCAAGGAATTTATTGACAAATTCATCTATGCTGAGCTGCCACAGCCTGAGTTCATACAACTCCTTAGTCTTCCCATCCATGTATTTCTTTGACAGATACTTCTTCCTGATGTATTTCTCGCACTGTTTATATGAAAATTCCTTCTCATGGAATCCTTTCACATTCCTAAGGTCTTCCCACCAAATGGAAGCTTTACCATTCAGGCTGAAGATGGCTATTCGAGCCTTCAATTTTTCAGAGTAGTCATGGACTCTGAAGTATTTCTTTAAACCAAGGAGCTAGGCTTTAGCCTCTTCTCCCTTCTTAATCTCTCCATTGAAAGAGGGTGACTTGGATTTCTTGAATTCTTTAGGATCATGATTTTTGGAATGGTTCCGCTTCTTTCCTTCCTTCAAGAATGTGAGTTGGATCTGCCACTAGAAGATCCTTCGGAGTTACTAGATTCCTTTTGAGAGGACTCCACCGATCAGTGTCCCTTGCCTCCAGACTGGGCCTTCTTCGAGGTACTTTTCCCTGTGTGGTCACATATGGAGTCATGTTTTTGGATCTTAGGTGGACTTTGACTTCTCTTCTTATGTCATCAGTCCACATGACTGGTTGTGGGTTCATGTTGTAGTTTCATCTGTATGTCAGATAATCTCTACAATAAGACCATGTTAATTTATGTCTATTTTTATTGCTCCTTTATCAAGCTCTCGTTGTCAGCCTTGTAACTTTGTAACTTGACCCTGAGGCTCCTTAGATTTTTAGACAGATCTGGAGGGGTTTCCACCGCCCTCCTTTCATCAGATTCTTTGTCTCTATTGTGGGAGACAACCCCCACTTCATGACATGTCACCATACTTTAGTCTTGGAGCTTTCTTGTGATTTACTGACTGCTCGAGTGTTGAAAAAAACAATTATTGTTATCTAACAATTTATTAGTTCATGAAAAATACATGGTTCAATTTCTTAAATGCATACACAGAGTAGAAAGTTTCATTACTTTCTTTAATCACATTTTTAATTAGAATTTTTAAGAAAGAGGCAAGGTAGAGTGTCATTCTTTTAAAAGTACTCCAAATAGAGTTTTTAAGCGACTCGGCCGTGAGTCCAAGAAGGCCAAGTGTTGTAACCATGCTCTGATACTAATTTGTAACACACCCATGATGCGGATAAAAATAAATAAAAAATCCATCCTCCTCAGAGGAACAAATCCTCTTTCTCTCTACGGCTTCTAATTTGAAGAGTCCAGGACTCATACGAAGCCTCCAATGAAGATTCTCCGAGTCTAAATCAAATGATACTTTGAGACCATGATAGTCTCACCTATAAATAAGAAACAATCCCTTTTGGCCTCTGTTGCAGGTCTTATGATACCCCTGGCCTTCTCTTTCGCGCTTCATCGAAGTCTCGGAGTTGGCGTTAGACCCTTTTCTCTTGGCCTCTCCCCATATGTGACCTTCACCATGACTATGCGATTGTGAACGTGGCCACAAGCAGTTTGGGGTAAAAATATTTTTGTCCCCACAATCCTACTCAAGTCTCCACATGTCCTCCTCACGAAACCATGGTTTGAATTGCGGCCCACCCTCGAGATTTTAAACTTCGCACAACTTATGTCCCTGCAATGCTATTTGATCATCGATCTCTTGATATTGATGATTCTGTCTGAATCGACAGTTCATATCTGCAGCTCTCAAATCGATGGACCAAATCTGTGCCTCCTAGATCAATGATTTTGATCTCTTCACAATTCCAAACTTCGGAGTTTTGTAATCTCAAACCCTGCTTCTTCCATACTTCAAACTTCCAGAGTTAATGATCTCCAGACACTTGTCCTGCTCGATCCATGGTATTTCTTTGAATTTGGGTTTTTAACCATTTAACCCAAATCAATGGTCCTCCAACCCTCTTTTTGATCGACGATGGAAATATCCTTCGGGTTTCAGACTTCTGAGATCTCAAATCTCAAACCTTTTCCCCAATGAATTTTATCCAAAGGCTATAATCCTCTAGCGTGTGTCCTCATGTTCTGACGGTCGAGGATTACTTTGGGTCTTCACCCGGAGCTCACAAATTTGTGCCACGTGTCCTATGAGTCTGATGGATATGAATCAGTTCGGGACTTTACCCAAAGTTCATGGATTTGGGCCATGTGTTCTCTAGATATGATGGTTTGGATCTACCTCAGACAATCCAATGATCGATGTTTACTTCGGGTGTTTTCCAGAATCCATATATTCACACCACCTATCCTCTAGATCTAATGGTCCATATCTATTTCGGCCCTTCAGTGGTTCGACGCTTCATCTGTTTGGTATTTCGTTCTTTGGGAGTTTAAACTCTCAACCTAAAACTCTTGAGGTGATTTCTCTGAATTCTATGATCTATCTCCATGTGTCCCTCTGGACTCGACAACTAGGAATTACTTCAGGACTTTACCTAGAGCTCACAGATCTATGCCAAGTCTCTATTGAACTATGACGGGCCAGATCCACTTTAGGTGATCTCATGCCTAAGATTTACTTCAGGAAATTGGATGATTCAGATTCACTCCTACTGTTCGGACGGGTGATATTTACTTTGGACTTCTAGATCTCCAAGATTCATAAATCTCAAGTCTCAAACTTGCCTCCTCTTGAAGAGATTCCTCTAGAGTCCATGATCTATCACCACGTGTCCCTCTTGATCAGGCAGTCCATATTCACTTAGGGTATTCAGGGTTCAGGAATTTCAACTTTTAACCGAAAACCCTTTAATAGATTTCTCCAGAGTTCACAACGCATCGCCACATGGCCCTCTTGACTATGGATGATACCAAACTACTTCGAGACTTCAGAACTTTGTTAAGTTCTCTTCTCCTATGTGTGCAAGGTACTAATGTTTATGCACCTTGTTTAGATCAGACGATTTTCGAGCCTCTACGATGTGATCCAATGACCACTATCGCTCCTCCTCCTAGGATTATGACTTACTCTGTCTTAGAAGGTTTTCTATCTGCTCAAAGGATTTGACCCTTTCTCCTCCTATGGGCCCGTCTCTTGGATTTTGTCTGCACTCCTAAAAGAGATATTTCTTCTGAACTCTATCTCTTTGAAGGTTTTCACCATCCCACACATTCCTTGCATTTTAGGGATCGCTTCAAACTAATATTGAAGTTCAACGATGATCGACGGTTCACATGAATTTTGGGGTCCCAAAATGCGGGTTCTTTACCAGGGCGTTTGAGCTCTGCAATATGGAAAGTTATCGCTTGATTCTAGTCTAACCGAGATCATTGATTCTCCAGCCCATCGGGATCAATGGAAAGGTTAAATTGTAGGCCACAAACTAGCGTGTCCACTATTTTCACCTTCATGCTCTGTAGTGATTCCCAACCCTCGATCTTTGTTCATAGATCGACGATGCACATCAATTTCAAGGTTTAACATGACCTTTGTATAACTTGAAATCTCGGAGCCTTGAGAACCAAATTTCTAGACCCAGGTCACATGGATATTCATAAAACTTTAGGGTTATGATTCCCACTCTTAGTCGAGTTTTTGGTTAAGGAAATACGTGCAAGTTCAGATTCTCCTAGACTACTGGTCTGAAGGGAACACCTTCCCAACTCGTAGATTTTTGAGCTCTGAATCAAGGCAAGGTAACTTGTGAAGTTACCAAATCGGTAAATATGCCCAGAGGCTTATTCTAACTCTAGAACAATGATGTAAATTCCTGGGGAAAGTGCCTTCGAGTGATTAAACTGGGGCGTATGGAAATCCAAGAAGAATTATAGGTTCTCAAGGAAACTAAATCGTATTCATAACTTAATCATTTAATATAGAGAAATAAACCTTTATAAACATGTAAATACTCGCATGCATCCATTATTTACAATTCAAAAACATAAATCAATAAAACACTTATCAGAACCATAGAGTGTGATGCGACTGCTGAAAGGGGTGCTCGTTTCTACCCGACCATAGGCTCAATAACTTCCAATGGATTTATCATTGGCCATCCCCGAGCTTAAGCCATGATGTTGTGATATTCAATCTCTTACTTCCATCTCAACAAAAGTTAGGGACGAAGGTTACTCTCCTTCTCCCAATACAAAAAAATAGATAAGGACAAAGGCCACTTTCTTTCTCCTGGTTGAATCTCTAATTTTTGTGATCATAACTCACTTTTCTTCCTTCAGTCCTTCCTTGGACCTGAGAGTTTCCTCTCTTGTCTCTACATTTTCTCCACAGATCTCCCTCTATCCACCATGCTTCCTTTCTTGCCTCCCTCAACAATATTGTGTGTGGCTCAAATCTCCCAATCTGTGTTCAGGTACAGAAGCCTTACCGATGGGTAGTCTTTTCCATCCCTCATTAAATATTTAGGGGGAATTCCCATCTACCATCCTAACGGGAATTCATTCCTGGTCAGAGGGTTATTATGATCTGAACAAATTAATTAGAGCATGTTACTGGTTCGATGGAGGTTAATGAAACCATTCCTGGTCCCCTCCACCACCTTTCACAACATTTTGTGGTCTCTCTCTTATCACATCCCATGTTTCAGTAGTCATGCAACACATAACCAATTTCTATTAAAATAATAATAATTTACATTCATCGACCTTCTACACAAGGTCCATCAAATCAAACATTCACACTTTTAAGTTTTCCATAGTTCCTCGACCCATATAGTTATATTTATAGACTTGGGGAAACAAGGTGTTACAATTAGTTTCCCAAAACCTTCATTAGATTCTTTTTTCATTAATTTAATTAGGAAAAGCCTCCCCCGTACACATGTCACCGGATCTCCAGTTGCATGAGAAAATCAATTTTATTAATTAATTAAATATTCCTATTTCCCTCACCCACCTAAAAGAGTTCCTAAAATGCTCCTCAGTGTCCCAATATTCCCTTACAATTCTTAAATGACTTACTCCTTACTTAATTCCTAGTTGATTTCATAAGTAGAAAGTCCCAAAGGCTAGATTCCTTACTAAGTTAGACATTCATCTATTTCTTCAAGTCTTCCCTTTTTCTTTAAGTTTCCCTTTTTCATTAAGTTTCCTTTTTCTTTTAAGTTTTCCCCCTTTTTCCTTTTTAACTAAAAATCAATTTAGCGAGTTTAGACAAACAACCATTTACTATTTTTATGAATTTAATCCTCCATTAAAATTTTTACTTTAATAATTAAAGTTTGAATTTCTCTTATTAGTTATAAAAGAACTTTTAGTGAATTGGAATTTTATAAAAAGTGTCTTAGTGAATTAAAATTTTATAGAAAGGACCTTAGTGAATTTATTTTATAAAAAGGACCTTAGTGAATTAAAATTTTATAAAAAGAACCTTAGGGAATTTAAATTTCCACTTTAATCTGGTTATATGCCTAATCAATTTTTTTTTTTGTTCTAAGGTTCTACTCAGACCTAGGTTTTCAATTCACTAGGCTTGGTGACAACTCTTAAGGGGAAAAATTTGTTATTAAACTTTATTTATCACATCAGTCATTTTAAGGCCGACCAGGTCCTAAGGAGGCATAGTTTTCTAGGCACTAGGTTTATTTATTTACTAGTTAAAATCATGGTGTGCCCTTTAGGACGCACTACGTGCTTTAAGGGTGCCACTCACCTCTTTCCATTTTATTTACGTGATATTCCCTTAAAGACGCACTACGTGCTCTGAGGGTGGTACTCGCCTCTTGTTATTTTATTTATTTGACGTGTCCTTCAAGACGGACTACGTGCTCCAAGGGTGTCACTTGCCTCTTGACTAAATTTGGTAGACGTCAAACCCCTGGAGTCAATACTCTACTAGGTTATCTTATGGGATACTAACGACCTCTAAGGAATAAGGTCCCTGCCTTATTGTGCACCCCTTAGAATCATCGTGAGCGACTGTCAAAGTCTTCCCTTAGGACATCATTGGTCTTCTTGAACTAGATAATCCTAACCTACAATTCAAACCATGACAAGAGTGCTAGTAGGTTGTCGTACGGTTGTTGCCACACCTCTCCCTCAATTTATTTGGTTGTCGTGCGTGACCCTTCTACTCCAAATGTGAGTCTGGTCGACAATCTATCGTCATCTTCCCTCTATCAACAAATCATGTCAGCAATAATAATCAATCATCATGACATCTAATCATATGTATATATGTCACATCAAAAACATTCAAACACTAACAGTCCACTCCCTAACTCGATCTAGAGTCCAAGGGGTTTCATCAATGCCTCGACATCGTCAATGTCCAGAGCCCGGTACACTCAGGAGAACCAAGTCAATAGCACATGTCTATGTAAATACAACAATATAAAATATCATCAAATACACAATATATCATAATCATAATCAAAATGACCAATAGTATAACAACCTAGATCACTTGCATGCAAGTGTCCTCAAAGAATAAATTCCCTCAGTGCGCACAAGGGTGAAATGTTACAAACACAAACATTATCGAGAACATGAACGCGTTGTTGGGAATGTTCCTACATGTATTTTTGAGTGTAGTTTCAGGGTTTTCCGGACCTATCACATCAGGAACACGTGTGTGTTCCTATAAATGTGCATGTGTTCCTACGAGTGTGTGTTCCTCTTGACCCACTTTCCACTTTTTCAGCCACCAAATTTGTGCACTCACCCATATAAATATTTGAATGGTTAAGTATGTATAATGTAAGTTCCCTTGGGTTTAAACAACAAAACGTTATGATCTTGCTTAGATTTGTATGGATGGATTTCGATAAAAAAATCCAAAATATTTTAGACAATGTCATTATTTTATACATCAATGAATTTTTGGTGAAAACAATATCTAGTAAAACTTAGAACATAATTGAAAAATAAATTATAACCTATAATTTTAAAATCAAATCTCTCTTATAAGGCATCAACCAAGCCCCAAGAAACTTCTCAAAACTATCAAAATAAATATTTTTGATACCAGTTTTAGATGCAGAAAGAACACATAGAATGACATTATATCTCATGTAGTTGTTCATACTAAATAAAATCATAAATGAAATATTTTATATAGAAACAACAACATTCAACCACATAAATAGGGATTTGAATGCATCAATCTACTCACAACAAACATTTAAGAATATAACTCAAAGTAAAATACACAACAACTATATCAACATTTAACATAAATAAACAAAACAAATAAGCACACGTATCTTATGAAATATGAAACCCCCTAGAGTGGAAAAATGTTCCTTCCAACCTTAGACATGTTTTTCAAGTTTTCAACAAGTCACCCCTAAGCTGGGACTATAAATCCAAAAGAGGTGGTGATCCCTAAGGTTGGATAAAGTCCCCCTCTCAATAGTCAATTACCACAACTAATTCCATTCCACCAACTCTCGTTCCCACAACATAGAAAACCCAAGGATGGGATACCCCTTCATTGCTCACAATCACTTATTCCTTCCAACTCCCCTCTATGAATCCAACACATGTTGTAAAAAAAATCTCTTTGTTAGGACTTCAGGAATATACAACTACAACAATAATTCTCACAACAACAAAGCACTTGCTTCTCTTGAATAATTCTTTAACATAATATAAATAATATGCCCACAACTTGTCTTCCCATTAAATCAGAGCTTCAAAACAATTACCATAAATTTTCACTATGGCTTCCTTCAAGATTCAACACTCTCCACTTCCTTGTTTTCCAAATATCTCCATGTAAAAACTACTATACATGAGAAAATGTGGTTGTGTAATTATTCCCCCTCTTCCCATATGGATTTACTCTCTTTATCTTTATTTCTTGAATTACACTCTTCCCCAAGCTAATTGTACCCATCCCCCATGCTTTCAATAACTATGGGATGTAACTTCTCAAACCCACCCTATTACATGAATTCAATTATTGGTTTTGGAAACACTCAATTAGAAAATGGAAGGTTCATAGTAATGATAATTTGGAAAGAAATGAGTTTGGATTTAATAGAATTGGGTAAACTCTCCCCCTCATACTTCTTCCCTCTCTTCTGGAAGCTTAGCCCACAAATATCCATCCTTTTCCATTTACATCTAGCGCTACATTTTGTTTATTATATTAAATTTACATCATTTACACATTATATCACTTGGCCCATGACCATACATCAAATTTACAATACACATTGGTAGTTTTGGGTTTGAAAATGAGGATGTTACATTCCCCTCTAGCTAAAAACTGCATTGTCCTTAGTGCACAACAACATAAAATTTACAAATTGACACATATATAAAATATTGCATCAAAATATTTTAATAATTACGCAACTTAATAACTCATGCAACAATTCCAATCAAAAATCCTCTTTTCCCCTCAACCTGCACATCCCAAGGAATGGGATCTAGTATCTTTCGGACAATAAATCTCATAGTTGTGGCTCTAGGAAATCCAGGTGCCAAAATGGAATCTTCATTTTGTTATGAACAAATTTACATTCATATTTTTTCAAAATTTGCAAATATTTGTGGGTATTATTCTCACATGTCTTCCCTATATTCTCACATAGAGTATTCAAGATTGTAGTAGATCCATTGAACCTTTACCAAGATGATATATTTTTTCCTGGGCAATTTTAATTTCTAGTCTAAGATTCACATTGCATCCACTCGAAAGTCCCCTTCATGTTCCACCTCGATCACATTCCAATCAATCAAATGATTAGGATTAGGTACATAAATTTTTAATAAAGATACATGGAACAAATTATGAAATCTCATGGATGAAGGTAATGCTAGAATATATGCAGTTGGGTCTATCTTTTCTAGAACATCAAATTTTCGACAATATCTCACTACCAACTTTGGGAAACTTCCCAATTTCGACGAGCTTCTGTTGTATTTAACTTTTAAAAACACATGCTCTCCCACATTAAATTTTCTATATGTTCTTCTTTTATTGGAATAACTCTTCTACTTGTTTTGTAAAACTTTCAAATCCTTCCTAATATTTACCATATGTTATTCCATTTCCCTAAGAAATTTTTGCCTCCTGAGCTAAATCACATTGTTTCCAAGGCCAAAGACATTATGTGCATGTAGATCCAAATTACCATGTCAAAACTCAATCTTTCATGTCAATAGGTATGAAATTTCCATCTCAAACTATATTTCTTGATTTCCTTTGGTACGTGGTCTATCCTCGACCATTGATCATTCAATGTAGCTTTGATTTTTTTTGTTTTAACTTATTCCAATCAAATTAGAGAACTCAATCATTAAATATTTTTTGTTTTTTTATTTCTTGGAATTTATTCAACTCACCTTTTCCTTTCTAATCCTAAGGGATACGTCTCTCTTCTCCTTACCTCTGAACCTTCTTGTTTTTCTTCACCATGTCTCTAATCCTTCAAATTCATTTCATGATTTTTGTTTTCATTGGATTTTTCTTACACCCCCCTTTCTTTTCGTTTATCTTTTACTCCATGTGTCTCTAAATTCAAAAATTATCATTTTGATATTCTATTATTATGTCATTCACATTATTATTTTATTCCCTCTCATGAACTTTTAATATCTTAGTACTATAATTTTATTACTTTACCATAACCACGACTTGTTATTATTATTTGTAGTCTCAAAAACTCTTTCATTAATTTATTATTCCTCCTCCGCAATGGTCATCACTTATTTATTATTCTTCCTCCTCAATGGTCAAATTTTATTTCTCCCATTTAAAACCAATCTTGATCACTCTTTTCTGACATGTCAACATCATTTGTCTCTAATGATGGGTTGAGTGTCCACTTGAAAAGTTGGACATTTGAAAACTACTTACACAGTTTTTATATAGAAAATACAAGCAATTATCCCAATTTACTTGTGTTTCATTTTCTTCCATACAATGGTTCAAATAAGCTCATCTTTAATGATTCATGATACTCATTATTGTAAGAAAAATTAACCAAATGTATATAGTCCTCCCACCCAAAAGGTTGGTCCATTACACACATTTTCAACATATCTTCAATTATCCCATTCATTCTCTCTATCTGCTCATTTGACTCTGGGTGATATGTTGTACTCAAATTCAAATTGGTCCCAAATTGTTTAAACAACCCCTTCCAAAAATTGAAATTGAACTTGGGATCTCGGTCCAATACTATTTTCTTAGGCACACCATGTAGCCTAGAAATTTGTTTCATATAAATTTATGCAATATTAGCTACCTTATGAGTTATTTTTGCAGGAATTAAATGTGGAACTTTTATAATCTTTTCCATCACTACCATGATGGAATCATGTTGTCTTTCTATCTTAGGAAACTTGGTAATGGAATTAATAGTAACAACTTCCCATTTTCATATAGGAATGGGAAATGGTTGCAACAATCATTGTAGATGTCTATGCATGTCCTTTACCTTCTTACATTTCATGCATCTAGCCAAATAATCAATTACATCTCTCTTCATACTAGGCCAAAATATTGGCCTCTTATAGTTGTAATAGGTTTTTGGTGTCCTAGGTGTCCAACATATGTTATAATGTGCATCTCATTTAAAACTAAAATTCTTGATTCCTAAGGATTTGGAATATAAAATTTATTCCTAAATAAGAGGATTCAATCCTCTTCTACCTTGTAACCCTTATACTTCTATTGTACATTATTTTGTTGTGGGATTTCTTTAACTTTCACATAATGTTGGTTTGACATTACAACCTCTAGAATTTTTGCTTTTAAATATATCCTATACATACTAATAACTACATCATGCATTGCAGACACCCTTTGGCTGAGTGCATCAAACACCTTGTTCTATTTTCCCTTTATATGCTTGATGTCAAATTCCTATTCACTAAGAAATTTCATCCATCTATTTTTTTCTTGCATTTTTTGTTGGTTGTTCAAACAAATATTTTATACCACTATGGTATATCCTCA
This sequence comes from Picea engelmannii, assembly GCA_009831015.1. Lineage (NCBI taxonomy): Eukaryota > Viridiplantae > Streptophyta > Pinopsida > Pinales > Pinaceae > Picea > Picea engelmannii. The sequence goes on along the minus strand of ML779436.1, from coordinate 495,751 downwards.
ATTCAAATTTTATTTCCATAAGGTAATGGCTCCACATCCTTAAAGCATGTATTATGTCTACCAACTCTAAGTCATGTGTGGAATACTTTATTTCATGCTCCTTCAATTTTCTGGACTCATAACAAATACATGTCCATTTTGTGTAAGGAATCCACCTATCCCTTCCTTGCATGCATCTGTGCACACAAAAAATTCCTTATTTGGATCTGTAACTTTTAAAATGGGTGCACTCATTAATAATTCCTTTAAGTGTTGGATATTTTCTTCACACTTGGCACTCCATTCAAATTTACTCCTTTCTTTTGCAATGATGTTATTGGGTGTGAAATATTAGAGAATCATGCAATGAATATATTGTAATAACTAGCTATGCCCACAAATGATCTAACCTCTCAAATGTTTGTTGGAACTAGCCAACTTTTTATTGCTTCAATATTTTTTGGATGCACTACTATGCCATCTTCTGAAACAATGTGACAAAAATAATGGATATGATTTTGACAAAAAATGAATTTACTCAACTTGGAATACAATTGGTGATCTCTCAATAATTGTAGCACCATCCTAAAATGTTTCTCATGCTCCTCATATATCTTGGAATAGATGAGAATTTCATCCAAAAATACAATGACAAGCTTCTCCATAAAATATCTTAACACTGCATTCATCAAACACATAAATGTAGCAGGTGTATTTATCAACTTAAAAGGCACCATTACAAATTCATAGTGTCGATACCTTGTTCTAAAGGTTGTTTTTCTAGTATATTCTTCTATGATTCTCACTTGATGGTAACATGATATCAAGTCAATATTAGATAATAACATTGCTCCTTTTAGGTGATAAAAAATATCATTAATCCTTGGAAAATGATATTTATGCTTGACCGTAACCTTCTTCAGTTGTTTGAAGTCAATGCATAACCCCAAGATTCCATATATTTTATTGGAAAAAATAACTATGGAACCCCAAGGAGAAACACTTGGGCATGTGTACCCCTTCTTCAACATCTCTTCTATCTACATTTGTAATTGTTTTAGCTATGGTGTTCTCATTCTGTAGGGATTTTTGGACATTGCGCAAAATCCATGCATTTAATGAATAGATAAATCTATATCCCTCTTTGGTAGCAACCCTCACAAATCCCAAAATACATATTCATATTCTTTCAATACTAGATAATCTTCAAGACGTGGCTCCTTATCCTTCAGTGGATCTTCCATATGGGTTTCATATATTTGGCACCCTTTTCTAAAATTTATTTTCAGTTGAAATGATGAAATATATTGGATAGATATAGGCCTTGGAATACCTTCCATTGTCCTTGAATTCCCTTCCTCATCCAGTGGTCTAAAATTGAAGAAGACTTGTATTCTTGAAATTATTTGCAAGATTTAAATTCATGTGTTAAAATGAAAATGGATCAATTTTGCAACACAACTTTTATAGAAATTACTCATTCAAGATGCATATAAACAACAACAATAAACAATGAATAGAAAACACATAACAAAAAAAATGATAAAGGAGTTCACCCCTCTCTTGGGCTACATCTCCTGGTCCAGCTTCCATTGGATCTTTTGTATTATTTGCTCAAAGTTCTCAAATATGTGCTTTAAAATGCTCAAAATGCCAAATAGATGGCTCCAATGGCTTTAAAATGTCCAAAAACCCCTAGGTGGGATTTTTTAGCACCTCATTTGGCAAAAAATTGAAGAAGATAGGCTTCCTGGAAGTTTCCCTTAAAACTTGTTGTCTCTGGATCGCCAAAATGCACCCTTGTTTCCTCAACCTAGCCCCCACACACTTTTATGAATTAAAACTCAGCACCGGGTGTAATCGCACAATCGGTACAAACAGTAGAATGGTTACGTGTTGGCCCTTAACCGCCAAGTCCCACGGGCACATGGCCACCACATGACCTCGCGCACATATAAAAGGGACCAAGCCCAATTCAAATGACAACAGTCAGTGTGCACCGGTGGTTCTATGCAAAAACACATGTGACCGGGGCTCATACGAAAAGGGCTATGGTTAAAACATACCGCGTGCCTGTGGTCATATTACAATGTATACGACCGGGGGTTAAAGTTTGAATGTGTGCACACAAAGGTTTAAACCATGGCCATATGACATAATAACATAACCACAGGCTGGGGCTAAGCCCCAGCCCGACCCGCGCGCCAATTTGAAAGAAATCAAACTTAAATATAATTCACACCATATATATAATAAGCAATATGTTATGGTGCGTTGGTTGGTGGAATTTTTAAAGACTTTGCATGCGGATGGAGGTAACGGCTTGAGTCTGGTGGACTCCAAATAAATTTTATACAACCAACCAATAACAAGGTGCCACGTTGCAGCCCATGTCTGGGCCACGTGGCACCTGATCAGAATCTGGACCAGGGGTCTAAAATTTGCTCATTTTTCAAAGTGTTTGGAATGCAACAAAAACAGTACCATTGCGTCCGTCTCGTTCTCTTGATTCCGATGGTATATTTACTTTCGCAAACGGAGTCCGTATGGAGAAGTTATCATGATCTGTTCGAATCGCCAAACAGGTAAAAAAAAAGGGGATGCTGACTGGGCAGGCCATACTGCTGACATGGAAGAGACCGTACAGCTGACTGGGCATCTGTACATGTTGACGTGGCAGCTGAGTTGGCAATGGTGACGTGGCAGTATTTGATTGGTTAACTTTGGACGAATGTGGTATTGACACGTGGTAGTTCATTGTCGAATAGAAAGGCGCCACGTGGCCCAATGAAGGGCTACCATGTGGCACCCGTTTATTTTTTGAATGGTTTGTGTGGTTTATTAAAAGTTGTATGGAGGCCGCGGGGTTCGACCCCCGGACCTCCCCCTCCATTTAAATCTTTAACAAAGGCCTTTACACCAATGCGCCACCATATGGTTCTTATTAACCATATGTTAAACAATATATAAATGTTGATCGTTTAATTGTGGGTGCGGGGGGGGGTAGGGTTGGGGTTAAGCCCCAGCCCCCGCTCACACGTTCCATTCATAGGACCATACTTTGTATCAAAAGGAGCACGAGCATATGGGTTATGTTTCTTTCAAACCCACGGTTGCATTACCGTTTTCACATGACCATTACATATTATAACGCGCGCAGAGTTTCATTTGTCTAAACTATGGTTTTATTTGTTATAACATGTGAGCAAGCCATTCACTGGAGGTTTGATACGCGCGGGGATTTTTAAAAATTGTTATACACGGATTTATTCCGTTTTAACATATGGTTATATATAACTATACTTTATGCACGGGATTTGTGTTGTGGTTAACGCCCGGTTCCATGCCATTATATATGACCAGGGGTGTTGGCATATGGCGGCGGGTGTATTAAATTTAAGTCACGATTGTATTATTATATACATGTGACAATGGTATGCACATGAGGTAGCCATGTAAATGTGTTAACAAATATTGCGTGGGGGTATTTGAACCATAGCCCACGAACCCTTTGGTTAAAACATATAAACCATGTATTTTAATGTTATTGCGCGTGGGTTGATTTATGTGCGGGGTTATTTTATATAACCCGTGGACTTGTATATGTAACCAATGGTTTAAAACGCGCACGAGAATTTGGAGTTTGGTTCAACATTTAACCACGTGCCTAGACACGTGTCACATCCCTGTTCAAACTGTCAAGCAGTTGGCCTTTTTATGCGCTGGGACGTGGCCACATGGCCCCCCATGCGCCCAACACCTCCGACTTGGAGGGCTTGAGTTCCGTTAATCGTTCTACATTTTAGCGTGATTTGTGGGATGCGTGTGTGCTAGGTTTATGCACACGAAAACGCTCAGAGGCTAGGTTCACTTTCGGGAGGTACGAAATGGCGAACAAGTTACAGCAGGCTTGAAGGAGAAAATGGAAAAATGCATAACTTCTTCAATTTTTGGCCAAATCAGGTGCGGTAAAAGCCCAGCTAGGGGTTTTTCGATGTTCTGAGTCCATTGGTGATGCTTTCACAGGCATTTGGATATTTCTAATGAAGTTTTTTAACCATTGAATCTTGAGGAAGCTCCAGGGACCATTGAATCCCTCATTGTTTGAGGCATTGCTCAGATGAGCACATATCCATTTTCTGAGACTGAATAGTCATTCCTGACTGTTTATTATGCTCTGAACACATTGGGATAGGTTTTAGATCCATTGGAGGACTTCTACAGGTATTTTTTCTCCATTGAATCTCAGGGAAGCTTGGAGGTCACATGT
>ML779436.1:438640-476692 GCA_009831015.1 Picea engelmannii | reverse complement strand
AACCTCTTGGAATGATTTTATTGTTGCAATTAAAAAATAATTTTACCCATTGGCATATATGCAAAAAGCTACTATGGATTGGCAAAATTTTAGACAAGCTAAAGGGAAAAATGTGCAAAGCTTTACTCAAGAATTTAGGAGAACATATTTGGTTTGGGGAGTAGATTTTTCTTCCCAAGAAACTTTACTAAAATACATTGGAGCTTTACATAGTTACTTGAGACATACAATTCTCATGTTTAACCCTTCAAATCTAGATGAAGTTTGTGTTCAGGAAACTCATTTGGAAGCCAGAGGAAGGAATGAAACTCATGAGGGTAACAAGAAGCCTTTCAATCATGGAGACAAAGGAAAGAGGAAGTTCAAGGGCAATGGAAAAAAGAATGTTGTTGTTAAGAAAGAGGGAGAAACATTTACATGCAAACATTGTTCAAAAGATGGCCATGATGAAGACCATTGTTGGAAACTTCATCCTGAAAGAAGACCCAAAAAGTTTGGCAACAAAGGGAAGTCGAAGACTGCTGCAACCATACAACATGATTTAGGTTCTGATTTGGGTGATGAAACAAAGATTACAGCCATGGGTTATCAAGGTAAGGGTTCTATTGCAAGTACTAGTTCTTCAAGTAATAATAATCTTAATGAAACTCAACAAGAAAAAGAAAGAATAGAACTTTTTCACATAAGGGTTGTTTCAAAGCATATCAAGATAGATACTCTTTTTGATACTGGATCTCAAGCCAACCTTATATCTAAGGACACTATCAAGAAATTAAAATTGGAAACTTTTTCACATACTAAACCATACCCTCTTGGTTGGATATGTGATAATGCTAAATTGCAGGTGACAAGAAGATGTAAACTTAGGTTTGCCATCACTGCAAATTTTATAGAGGAGGTAGAGCTTGATGTTATTCCTTTGGATATATGTGGTATCGTGTTAGGAATTCCATATTTATATGATAGAAAATCCATTTTTCATTGTCATGAGAATAAGTATCACTTGTTTAAAAATGGAGTTGAGTACATTGTTAGAGCACATACAAAGAAGATGAATTTGTCACTTGTAAATGCGGGACAAATGAAGAGATTAGTCAATGCTAGAAAGAATTTTGTTCTATTAATGATTAAACCCAAAGATGATATTGAAAACAAAGTTTTTCAAGGTTGTGATGCAAAGTTGAAATCTGATCTATATGAGGTTGTTAACCAATATGATGAGATGTTTCAGGAACCAAAGGGATTACCTCCAAGAAGGGGTATCCAACATGAAATACAATTGCAACAAGACTGTCCTCTTCCAAACATTGGTATGTATAGGATGTCAATCATGGAGAATGCTGAAATCAAAAAACAAATCCAAGAGTTTCTTGACAAAGGGGTCATCGTGCCAAGTACTTCGCCACGTGGATCTCCAATTGTGTTAGTGCCAAAGAAAGATGGTACATGGCGTATGTGTGTGGATTTCAGGGCCTTGAACAAGATTACGGTAAAGAATCGTTATCCTCTTCCTAGAATTGATTATTTTCTTGATCAATTGAAAGATGTTAAGTATTTTACTAAGTTGGATTTGAGAAGCGGATATGATCAGATTAGGATTTCCAAAGGAGACACATGAAAGACGGCTTTCAAAGAAAAGAAATGTTTGTTTGAGTGGATGGTAATGCCTTTTGGACTTTGCAATGCACCTGCTACTTTCATGAGAGTTATGAATGATGTCTTAAGGCCTTTTCTTGACGATTGTGTTATTATCTACTTGGATGACATTTTGATTTTTAGCAAAACTCGTGAAGAGCATGGTAAGCATGTGAAGCAAGTTTTAGATGTTTTGAGAAAAGAAAAGTTGTTTTTGAAGATGTCCAAATGTGAGTTTGGAAAAACTTCACTTATCTACTTGGGGCATATTGTTGGTGGAGGAAAATTGAAAATTGATCCCTCCAAAGTCAAAGTCAAAGTCATATTGGAATGGTCCAAGCCCAACAATGTGATAGAGGTAAGAAGTTTTTTGGGAGCAGCCAAATATTGGAGAAATTTTATTGCTAACTTTTCTTCCGTTGTAGCTCCATTACATGTAGTGATAAGTGTCAAGCAAGTTTTTAAATGGGGAGGAAAGAAACAAAAGTCTTTTGATACTTTGAAGGAGAGAATCATTTCAGCCCCAGTTTTTGCACTTTCGAATTTAAGGCAACCTTTTGAAATCCAAACTGATGCAAGAAATTATGCAATGGGAGCAGTCTTGTTACAACATGGTAAGACCATTTGTTTTCATTCTGAAACTTTTAATGGTGCCATTATTAACTATCCTACTTATTATAAGGAGTTGTATGCATTGGTGCAAAGTGTGAAAAAATGGAAACATTATTTGTTTGGGGAAAGAAACCATTGTCCACACAGATCATCAACCACTGCAATACTTATAATCACAAACAAAGCTACAACAAGCAAGACACTTCAGATGGATGGGTTTTCTACAACAATTCCACTTGGTCATACAGTATAAGAAGGGCATTTATAACAAAGTCGCTGATATTCTTTCAAGTCCTATTATTCATGCTTCAGTTATTCTTAAGCGTAGTCCTGTCATGCATGAGAGCTATGTTGAGCAATATGCTTTAGATGTTGATTTTAAGTAAGTATATGCAACTTTGTGTCATTCTAACCATGTTGATGAATTGGATTACCATGTGCATGATAATCTTTTGTATCATCTTAGAAAGCTATGTATTCCACAGGGTGAAAGAATCAACATAATAAGAGAAGCCCATTCTTCTCTTATTGCTGGTCACTTTGGTGTAGGCAAGACGGTGGCTAATTTGCAAAGGTATTACTATTGGCCTAAAATGAATGAAATTATTTCAACATATGTTTGAGGATGTTCATTATGTGGCACAAGCAAACCTATCAAGATAAATTTGGGTTTGTATACTCCACTTCTGGTTCCTTCTCATCCTTGGGAAAGTATTTCTATGGACTTTGTAGGAGGTCTACCTATGTCTAAAAGAAATCATGATTATCTTTATGTTGTGGTTGATCGATTTATCAAAATGTGTATTTTGATGCCTTGTAAGAAGCAGGTTATAGCTGAGCAAACAACACAAATGTTCTTTCAGCATGTTTGGGTGCATTTTGGATTGCCTAAATCCATTATTTCTGATTGAGATTCTTGATTCATTGGGAGATTTTGGTCAAGTTTATGGGCACTCATGGACACCAAATTGAAAAAAATCACAGCTTTTCATCTGCAAACCAATGGTCAAACAAAAGTGGCTAATAGAACAGTGGTGCATCTTCTTCGTGGTTATTGCAACAAGCATCCTAAACTTTGGGATGAGAATTTACACTACATTCATCATGCTTACAATCAAGCTAAGCACTCTTCAACTCAAACATCGCCATTTGAAGCATGTTTTGGCTATTTTCCCAAATCTCCTTTAGATTTTATCTTTGGGAAGGATATTGCTTTGATGGTCAATATGACATTGATAGGGAAGAAAAGTTCATTGAACAAATTCAGTCGATACATCAAATGATACAAGAATGGTTGGAAAAGAGTCAAGCCAAGTACAAGATAAGACATGAAAAGCATCCTGTTGATCACAGTTTCCAAGTTGCAGATGAAGTTTGACTTTACATTAGTAAGGAGAGGCTTAAAGGAGAAGGTAAAAAACTGAAACCAATTAGATATGGTCCTTTCAATATTCTTGACAAGATTGGTAACAATGCCTTTCGTTTGGATTTGCCTCCTTATATGCAAATGTATGCAGTTGTTAATGTTGAGAATTTGAAATTGTATGAGGCTCCTTTGATTGATGATCAAGGAGAACATGTTCAGATTCCTTCTATAGATGATTTCTCCCTAGATTATCTTATAGAACTGCATGAAGACACAATCCTTGACAGGAGAATGAGAACTTCAAAATGAGGAAATGTGGAATATCTTTGAATTGGTCTTAAAGGCACAAATCCAAGCAAAGCCAAGTGGATTGAGGTTGGAAAGGTGAGGGAACTATACTCTCATCTTCAGATAGACTGAAAATAGTCTTTTGGAGGTCCAAAAGCTTTCCAATGGGGAGGTGTGATCCAAGGGATCAAATTTTGCTCAAAATTCAAAGTTCTCAGAATCACTTCAAATCGAACAGGCTTGTAGGACTCATCATCATGAACCCAAATCAACTCGTTCGGGTTTAAACGGATGTCATATGAGTGATATATTGCGTTCTATTCAAATCATCAAACAGGCAAAAAAATTTGTTGACTGTATAGTCTGTACAGTCCTTACAGATGCTGACGTGGCAAGGTCATATGATGACATCGTAGAGTCATATGTTGACATGGCAGAGCTGAGTTGGTGGACAGTTGGCAGTTAAGTGGATGAATCAACATCAGACACATGGCATCTTGGTGGTGAATGGATTGGTGACATGTGGCGCAAGTAAGGGTAGGACTCGACCTCGCAACCTCCTTGTAGGGGAACATAATTGGGAAGGGCCGCCCAACCGGCATGCCCACCAATGGGTCTTAACATATGAATGGGTTTAAATTTATTTGAATTGCATTTGTTTTGAATTGGGGCGCGGTCTGGGCCGTGGCTAAGACCTGGCCCCCGGTCATATATTGTTTATCATATAACCACCACCCACGCGCACGTTCAAAGCCTCGTGCATTTCAAACAAATTTAAATCTCACATGCCTGGACACATGGGCCTTACCATATGACTTGGTTTTAAACCTTGGCTCCTTTCGTGTGCGCGCGCGGTCATATGACCCATATGCCCGACGGGTTGGCGCTTAGGGGCTAGGCTCCCTAACCATTCTACAGTTTGCATGGTTTTGCGGTTATGCACGTGTGATAGGTTTTAGCAAAGAAATGAGCATGTGTGCTAGGTTGGACACACAAAGGTGCATTTTGGCGATCCAAAGACAAAAAGTTTGAAGGGGAACTTCCATGAAGCCTATCTTCTTCAATTTTTGGCCAAATCAGGTGCCAAAAAATCCCAGCTAGGGTTTTTTGGATGTTATGAAGCCATTGGAGCCATCTATTTGGAATTTTAAGCATTGTAAAGAAGATATTTTATCACTTTGAGAAAATAATATAAAAGATCCATTGGAAGAAGGACCAAGAGATTAGCCCAAGAGAGGGGTGAACTCCTTTATCATTTGTTGTGTTATGTGTTTACTGTTCATTGTTATTTGCTTCTTATTATCTGCATCTTGAATGTGTAATTTCTATAAAAATTTGTGTTTGCAAAATTGATCCATTTGCATAAGAACACTTGATTTAAAACTTGCAAATATTTTCAAGAATACAATCGTTTATCATTTTCAGATCATATCAAGGGTAAGGAAAATGAGGTAGTAGATGCTTTAAGAAGAAGAGTCCACAGGTTATTTGAGATAAATGTCAGTAGGGTAGAAAGTGATATAGAATAGAGAATAAGGACGACAGGTATTAACGACAAAAAATATACTAATATAGTGGCAGAATTACAAAACACTACAACAAACTCAGACAAACCAGATCTGAGTATTGATAAAAATGGCCTATTATGATTCAAGAATAGACTTTACATACCAGATTTGGCAGAGTTAAAGATAACATTTTTGGATGAAGTGCATAAGAAACCGTATTCTGGTCATCTAGGATACCAAAAAACGATAACAAGACTTAGGAAATTATTTTATTGTCCTAATATGAAGGGAGAACTTGTAGAATACTTGGCTAGGTGCCAAGATTGTCAGTAGGTAAAGGTCAAACACCAGCATCCAGCTAGCCTATTACAGCCATTACCAATACCATAATGGAAATGGGAGACCATATCACTGGACTTTATTACAGGTTTTCTAAAATCTTAGAAGCAAAATGATTCTATTATGGTTGTAATCGATAAACTTAGTAATTATGCATAGTTTTTTCATGTAAAGTCTACTTTTAAAGCTATAAACACTGTTGAAATATTTATGAAATAATTTTTTAGACTGCATGGTATTCGTAAAATGATGATTTCGGATAGAGACGTAAAATTCACATCTGCCTTTTGGAAATAATTTTTTGCAGGGATAAATACTAATTTGAATTTCAGTACAAGTTTTCATCAACAAATGGATGGACAGACTGAAAGAACGAACCAAAATGTAGAGGATATCCTCTGTGTTTACATAAGAACAAAACCAAGCAAGTGGGAACACTACCTACACTTGGTAGAATTTGCATATAACAATGGGTACCAAACATCGACTAAATTGTGCCCCTTCAAGGTATTGTATGATAGAATGTGTATGACGCCAATTAGCTGGGACAACCCGGTTGACAGACTTATGGTTGGACCAGATATGCTCCAATAAATGGAGAATATGGTAAGAAAGGTACAACAAAACTTAAAATAGGCACATGATAGGTAGAAGAGCTATGCAGAGCTATGCAGACCAGAAAAGAATGTTGGAGTTACTTCACACACACATAGGATTTATTTTTCCTAAGGTTTTTCCTTGTTTATTAGTCATAATTAGTCATTATCAAGTCTCCTATATTTTAGGGGAGAATATTCCACCTGAAGAATATTCTCTTTCAGTTGACACTTCAGTTTGACTAGTTGAGTTGAGTTTAGATGTTTCATTGGTTTTGTCACCATGCAACATTGGGATCATCACCAACTCACTACTCTTTGTTCAGTTAGTTAATTGAAGACTAGTTGACTAGTTAACTCAATTAGGTGGCAATTCACTCTCGTAATTGCTTGAGAGACTAGACTATGTGGCAGTTTACTCTTGTAACTGTTGGTGTGTGTCCAAATCATATATAACACCACTATGGCTCATTAGTTACTCATTTATTCTATATATATTGTAAATTATTCACTCTTTGAGTGTGGAATATGGTTAATGAGAATTCTTCCATTCTTTCTATCTTGCTTCTTCTTTCTCAATTTCTCTCTGCAAATGTGTGTAGTATTTTCTAGCTAGATCTATTATGTGAAAGTTCAACACATTTACATGGTATCAGAGCCGACAGTCTACTAAGAAAGAGCTACACCAAATCATTTTTTCCAGGTACAAAAGATTGAAGACAACAAAAAGATGGATTATTCGCCGGAAATACTTCTCACGCCTCATAACTTTTGGAATGGAAGCCAAAAAATATGCTTCATATTAGATGTAGAGGTTTATACCAAATAACCATGGCAATGGAAGTAGAGCCTGATTCTATCGATGAGAAAAATGACTTTCTCAATAGACAAGATATGGCCATAGGAAGTATTGACATGTCTGTTTCTCCCGAACTTTTCCATGAAGTATATGAAGAATCACAAGGATTAACTCCAAATTAAAATTGGACCAGATTGAAGGTTCTATTTTGGAATAAATAATATTGTGAAGATTTCATGTAGGAGGTTGAATAGATAGAGCCAAAAGAGAAGCCATCAGAATATCAAGTCTCTTATTATGAAGAGTCTTCTACAAACATTTTTGTAGAAGTTTGTATTCCATTAATTGAAGATGATGTCTACTCCATTTCAGATTTTTTTTATGAAATTCATGTGGAATATATATGTCATGCATATCAAGAGTCACATGCAAACACTTTTGCATGCACCATGAATGCATCTCAGGAGACAAAGAGGGAGTCGTGCACATCAAACTTGATTTTGATATTTTATAAGAAAAAATTGTAGAATCAAGTTGTATATTTGAATTCCTCTCAGGGAAATATCCAATTTCAAAAAACAAATCGTCCAAAACGGAGTCTGGGAACTGAAGTTATTATCATTTCAAAATCAACAAAATTTCAACGTTTTTTCTGGAATGGCTGTACGGTTTTCCAAGTTTCACCCAAAATTAATTTGGATATTATTCATTACAAGAATATTAAGTGGATATGTGTGGAAATATCAATGGTGCATATACTTCATCAGATCTATGCAGACATCTACATCCTCAACAAAATCTTCAAAGAGCACAAACTTGCACAGTTGCGAGGTCTTCTTGGAGTGAAGGACATGGTTTCTTAGCAACTGCCCTTTGTTCCTTATCATTTTTTATTTTATGCATTGTAATTTGAGGGGGGGGGGTTTCCCATGAGATTTTCCCTCTTTCCTTGTTTAGTTCAGTGTATCTTTTGTATTTGGGTACCTAACATGGCCTCGTAGTGGGGACCCATTCTTTATTTTCACCATAGTGATGTTTAGGGGGGGTGTTGGAGTTACTTCACACACACATAGTATTTATTTTTCCTAAGGTTTTTCCTTTTTTATTAGTCATAATTAGTCATTATCAAGTCTCCTATATTTTAGGGGAGAATATTCCACCCGAAGAATATTCTCTTTCAATTGACACTTCAGTTTGACTAGCTAAGTTGAGTTGAGATGTTGCATTGGTTTTGTCACCATGCAACATTGGGATCATCAACAACTCACTACTATTTGTTTAGTCAGTTAACTGAAGACTAGTTGACTAGTTAACTCAGTTAGGTGGAAATTCACTACCATAACTGCCTAAAAGACTAGACTAGGTGGCAATTTACTCTTGTAACTATTGGTGTGTGTCGAGATCAGTCTAGACCACCCCTATGGCTCATTAGTTAATCATTTATTCTATATATATTGTAAATTATTCACTCTTTGAGTGTGGAATATGGTTAATGAGAATTCTTCCATTCTTTCTATCTTGCTTCTTCTTTCTCAATTTCTCTTTGCAAATGTGTGTAGTATTTTCTAGGTAGATCTATTTTGTGCAAGTTCAACACATTTACAAATAAGACACTTGGAATTTCAAGTGGGATACCATGTTTATTTAAAGGTGAAAGCCTGGAAAAGTTCATTGAAGTTAGGAAACTGTGCCAAGTTGGCACCCAGGTTTTGTGGGCCCTTCGAGATACTAGCTCGAATTAGACTCGTATCTTACCAACTTGCACTTCCATCTAATCTAAAAGTTCATAATGTATTTCATGTTTCTTTTTTGAAAAAGTATGTTCATGACCCTACTCACATGATCTATTGGAACTTGTTACAGGCGGAACCAGAAGACGATTTTGAGGAGGAACCCCTGTGCATTCTGGACCAGAGAGAAATAGGACTTCCGAATAGAGTCGTTGCTCAGGTAAAGGTGCAATGGAAGCACTTTAGCCCTGAGGAGGCCACATGGGAGTTGGAGAGAGATTTTTGGAAATCTCATCCAATCATGTTCCAAGAAAGGAACGAACACTAAGGAAAATGTCTTATTGAAGGAGGAAAAGATGTGACATCCCCCCCCCCAAAAAAAAAAAAAAATTGAATTCAAAAATTGTTAGAAAAATTATTTTGTTTTTGGTAAATTCAAATTTGGAAAAAAAAAATCCATTTATGGCAATTATGAATTTCAAATTTGGTAAATTGCAATTAATTATTATGACTATTGGGCAGAGATATGATTTGACCCAACTAACTATTTGACTATGACACTTGTATGAAAATAGAATATTTTATAATTATTGTAGGAGGACAAATGGAACAACCATCTTAAATTCAGCTGACCATGACTCCATGAGTGGGGAACATGTTGGAAATACCTCAAGGTTGATTGTTACAAGTGGAAAATAAGGGATTTTTCCATTGGTAGCCCTTGAACATCAGGGATTTAGAAAGCTACGAAAATTCCCAAGGGAGGGAAAATACCTAGGCAAAAATATTGTTTTGATATATAACATATGTGAGGAGGCATGACACTTCCTAGTATGTTGGGGAAAAGAACTACTGATTGCTTGTTGTTATGAGCACAAATTTCTAAGTGTGAGGCAAGGAGAAGACTATTGATAGAGGAAGACATTGCCAAAGAGGATATTCCAAGTTTGCCCTCATGGATTCATGGTCAATCTAGAGAGTGAATCGGGCAAGTGACTTGGCTGCCCTGTTCTATAGTTGGGAGGAACGTGGTTGTTCCCTTTGTCTTCCCCTGAACTGGTTCATATATGTTAATCTTCTCCTTCTTTGTTTGAATGATTATATATATATCTGATGTAATGTATCTTCTTGTGTTAAAGTGAATATCTTTCATGGCTGAAATATGTTCATTGTGTGAAGTTTATAATAGATAACCAAATTATGGAATTGTTCCTTTTGTAATTAAATTCTAGGCAGAACTATCTATGTATAAGTGGTTTTGAACAAGTCTATATATATATACATCTATAAGTCTAGGTGTATATCTGTAATTAAATTTCAGAAAATTCATATCATTTAACTGAGACTTCCTTTCTCGTATAACATTGAGAGGAAGAGATAAGAGACAGTATCGACCTTATGGACCATATGTACACACACACACACACACACACACACATATATATATATATATATATATAGATCTAGTTGCAGTGGGTACTTTGTATAGGCATTATTGATTAAATGAAAATTGAATGACTACAACAGAAGTCACACTTATATAGAGAACTGATATCATAGTATATAAGCAAACTAATTATTCCAACATGCAATCAACTACATCCCATATAAATAAAATAATGAATCAGAGAATCTGAAACTCCTCCTTAAATCTCTTTATAACACCAAATAAAATTGAATAAGTTTCGTTGTTCTGATATAAGATAATACTGAAGTAGAATACTCCATAAGGATAAAGATTCATAGATATTTAAAGGTCATAAATCATATGTTGATCAAAATTTTAAACTTTTCTTTTCCATTTTCTCATAATAAAAGGCCCAACTAAAAGAATAACCACTGTATTAAGTGATTTACAAATCATTGAGTGATGAATATATACATGCAATGCTTTCTCACAGAATCACAACTTTACTCTACTTTACTATGATAAACTCATATCATTGTAACTACTCAATATTAGACCCAATCTATGTTACAAGTTCAGGACCAATTATTTCGACAGTAAACACCGGAAATGTCGAAATGAAATAAAAATGATATAGCATCATAGATATAATACGATTCGATTTGCACAACTTAGACCTTCAAGGTTTTATCCAACACATGACTATGAGTTAGAGTTTCATAGAATTTCGAAACATAATATTCAGTTTAAAATGACAACCATAGTAATTAAATTACAAGCTAGGGTTTAACCCTTAACCAACCGATACAGGAATCGGTGCAAGAAAACCTTACTCTGTAACTTTAAAAAGAAAAATTGTAACAGAACCATGATCTCCTTTGTTTCTAGAACATGTAGGGTTGAGTATGAGAAGTGAATGGTTCTGAAACCGAATACATTTTACACCGAAGGCAGGGGAAGGTATCCAAAACTTGCACAGACTGAAGCTTTGCAAATAATACAACCTGCACTTATTAGTTTTTTTATATGAAGAAAAGGTAATGAAAAACATCAACGAAATGATAACTATTTAACAAACATATTTCTTTTCCAGAAAGATACTCATCTTTCGTCATGCAAGCTCGTATTTTTTCCTTATTTGCTTTCTAGATGGAGAGATGTCTGAGCTGAGGCAGGATAGTGTAGTAACTCCCTGATGGGTACCTCGCATAAACAAGGCCCATCATTAGAGAATATTACCCAATCTTAAGAAGAACAAAACTAACAAGAGGAAAAATTTATTTCTACATCAGTCAAAAAATTTTTACAGAATGAAATAGTCAACAAGGCTAGTATTCGTTTAATATACAAATGGCATAGGTCATGATGCATGAAGACCCACTTTAAATCCTACATACTAAACCGATACTATGACAAATTATCGAAGTTAATCCTTCCAGAATTCAGAATTCAGAAAGTAATGACAGTATAACATTCAATACAAAGATTTCATAACCATACACCGAGAGGTCTCATTGTACATATAGTATTATTAACATAAGAAAAATCATGATTCGAATATCATTCGGTAAAGGAAAATCATTTCCTCAAATTAAACAGAGAACTATCAACTCAAAGTATCATACTATAAGGTAGTTCCTATGGACTATATGAGAGAACTTTTCTTGTATTACTCTAACCAAAATGATTTTGTCCTTAAAGAAACTCCCTAGGTAAGGGCCAGTTAAGATTCAGAGTAAGAGCATCGATGCATGGACTCACCCCTTTATGGAGAGAAGGAAAAAGAAAAAATATAGGGTGTTACACACAGAGTTGCAATTCAAATCTAATAAAACCTCTTAACTATTAAATACTGGACCTCGACATGTAACCACAAGGTAAGAGAGGGAAAGAATATTGATTTTAATACATAATGAAAACCTAAGTTGCCTTCATCCAGGAGACTAAAATTGGCAAAAACCCTCTAAGATGGAGCGTCGAGACCTCGAGAATACTAAAACAGTAACCAAAGAACTTTCAGCTTTTAATAGAAGAAATAACAACCCCATTAAATTCCAAGTAATATTGATAAAACAACAAGAGTACAGAATGAAGAAATACTTTCATTATAGCGGACTCCTCTCTCCATTTCAAACACAATGGCCTCGAAAACTTACCAGGAATGTGAATGATGCTAGTTGTTCTGACGAGTAACGACCTCCACGATGACATCCCTTCCACACTGAGGAAGAAAATACAAATTCTTTTGGACCAGGGAAAATTCGCTTAGCAGGGAAACAATACACAGAGCCTTTCCGAGTTCATAATGAAAAGGAGAAAACTCACCTAATCCTAAGAGGGAAGGCTTCACACTATACAGAGTAAATGTGGAAGGTACAAGACTAGTGGAGCCATGTGGTAGGGCAGAGTTGGCATGACAGGATTAGATAAGGGGTCAATTGAAAGGGCCATCAGAATGTGCATGATAGAACCTACCCATCAATCACAGGAGAAGAACCTTAACTCTCTCTGACAAGTGTGCTTCCTACCTTAACAACAATATTACGAAATTAATGACAATCATGTCAAGAAAATGACTAGTCGAGACTAGTTAGCTACAAAATACTCATCCCAGTTAAACTACCTTTGTCATTTTGTTTTGATAGGATAAAGCTGAGTTAAGACTTAGTTGAACAAGAATTTTGTACCAGATGTTTCCTTATCGAAACCCATTTTAGCATAGTGACTAGGAGAATGGTGATTACATTGAAAATTTGTTTCCATGACTCAGACATGGCCAATGGTATGATACACTATGTATTTTATACTAAAGGTATAACACCGATGCTACATTCATTTGGTAGGTGTTCTATTATTAGAAGGTCAATTATGTAGACTTACGTGCAAGCTTGAAGGATCATATTTTAAGAAGGAAATTAGGACTCCAATATTAATGGTGCATTTCTTATAAATGGAAATAAGTTTATGAGTTTAATATTTATAATGAAAAAGCAGAAAATTTTATATGTGTTGCAGAAAGGTACTAGAACTTTTGTGGAGTCTCCTTATATAAATTTTTTATGGTAGTTGGTGTAGGATTGTTCTCACATGTCCAGCAAAATATAAACATATGATTATAGTGAGATTTACCTATCCTTTATTATGAATCCCTTAGACGAAATTTTGAGATTAATGTCCCATAAAAATAAAAAATTATGCCAAATTTGGGGTTCATTATAGGTTTCCTTGCAGGACTGTTAATGTCTGAAGTCTCCAGATTCACTGCAACGTCCTATGCAAAAGGTACTCAGGTTCTATATACAACCCTCAAAAAAATATTAATCCAGGTTCTATCGCGTGAAACGATTATGTGCTAGAATAAACTTATCGTGGGAAATTCTACCAAGCTCCTATAACAACTGGTTGTTTTTATATTCAGTTTAAAGAAAATACATAAGGGAAAACCCCATACTGTAAACATGCTTTATGTATTGACCATTCCAAACCTTTTGTTTCGTGTTATTGTAATGAAACACAATTGTACTATTTTCTCCTAAATGTATAGACAATTTAGATGGAAAACTCAAATTTCATGTTACGTAATAGTCAATCATTTGTTTTTGTGTATTAGACATTTTATAACTCATGACTCTATCTCGGATAGAAATATGTATTCATATAATGAAATTCAATTTTATACCCCCTTCTGGTTCTACTTTGATCTTTATAAAAATTCAAAAGTTTTTTAGTTATTCATATAGTTGTGCATCTTCAAATCCACAGAAATATGTATATGCATATATATTTATATGTTTCCGGAATTTATGTCTAGTACTTTCATAGTTAAATATTATTGGGGTCTGATCCTTGATATGTTTTTTTTTTCATGGTTGGTAGAGTTAAAATAACCTTGAAAACTTTTTATTTTATTTACTTATAGACATACCCCATGTACCCGTCGTAACCAACACACAGTAGTTGTATTTCTTCATTTAAAAATAAAATTGTTCTTGTAACAGCTAATACATAGTAGCTTATTACTTCATCCATTAACAAAACGAATCTGTTCCTACAACAGGTAAAACATAGTAGTCTTATTACTCCATTATTTAAGAAAATAAATCTATTCCTACAGCAAGTAACAATACTTCTATTACTTCATTCATCAACAAAATCAAACCTCCAGGGATTCATCCTATAATTCGTTTTATCCCACTTAACCATTATCGATCAAAGATAATTCATATCATTCTATTAATTCATAAGTAGATGCATTCTATCAACTATAAAACCATATGACATCCATCCAGGAATAAGAAAAGAATGTATACTAACAACTATTTATTCAACAAAAATTCAAACAAGGAAGAGTAGATAAACATATATGAGCAAGTGTTGAAACAACAAAGGGAACAACCAGGTTCATCCCAACCATAGAACAAAACAACCAATATACTTGCTCCGTTCACCCCCTAGCCTGACCATGAATCCATGAGGGAAAAATCTGGAACTCCTCCTTAGATATAGTCCTTCTTAAGTTTCAAAAAATGCTTCTCCTTGCCTCACACTCAGAAAAAAATGCTCATAACAACAACTGATAATCCTCTTCCCCCCCAAGCATACTAGGCAGCATTCTACCTCCTCCCATATGCTATATATGCCCAAAAGCATTTGTTCCTAGGTCTTTTCCCCTTGGGAATTTTCGCATCTTTACAAATCCCTAATTTTTAGGGGCTAACAATGGCCAAATTCCCAATTTTCCACTTGTAACATTCAGCCTTGAGGTAGTTCCAACATGTTCCCCACTCATGGAGTTATGGTCAGTTGATTTCAACCTAGTTGTAACATTTGTCTATCAGCAATAAATATAAAAATATGTGTTTTCTTACAAGTGTCATAGTCAAAGCATTGGTTGGGAAAATCATATCTTTGTCCAACATTCATAATTAATAAATTACAATTAACTAAATTCAAATTTCAGAATTTCCATAAATGACAATAATTTTCCAATTTCAAATTTACAAAATATGGAAATAAATTCTTAAGTATTTTCAAACTTAATAATAATTTATTTTTGGGTATCTTACATCCTTTCCCCCTTCAATACAACACTGTCCTCAGTGTTCGTTCCTTTCTCGGAATAGGGTTGTATGATATTTTTGTAAATCTCCCTCCAACTCCCAAGTGGCCTCCTTAGGACTAAAGTGATTCCATTGCACTTTTATTTGGGCAACGACTCTGTCCTATAGTGTTATTTCTCTCTTGTTCAAAATGCGCAGAGGTTCTTCTTGGAACTTGCCTTTTGGTTCCACCTACACCATGTTCCAATTGATCATTTGAGTAGGATCATGAACATAATTCTTTAACAAAGAAACATGAAATACATTATGAATATTCAGATTTGGAGGAAGTGCAAGTTGATATGCCATGGGTCCAATCCCAGCTAATATCTCAAAAGGGGCAAAAAACGTGGGCGCCAGCTTGGAATAGTTTCCTATATTTAGTGAACTTCTTCTGCCTTTGAATTTTAAATAAATGTGGTCACCCACTTGGAATTCTTGGTGACTTATTTTCAGGTCTACGTGACTTTTTTGTCTGTCTCGTGCTTCTTTTAAATTCTGTTGTAATTTTATTACCGTATTCTCCATTTCCTGGAGCATTTCTAGTCCCACCATGAGTTTTTCAACCGGGTTATCCCAGCTAATCGTATTTGTACACTTTCTATCATACATTACTTTGAAGGGGCTCATCTTAGCCGATGTCTGGTAACCATTGTTGTACGCAAATTCCACCAAGTGCAGGTAGTCTTCCCACTTGATTGGTTTTGTCCTTACGTACATTCATAGCATATCTTCCATGATTTGGTTTGTTCATTCGGTCTTACCATCCGTTTGTGGATGGTATCTTGTGATGAAATTCAAGTTAGTATTTAACCCTGCAAAAAAATGTTTCCAAATTGTAGATGTGAATTTTACGTCTCTATCCAAAATCACCATTTTAGGAATACCATGCAGTCTAAAAATTTCTTTCATGAATATTTCAATGATGTGAATAGATTTAAAATTAGACTTTACAGGAATAAAGTGTGCAGACTTGCTAATCTTATCAATTACTACCATGATTGAATCATTCTATTTTTTAGTTCTAGGCAAATCTGTGATCAAATCTAGTGATATAGTCTCCCATTTCCATTCTGACACAGGTAGGGGTTGCAACAGATTGGCTGGATGCTGGTGTTTATCTTTCAACTATTGACAATATTGACACTTATATAAGTATTCTCCTTCTTCGCCCTTCATATTAGGCCAATAAAATATCTTCCTTAGTGTTATTACCATTTTTTGGTATCCTGGATGACTAGAATATGGTTTCTTGTGTACTTTGTCCAAAACTATTAACTTTAATTCAGCAGAAACCGGTATGTAGAATCTATTTTTGAATCTTAGTATACCATTTATGTCCAAACTTAGATCTATTCTATCTAATTTTTCTACGTTATTTTATAAATCTGACACTGTTTTAATGCAATTTTCATAATTATTACTTGTAGCCTTCATTCTTTGCTCGGGGTCTCTTTCAACCCTCCTAATGTTTATTTCAAACAACCCATGAATTATTCTACTTAAGGCGTCTTCCACCTTGTTTTCCTTACCCTTTATGTGTCTTACCTCGAATTTGAATTCGCTCAAGAAGGCTAGCCATCTTGTCTGCCTTGCGTTAAGTTTTGGTTGACTAAACAAAAATTTCACACCACTGTTATGAGTGAACAAAACTTTTATGTCCATTATATAGTGTCACCACATTTTTAAATCATGGATTATAGTTGTTAAATATAAGTCATGAGTGACGTATTTTCATTCATGCTCTTTTAGTTTTTGTGACTCATAACAAATAATGTGCCCTTATTGAGTTAGAACACCTCTCAAACCTTCTTTACTCACATCCACACATAATGTGAAGTCTTTGTCCAGATCTTCTACCTTTAAAATGGATGTGGTTGTTAACAATTCCTTTAAATTATTAAAACTGTTATAACATTTATATGACCAACTAAACTTGGCTCCCTTCTTTTGTAACGATGTGATAGGGTACACAATATTGGAGAATCCCTCTATAAATATGAGGTAATATCCAGTGATTCCCATGAATGAAAAGATGTCCACTACATCCTTAGGGATCAGCCATTCCATGATGGATCTTATTTTCTCTGGGTCAGCTGCAATACCTTCTTTAGATATTACATGTCCTAGGTATTGTATTTTTAGTTGATAAAATTCACACTTGTCGAATTTAGCATACAGTTTGTGATTTCTTAAATTTTGCAGTAGTATCCTTAGGTGTTCTTCTTGTTCTTCTTTTGTTTTAGAATACACTAGGATATCATCAATAAATACCAAAAAAAACTTATCCAATTACTAACTAGAAATGTTCTTCATTAAACACATAAATTTTCTTGGCGCGTTAGTGAGACCAAATGGTATAACAACATATTCGTAATGTCCATATCTTATTCTGAATGTTGTTTTACTTATTTCCTCGTCTTTTATTATAACCTGGTGATAACCAGATCTTAAATCCAATTTAGAAAAAATCTTTTCCCCACCTACTTGATCGAACAGATCATTGATCCTAGGTAAGGGGTTTTTGTTCTTAACCTTCATTTTGTTGAATTGTCTGTAATCAATGCATAATATTAGAGTTTTTTCTTTCTTTTTAACAAAAAGGACTGGTGCTCCCCATGGTGAGACACTTGGTCGGATGTATTCCTTGTCCAATAGTTCTTGTAGTTGAATCTTTAATTTAGTTAATTCAAGTAAACTCATTCGGTAGGATGCCTTAGATATAGGAGCTGAACTAGGTAGTAGATCAATAAAAACATATATCTCTCTCCTTGGGGGAAATTCAGGTATCTCATCAACAAACACATCTCTAAAATCATGCAAGATGAAAAAATACTCTAAGATAGGTTTGTTTTCTTTTTCCAACAGATTTGTGACTTGGATAGCATAAATTTGACAACCCTTTCTCATCCACTTCTTAAATTGCATTACTGAAATATTCCTAACTGAGACTGATTTTTGTATGCCTTGTATTGTCCTAACAATGTCGTTTTCATCATTATACTTGAGTGATTTTTCATAACAGTCTAAAAATGCTTTATGCCTTTCTAACCAGTCCATTCCGATAATTATATCATAAGAACCTAACGATAGAATATTTAAATTTATCTTTGTGTTTTGACAACCTAAACTAAAATCACAGTTGGAAATAAAATTAGATACTTTTCTTTTTGTCCTTATTGCTAGTTGTACTAGCCAATATTTTGCATGTATTGTTTTCTTAAGTTTATTTGAGTCCACTGCACCAGGAGCAATATAACTCAAAGTAGTTCCTGTATCAATTAAAACAGAAACATGAGTATCGATAACATTACCTTCAACTTCCACTACAGTAGACTGGCGATCAGCTTATTGGCCATCCACAATTGCATTCATATGATGTAAACTTCTGCCCATATCTCCCACCGTAGAGGATTCATGTAGGTTGTGAACCATAGTTCTGGCTGTTGAAGTCAAACATGTACAGTTCCTCCTTAAGTGAGGTTCTTCACATTCCCATCATTTTAACGGTTCACGGGGGCTGTCCCCAAACTTCTTTGCTCCTATATTAACTAGTTTACCACATCCTTGGGTGTTTTGTTTGTTGAACTGAAAATATTTCCTTCGAAAACTCTTTGTTGCACTTTGGAAATGGGTTGGTTGATATCCGTTGTTCCGCTGGTTTATTAGGTGTTGTTTATTGTCTTTCCAGGCCTTGGGAAATTATGACCATTGTTTGTATTAGTTGTAACAAATTCGAGCCTTCCTGAAAACTTCATTTAATGACTTGGGGTTGTCGCATTCGATTCTGTCCTTATAGGATTGTGGTAAACAACTTAGGAATTGTTGTATTTTTACTTTGTCCTCCTGGATATAAGGCAAAAACCTTAATAATTCCTGGAATTTGTTTATCAGGTCATCCATAGCCATTTGACCGAGTCGTAGCTCGTAAAACTCTTTGCTTTTTCTTTCATATTAACTTTCAAATAAATACTGTTTCTTAAAGTATTTCTTAAAATTTGACCACTCCAACTGTTTTTCCTTTAGGCCCTTGGCCAACTTCAAGTCCTGCCACCATATGCTTGTTTTTCCTTTCAGGTTATAGATGGCCATTCTGACCTTCATATTGCTGGAATAGTTGTATATTTGGAAATACTTTTTTATGTCTAATAACCATGCTTCAGCCTCCTCCCCTGTCCTAGATTCCCCATCAAAGGTGGATAGTTTGATTTTGTTAAAATCTCCCTCCAGGTTATCCACCTGTTTACTTTTTCTTCCTGTGGTTGTTTCATCTTCTGTTGATGGTGTACCTTCGGAAGAGTTGTCCCCTTTTTCCCCTTCAGGACCAGAATTCTTGGAGGCCCTTTTACTGACTTCTTCTTCTTGGTTATCATCCTTTGGGATATTCTTTTATACTATGCTTTGTAGTAGTACTTCATTTGTTTCCTACTATTCTTGCTGTGCTTTTTTGAGTTTCTCATTGTCTGCCTTGAAAACTTGCAGTTCCACAATGAAATTTCTCATAGTTTCTAGAACCTCAGTAGGTGAACTTTCGTCACTATTCTGCCTCTATTCTTTAGGCAGTCTTTGCTCAGGATTCTTCTCGAATCTGATCTCTGCTTCATTCTGTTCTTCCATGATCACAACAGAAATAATTTTTTTTTGTTTGTAACCGTAATTCTTTTTTTAGTTTTTCATAAAAAAAAAAATATGTGCTAAACAAATATTTTTGGCCATGCTTAAGGTCCCACTATTGTAACCTTTCGCTCTGATCCCATATGTAATCAACCCCAAGTTTACCAAATAATATTTTTTTTTGTCTTAAAGGAACATTAAATTTTTTCTTTTGTGGACAACTTATTCCGGAAGCCTTATAGTTAATATAAGTATGTAATCTTCATTGTTATTAACTTCTGCAATATTTGTATTTCCAGTTATCAAACAATGAACTTTCATCACAAAATATTCTAACTCTGATTTACTTCATACTGCACTATAATTCTATATAGAAGGGCAATGGTGACTTTGCTATACCCTAACTTCTCAAATTTCAAGCATATCTGCAATGATTAACCTTTCACATTTTCAACATTGACCTTTACAAACCTTCAACCCTCCTAGTATTATAGTCCTACCATATATGTGTTTTGATTTTATACATAGTACCTTCCTAGTATTGTACTCTTTTCTATGCATAGACCCTCATATTAGAGTACATAAGAAAAAACCCATTTGAAAATACAAAAACAAAACTCCCTATGCAATAGACATTGTTCATGTCATATAAGATTTAAACGAATGCGATTTTAAATCATGTACCCTTAATGAAAAGTTACATGCCTAACATAATGGTGGTTATATGTTAATTTAATTGGTCGAACAATAGGTGTTGTGAACATTGGTCGTGTTTAAAATTCCAAACATCCTTAACATATTTTGTTTTTCAAGAAATGTTTATCAATAACGCACTGTTAGTCATACCTTAACTAAATGATAAAACTAGATTTGTTAATCTTGTGTATCGTGCCTTAAAGGAGTTGTCCTCTCTCACATTAAATCAATATAAATTTGAAAGGTTTTGTTAGTCTTGGGATAAATACCTCTATCCAGTTCATTAATGGAGACCCAGGAGGTAATCCCGAGGTTGTCATTAGACCCCATGTCCAATACAGTTGTGACACCTCCATCCTGTCACATGGTCATATGCAATCTTCGTACTTCCACTATTACTCTGCACAATAAGGGTTTCCAGGACTATTGTGAGTCCTCTGCGTGATGATTTAGTGTTAACTCTGTGTTTTTCCTCGGCGAGGGAGGCCGATGACCTGGAGATATTTACCTGGTGGAATGAAGAAAGGTTATGAGACCACCTGGTAAGTCCATGACACACTTATCCTATCTGTAGTCGGGTGGTAATTTCAGGAGGTTTTAGTCATCTCTAAAACTATTATTCTTTATGATTTCTAATGAATATTCTCCCCTTTGTTAGTCTTTAACTCTCTAGAATATTTCTCTTCGGTCATGGGTAGATAAATAATATTTACAGTGGTGGTGGCTTGTGTCTTTAGTTTTTTCATGAGGTAGCCATTCCACTCTACACCAACCATTAATTTGTGAAGGCTTCTACACATGTGGTTTTCAGTTTGAAATGGGGATAGTCCTAGATGTGTTAGGGTTTTGTCAACAAAAAATACCCTTAGTTATTTCTTTATTGTGTAACCTGGCATGTAATTTGGGAGTTTCTCGTGGCATATCTATTGTTGTAAAACTAGTGATTAAACCCTATTATAAAGGCCCCTAAAATAAAATCAATGTTCAGTAGTCTTGTAAAAAAATGATATGTTTAAAGTTCTCTGGCAAGACCCATATATTTTTTGCGAGGTTTTTCCTTCAGGGAAAGGTCTCGAATCTTCTTATTTAAACTTACTCTGTAACTGGGTTGACCCTTACTGGATTTGTTGTAGAAAAATAGTTTTTACTCTTTCCTTGTTTACTATGTTCGATTTAGTGTTAAGTATGTCAATTATCGACTTCTTGGCTTACTGTGGAGACCTGGCATTCTCTGATTTAAATTCGTGAAGTCGCAGCCACATCCCTGTAGTCATGGGGAGGGTTTCTTTATTGTTGTACAGGGTTTGGATTCAATTCAAAATTTCTCTATTTACCCTAATTGCGCCTATACATGCATTGATACGAGGGATAAATTCCCACTCTATAGTATTACTTCAAAACTTAATAACTCTTGAAAGACTTATGTTTATTCTTCCTTTAGACTCTAGTAGTTAATTCATTATGTTATTTTTTTATTCTTGGTCAGTGACCTGTAATTTACATTTTCTCATAGTTGTGAACGCACAATCTTGTGGAATCATCCATGACCCGAATTCATATACTTTTGTTTGTGGAGATTTTTTTATTCTCTACATTCTTGAAAACTCTGGTTAAAAAATATTCTTTTATTTTTCTACTATCATTCATGTTTAAAGATTTCATTACTGTGATCTAATGTTGGGACCCCTATTTGTTGCGAGGGTTCCCATCAGGCCAACCTTGTTCCACTTCTCCCCCTTCAGTCTGTGGATGAATCCTTCGATGACGAAGGTGGAACAATAGGTCCCAAATCAAAAGCTAAGTGAAGTTATAAATTACGCCTGAAACATTTATTTGGCATAGAATTTATTTTGGAAATTAATCTAGGTTTGTCACTCAAAATTTTGTTTACTTCTATCTTAATACTAATTAACGTTTGTTGGACTCCTTGCAGGACTGTTAATGATTGAAGTATCCAGATTCAGAGCAACTTCCTATTCAAAAGGTACTCGGGTTCTATTTACAACGCTCAAAAAAATATTAATCCAGGTTCTATCGCGTGAAACGGTTCTGTGCTAGAATACAATTATCGTAGGAAATTGTACCAGGCTCCTATAATAGTTGGTTGTTTGTATATTTGGTTTAAAGAAAAGACATAAGGTAAAACCCCATACTATGATCATGATTTATGTATTTATCATTCCAAACCTTTGCTTATGCGTTATTGTAATGAAATAGGATTGTACTATTTTCTCCTAAATGTATAGCCAATTTAGATGGAAAACTCAAATTTTAAGTTACGTAACAGCCAATCATTTGTTTCTGTGTATTAGATATTTTATAACTCAGGACTCTGTATCAGATAGGAACATGTATTCATATATAATGAAATTCAATTTTATACCCCCTTCGGTGTCTACTTTGATCTTTATGAAAATTCGAATGTTCTTTAGTTATTCATATACCTGCGCATCTTCAAATCCACAGAAATATGTATATGCATATATATTTATATGTTTCCAGAATTTATGTCGAGTACTTTTATAGTTAAATATTACTTGGATATGATCATCTATATGTTTGTGTTTGCATGGATGGTAGAGTTAAAATAACCTTGAAAGATTTTCTTTTATTTACTTATAGACATACCCCATGTACCTGTCATAACCAACACACAGTAGCTATTTCTTCATTTAAAAACAAAATTGTTCGTGAAACAGCTAATACATTGTACCTTATTACTTCATCCATTAACAAAATGAATATGTTCCTATAACAAGTAACACACAATAGTCTTATTACTCCATTCTTTAACAAAATGAATCCATTCCTACAGCATGTGACAATAATTCTATTTCTTCATTCATGAACAAAATCAAACCTCCAAGGATTCATCCTATAATTCGTTTTATCCCACTTAGCCATTATCTAAAAAAGACAATTCATATCATTCTACTAATTCATAAGTAGATGCATTCTATCAAATATAAAACCATAGGACATCCATCCAGGAATAAGAAAAGAATGTATACTAGCAGCTATTTATTCAACATAAATTCAAACAAGGAAGAGTACATGAACATATTTGAACAAGTGATGAAACAATAAAGGGAACAACCAGGTTCCTCCCAATCTACTTGCTCTATTCACCCCCTACCCTGACCATGAATCCATGAGGGTGAACTATAGAACTCCTCCTTAGCTATAGTCTTTCTTCAGTTTTAGAAAAAGATTCTTATTGCCTCACACTCAGAAAACAGTGCTCATAACAACAAGTGATAATCCTCTTTCCCCACCAGCATACTAGGCAGCGTCCTACCTCCTCCCATATGCTATATATGCCCAAAATAATTTGTGCTTAGGTTTTTTCCCCTTGGGAATTTTCACATCTTTACAAATCCATGATTTTCAGGGGCTTCCAATGGTCAAATTCCTGATTTTCCACTTGTAACATTTAGCCCTAAGGTTGTTCCAACGTGTTCCCCACTGATGGAGTCATGGTCAACTGATTTCAACCTAGTTGTTCCATTTGTCTATCAGAAACAAATATAATTTTTTTTTTATTACAAGTGTCATATTCAAAGAGTTGGTTGTGCAAATAAAATATTTTCCCAATAGACATAATTAATAAATTACAATTAACTAAATTCGGAATTCAGAGTTTCCATAAACGACAATAATTTTCCAATTTCGAATTTACCAAAAATGGAAATAAATTCCTAAGTATTTTCAGACTTAATAATAATTTATTTTGGGGGATGTTACAAATCCACAATGCAAAGGGGAGAGTGGAACCTAGGTTGGCTGATGGGTACCCTCGTAAACAAGACACGGCCCCATCATTAGCGATGGTAATTGTAATAATGTTAGGATATACATGAATATAATTCAACAACGAACAAAAAGAGAGAATACGAAGTAATTAACCAGACTATAGTGAAAAATCCCACATAGGGTAAATTAATACCCCTGTATAATCCAAAGCTGAACTATAAAGTCACACGGATCTAGGTTAACTCACATAGATGCACATATGTGATTTTTACCAAAGGTGAACCATGTTCTCATGTTTATACCGAGTTCTTCAGATTTACAATTTATATAAACAAGTAAATAACATGTATAAATTTGCAAACAAGAATATATTACAATTTAGAAATCCTATAGTGGATAGAAGTTAAATAAGTTACCAATTTCATCAGTGACGAAGAATTTTTACAAAGACACAAATACCTATAAAGGGTACACAATATTTTTACATATACACAGCCTAGACCATGATGATCCAAGCACCGAGTAAAAATATCTGAATGTGTACATTCTTTTGCATGCACAGAGAATGGGGAATTCCTATTTATTTACCTTTCATAATACGAGTTCATCCACCGTAATAACCCTTGGAAAGGTAAAGGTGTATACATGATTTAATTTAGTAAATAATCTTTTACCCTATCCACTCTGAAAACTATGTTACGAATGGACGTTCTCAAACCAGTAAACTCTAATTTACTCTAGCAGTAAAGATAGATTTCTCGGATAGATATTTGCTACTGCATGGGATACGTATGCTTACACTGCACATAACACATAGATGATTTTTACGCAACAATTAAACACGGAATTTTTACCTTTACTTCATTCCATCAAGGATGTAGTTTTACAAACAGTAGGTTGAAGCTTACCCAATAAATAGTTTGGAGAAAACCAGGAGGTAACACACAATTCGTGGGGTTCTATTTTTAATTTGTGCATAGGACATGAAATAGGAAGAACAACCCAAATAGCTAACTGAATGTTTTAAAGTTCATGGGATTTTGACCACTGTTTCAATCACAATATTGTGAGAACTAATATCTCGCGTCCACGAGACCCTCAAAGGGGGGGTTTACCTTATTCTTTTGTAGTAAGTTCACATCGAGAAGGAACGAGTCCCACTACTGGGAAAGGGAAGCCACAATGCTTGAAAAAGAACTACACAAGTAAATGGTATGCTTATACTCACAAATGCCTTATTCATATTAATAATACCACCAGATAACCATAGAATGAAGTTATAGAATACAGAGGTAGGATATCTCTCACAGAATGAGGTCGTATATTTATGGGTAACTCCATAAAGACAAACGAAAAACCATTAATACTGAGTAGTGTCTTAATATTACAACATTGCTTGCACAATGAGGTGAAATAACACAACGAGACAACCATGAAACTACTAACATCTAAAGGAAACTTATAAACCCTAGTCCAATAATTGAAAAAACCAAAGGAGCGAACCGAGATAAAATTTGTATAGAAGAAACAACCTATTACAGTGCCAAGGTGGTGTATGTCTAAATGTGAGAATTACCTTTTTGTGTGTAGTAATGGCACTGGATCTGCCTTAAGCCTCTCCCCTCGTATTGTTCTTCAAGACTGGGTTTTCCATTTTCTTGTCGACCAGTAGCAGAGAAATGAAAACGCGTAGAGAAAAAAACCTCGACATGCTTGGAGTAAAGATTTACAATGAGTTACCTCAATCCTTGCCAAGAGGAGTATAGTGAGGGCTACAAAATAACACATTTCCATGTGAAGTTATGGAGGTGGACAATTTGTGTTGGACATGGTGGTCGAGAGACAGTTCTAGGGAGGTACTTTCACACGCATCCATAAATGTGTTAGTCAAGGTTTTAATTAGCGACTGGCATTCTTTTAATATGACTTCATACCAATTTATTACAGAGTTGTGATACCAGTTAGTTAGGGTTATAGTTGTACCTTTTATTCACGCCCATCTCTCATTTAGTTAAGGGTCTTACCTTCTGGTTCCACCTTGTTATCGAGCTCGGGATTTGTGATTGGTATTGTTGGGGCTTCAAAACTATACCAACAGTTATTCATATTACTTGTCCTGTCGTAATAGTGGTCGGAGCATTAAACATAGACACTTTACCATGAATGATTTATTTATTTTTACAAATTAATAATTAAATTCCAGCCATAGATTAAAGTGTGTGATGTATTTGATAAAATAAATGAGTAACCTATGAATCAAATTATGTATAGGATCCCTATAGTGTATAAGGTAAGGTTTTAGCATAAATATGATGGTAACACTAGTTTGGAATTGTAATAGTTTGGGTATGAAACTCTCTGTACAGTCACCTTTGAATAGGAATAAGATCAACTAGGGCAAGTATCTGCTCACACATAGTAACATAAGTGAGTGTATCTCTTAATGGGTAAACATTAAGGTTCATGGGTAGACTAAGGGATAGTCAAGTTGTCCCTCAATTGTCATGCAATATGATTTTTGTATAGCATAGAGTAATTTCACAAATGAAGCAATTCTACATGATATTGTAGTTGTATCAACAAAAGGATAAGTGTAATATTTTTGAAAGTCAATAGTAATGACAGAACTATCCTACATATATTAAAGTTATGTTTTTGAAATAGAATTTCGAGATGAAAGGAGATTCAATTCTCCCTAACAATTTTTTTTTTTTTTTTTGGTAAAATTGTGGTACATTATAGATGGTATCAGAGATTAAGGTTACAACACTTGGACCTGAGATCAGGGCCAAAAATTAGTTTAGTACATTTTATCATGTTAAAGGAAAAAACTGGCAAAAATGCTTATTGTTACAAACAATTTTTTTTTCTTCTGTGGTGGTAATTGCAACATAAAATGAAGAGGCAATCAGACTTGAGGAGAATCCCAATCAAGGACCTCCTAAAGAGTCTAGAGAGACCAATGAAGGAAGTTCAACCACCCAAGTTCTGGAAACAATGAGGAACCTTATTGTGGAGCTCCAAGCATTCAAGGCAGATAATGAGAAACTAAAAAAGGCACATGAGGACCAACAAGAGATAAATGAAGTGTTGTTGCACAACATCATAACAAAGAAGATTCCAAAAGATAATGACAAGGATGAAGAGGTCGACAAAAGAGCCTCCAAAAATTCTGGTCCTGAAGTGGAAAACGAGAACAGTTCTTCCGAAGGCACACCAACAATAGAAAATAAAACAACCACATGAAGGAAAAGAAAACAGGTGGACCACCTAGAGGGTGAATTCAATAATATCAAATCGTCCACCTTTGATGAAGAGTACAGGATAGGGGAGGAGGTTGAAGCATGGTTACTATATATAAAGAAGTATTTCCAGATCTATAATTATTCTAGTAACATGAAGGTCAGAATGACCATTTATAACCTGAAAGGAAAAGCAAGTATCTGGTGGCAGGACCTGGAATTGGCCAAGTGTTTAAAAGAGAAACAAATCGAATGGTCATATTTCAAGAAATAATTCAAGAAAAGGTATTTATCATAAGGTTATTATGAAATGAAGAGCAATGAATTGTATGAGCTAAGACTCAAAAAAATTACCATGGATAACCTGATAAACAAATTTCTTGAATTATTAATATTTGTTCCATACATCAAAGAATACAAAGTAAAAATCCAATGATTCCTAAGCTGCCTACCACATTCCTATAAGGACAGAATTGAATTCGACAATCCCAGGACCTTAAGAGAAGTTTTTAGAAAGGATCATATGTGCTATGATCATTACAAACAACGGTATGAAATTCCCAAGGTTTGGAAGGATAAGAAACATGACAGAATGAATCAATGGAAGAAAGGCTTTCAACTAGCCCCTTTCCGAAATTTGGAAAAGAAATTCCAAAGGAAATATTCTCACTCTAACAACCAGAATACCCAAGGGGGAGGAAGACCAATTAACCTGGGAACCAAGAAATTTGGGGATAGCCCCACGAAATTGTTAAAATGTTGGGAGTGTGGAGAACCTTACTTAAGGAGGAACTGTCCATGTTTAACTTCTGCAGTAAGGACCATAGTTCATAACCTACAAGAGGCCTCTACAGTGGGAGATGTGGGAAGAAGCGTACAAATAATTAATGCAGTTGTGGATGGCCTACAAGTTGATTATCAATCCACTATAGTGGAGATTGAAGGTAAAGTGAATAATAATCGTATTTCTATTTTAATTGACCTAGGAGCTACTCTGAGTTATGTTACTCCTCGTTTAGTTGATTCCGATAATCTTAAGAAAGTAAAACATGCTAAATCCTGGTTAGTGCAACTAGCAACAGGGACTAAGAGAAAAGTAACATATTTCATTTATGAATGTGAACTCAGTTTAGATGGCCAAAATAAAAAATTTAATTTGAATATTTTACCTTTGGGATCTTACAACATAATCATTGGAGTGGACTGGTTATAGAAACATAAAGTAATTTTGGATTTCTATGAAAAATCACTTAGTTATAGAGATGAAAACAACACATTTAGGACAGTACAAGGCATCCGAAAACCAATCTCGGTTAGGCAGATTTCAGCCATGTAGTTTAATAAATGCATGATTAAAGGTTGTCATATTTATGCTATTCAAGTGACAAATCTGTTAGAAAAGGAAGATAAACCCAACCTAGAAGAATTTACCATCTTACATGAGTTTAGAGATTTATTTGTGGATGAAATACCAGAACTTCCTCCAAGGAGAGAGATAGATTTCTCCATCTATATGCTTCGTGGATTAGCCCCGATATCTAAGGCACCCTATAGGATGAGTTTACCTGAATTAACAGACATGAAAATTCAGCTACAAGAACTATTGGACATGCAATACATTAGACCAAGTGTGTCTCCCTGGGGAGCACCAATCATTTTCATTAAAAAGAAAGATGGGACTTTAAGATTATATATTGATTATCGACAATTAAACAAGATGACTATTAAGAAAAAGTATCCTCTACTCAGAATTAATGACCTGTTTGACCAGGTGGGAGGAGAAAATATTTTCTCCAAGTTAGATTTAAGATCCGATTATCACCAGGTTAGAATAAAGGATGAAGATATAAATAAAACATATTTCGAACGAGATATGGACATTATGAGTTTGTTGTTATTCTGTTTGGTCTTACTAACGCACCAACAACATTTATGTGTTTAATGAATGACATATTCAGTCAATACTTGGATAAATTTGTTTTGGTATTTATTGACGACATTTTAGTTTATTCGAAAATGGAAGAAGAAAATGAAGAAAATCTAAAGACAGTATTACATACCTTAAGGAAACACAAGTTGTAAGCAAAATTTGACAAATCTGACTTCTACCAAAAGAGAATATAGTACCTAGGACATGCAATATCTGAGGAAGGTATTGGAGTTGACCTAGAGAAGATAAGAGCCAACATGGAATGTTCTATCCCTAAGGATGTGGTAGACATCTGGTCATTCATGGTAATTACCAATTATTACTGCAGATTCATCGAGGGGTTCTCTAAGATTTCATACCCAATCACATCCCTAAATAAAGAGGGGACAAAGTTTACTTGGTCACAAAAATGTCAAAATAATTTTAATAAGTTAAAAGAACTGTTAACAACCACACATATTTTAAGGGTAGGATACCCTGACAAAGACTTTACAATCTATGTGGATGCGAGCAAAGAAGGTTTGGGAGTTGTCCTAACTCAATAAGGTCACACTATTTGTTATGAGTCACAAAAACTAAAAGAACTTGAACGAAACTATGTCACATACGACTTGGAATTAGTAGTTGTAATTC
Source organism: Picea engelmannii (assembly GCA_009831015.1). Classification (NCBI taxonomy): domain Eukaryota; kingdom Viridiplantae; phylum Streptophyta; class Pinopsida; order Pinales; family Pinaceae; genus Picea; species Picea engelmannii. Next base: position 446,444 of record ML779436.1, on the reverse strand, counting down.
ATGCACTAAGAATGTGGTGACACTACTTTATGGGCAAAAAATTTATGTTGCTAACTCATAAAAGTGGTGTGAAATTCTTATTTAGTCAACTAGATCTTAACGCAAGGAAACCAAGGTGGCTAGCCTTCTTGAGTGAATTCGATTTCGACGTAAGACACATCAATGTTAAATAAAACAAAGTTGTAGATGCCTTAAGTAGGAGAACTAATGGACCGTTTGAGATAAGTATTAGCAGAACATAAAGTGACATTGAACAAAGGATAATATCTACAAGTGGTAATGATGGAAAATACATCAAAACAATAACATATTTATAAGATAATGCAAAACATTTGGATAGAACAAATTTGAGTTTGTATAGAAATTGACTGCAAAGATTCAAAAACAGGCTATACATACCATATTTTGCGGAATTAAAGATAACAGTTTTGGATGAAGTGCACAAGAAACCATATTATGGTCATCCAGGATACCATAAAATGGTAACAACATTGAGGAAGTTGTTATACTTTCCTAACATGAAAGGTGAGAAGGTTGAATACTTATCGTAATGCCTAGATTGTCAACAGGTGAAGGCTGGACATCAGCATCCATCCGGCGTGATACAACCTCTACCTATACCAGAATGGAAGTGGGAGACTATCTCACTGGACTTTATCACAAGTTTGCCTAAAACTCAAAAGAAAAATGATTCGATTATTGTAGTGATTGATAAACTTAGCAAGTCTCCACATTTTATTCCTATGAAATCTACTGATAAATCTATTAGCATCACTAAATATTTATGAAGGAAATATTTAGATTGCATGGTATCCATAAAATGGTGATTTCAGATAGAGATGTCAACTTTACATCAATGTTTTGGAAATAATTGTTTGCAGGGTTGAATACTAACTTGAATTTCAGCACAAGCTACCATCCACAAAAGGATGGGCAAACTGAACGAATGAACTAGATTGTGGAAGATATGTTACGAATGTATGTAAGGAAGAAACCAACTAAGTGGGAGGAATACCTACACTTAGTAAAATTAACGTACAATAATCGTTATCAGATGTCAGCTAAGATGAGCCCCTTCGAAGTACTATATGATAGAAAGTGTACAACTACAATTAGTTGGGATAACCCAGTTGGCAGACTCATGATGAAACCAGAAATGATCCAGGAAATGGAGAAAATGGTAGGAAAGGTACAACATAATTTAAAAGAGGCACGGTACAAATAGAAAAGCTATGCATATTTAAAAAGGAGACACCGATAATTTCAAGTTGGAGACCACGTGTATTTAAAAGTCAAAGAAAGAAGAAGTTCATTGAAGATAAGAAACTGTTCAAAATTAGCACCCAAGTTTTGTGGCCCCTTCTAGAGATTAGCTCAAATCTGACCCATGACATATCAACTTGCACTCCCTGCAAATTTAAACATTCATAATGTATTTCATGTTTCTTTGTTGAAAAAGTATATTCATGATCCTACTCACATCATTGATTGGAACATGGTGTAGGTGGAACCATAAGGCAAGTTCCAACAAAAATCTCTTCACATACTAGACAGGGAATAAATAGTACTACAGAACAGATCCATTGCCCAAGTAAAAGTGCAATGGAAGAACTTTAGTCCTGAGGAGGCCGCTTGGGAATTGGAGGAAGATTTGTAGAATTCTTATCCAACCCTATTTTGAGAGAGGAATGAACATTGAGGACAATGTTGTACTGAAGGGGGAGAGGATGTAATATCCCCAAAAATAATGAATTATTCAAGTCTGTATGCACTTAGAAATAAATTTCCATTTTTGGTAAATTCGTATTTGGAATTTTTTTGCCATTTATGGCAAATCCAAATTTGGAATTTGATTATGTGTAATTAATTATTTTGACTGTTGGGCAAAAATTTGATTTTCCCAACTAACTCTTTGATTGTGACACATGTAAACACAAATATTTTCATATATTAATTGTTGGAGGACAAATGGAACAGCCAGGTTGAAAACAACTGACCATGACTCCATGAGTGGGGAACAAACTTGTGTTACCTCAGGGATGAATTTTACAAGTGGAAAATGAGAAATTTGACCACTAGAAGCCCTTGAAAATTAGGGATTTGTAAAGATGCGAAAATTCCCAAGGAGGTAAAAATACCTAGGCACACGATGCTCATGATATACAACATATGGGGGAGGCAGGACATTGCTTAGTATGTTGGGGAAAGTATATTACTTGTTGTTATGAATACCTGTTGGGTATGAGGCAAGTGAATTTTTTTATCTGAAAGGAGGACTACACCAAAAGATGATCATTTCAATTCACCCTTATGGACTCATGGTCAAGATAGGGGGTGAATGAAGCAAGTAATTTTTCTGGTCTATTCTATGATTGGGTAGAACTTTACTGTTCCATTTGTGTTCCAACATCAATTTCAGATATGTACGTCTACATGTTCTCTTTCTAAATATTTTTTTGAGTATTAGCTAATTGGAATGAGATTAATTATTTATTCATGTGAATATGCTCATTGAACAAAACTAGTAAGACGACTGTAAGTTCTATATGCTAATATAAATTAGAACTATATGCGTATAGATAGGAATGTGGGTATATGTATAATCAGGAATAAAGAATATTAAAGTTTGTTGTAGGTTTTCAAGTAAACGTTAAGTGAAGACATATTCTACAGAAGATGCCTATGTATATTTTACATGTATCTGAATATGTGTGTGTGTGTGTGTATTCAAGATTAAATAAAATAGAATTATTGTGGTGTTAATCATAACCATTAACGTGTATGTAGATATATATATATATATATTCAAGCTTAAAGAAAATTGGACTGTTGTGAGGCTAATCATAATCTTTATATGAATATATATATAGTTGAATGTATAGATACATGGATTTGTACAAACATATAATATATTCATATACAGAAAGATTTTATCGATCCTTGAATTACATGAGGATATAAGTGTTTACCATTGAATAGATCATACAAAAGGCATAGAATTTATAGTCCTTTTTACATTGCATCAGGCCTACAAGTAGAGAATTTCAGTGGTATATAATACATTCTACAAAAGTTGTGCAATACTTAACAACTTAATCAAATAGTTTCAGAACCCGTTTGTTCAATAATAATAAAATTATAAATGATATGTACATCCAGGAAACCCTGGTTCAAAATTATTATAGTAGAGTACCCTAGGGTAAGGATCCCATAACATTAGTACTCAGAACCTGAGATTTTCAATTAAATGTCGAGTCAGAACTCGAATACCTTTCTGAGCAAGGCAATCCCCTTGATCCTTTTTCCATCGAGCTAGTTAATCATGCAAAAAGGAGAATCGATAGATTCAATAAATTGTGTCAATAAATCAAATGAAATTAAATATTAATAAAGTCGAATAATACTTAGCTTAAAGCTGTCACAAAAGAAGTTTCCCCACCGATGTTTGAGAGTTGATCGATCCACAATCCAAAGGGGAGAGTGGAACCGAGGTCGGTTGATGGGTACCCTCGTAAACAAGACAGGGCCCATCATTAGCGATGGTAACTGTAATAATTCTAGGATATACATGAATTTAATTCAACAACGAAGCAAAAGAAAGAATACGAAGTAATTAACCAAAATATAGTAAAAAATCCCGCATAGGATAAATTAATGCCTTGGTATAATCCAGAGTTGAACTATAAAGTCACACAGAGATAAGTTATCTCACATAGATGCATAGATGTGATTTTTACCAAAGGTGAACCATGTTCTCATATTTATACAGAGTGCTTCAAATTTACGATTTATATCAGCAAGTAAATAACATGTATAAATTTTCAAACAATAATATATTAGGATTTAGAAATGCTATAGTGGATAGATGTTAAATAAGTTACCAATTTCATCGGTGACCAAGAATTTTCACAAAGACGCAAATACCTATAAAGGAATAGTTTGGAGAAAACCAGGAGGTATCACGCGATGTGTGGGGTTCTATTTTTAATCTATGCATACGAAACAAAATAGGAAGAACTACCTGAATAGCTAACTAAATGTTTTAAAGTGCATGGTATTTTGATGAATTTTTCAATCACGATATTATGAGAACTGATAGCTCGCGTCCGCGAGACCCTCAAAGGGGGTGTTTACCTTTTGATTTTGCAGTAAGTTCATGCTGAGAAGGCACGAGTCCCACCGGTGGGAAAGGTAAGCCAAAGCACGTGAAAAAGGAATACATAGGTAAAGGGTATGCTTATACTCACAAATGCCTTCGTCATCTTAATAATACCACCACAGAACCACATAACAGAGTTACAGAATACATAGGTAGGATATCTCTCATAGAATGAGGTCGAAGATTTAGAGGTCACTCAACAAAGACAAACAAAAAACCCTTAAGACTGACTAGTGTCTTAATATTACAACATTGCTTGATGGAGGAGGTGAAATAACATAGTGAGACAACCAGGAAACTACTAACATCTAAAGGAATCTTATAAACCCTAGTCCAAGAACTGAAAAAATCAGAAGAGCGGACAAAGATGAAATTTGTATAGAAGAAACAACCTATTACAGTGCCAATGTGGTGTATGTCTAAGTTATAGGATGTGAGAATTACCTTTTCATGTGCAATAAGGGCACTAGATCCACCTTAATCCTATCCCCTCATATTGTTCTTCAAGACTAGGTTGTCCATTTTCTCGTTACCCAGTAATAGAGAAATAAAAACGCGTAGAGAAAAAATCCTCGACATGTCTAGAGTAAAGCGTTACAATGAGTTACCTCAGGCCTCGACAAGAGGATTATAGTGAAGGATATGAAATAGTACATTTCCATGTGAAATGATGGAGGTAGATGATTTTTTTTGGACACGGTGGTCGAGCGACATTTCTAGGGAGGTACGTTCACATGTAGTAATAAATGTGTTCGTCAGGGTTTTAATCAGCGATTGAAATTCCTTTAATCCGACTTCATGCCAATTTATTACAGAGTTGTGATACTAGTCAGTTAGGGTTACGATTGTACCTTTTTGTCATGCCCATCTCTTGTTTAGTTAAGGGTCTTACCTTCTAGTTCCAACTTGTTATCAAGCTCGGGATTGGTGACTACTATCGTTGGGGATTCACAACGATACCAACCGTTAACCGTATTACTAGTACCATTGTAATAGTGGTCGGATCATTAAACATAGACACTTTACCATGAATTATTTATTGCTTTATACAGATTAATAAGTAAATTCCACCCATAGATTAAAGTCTACGATGTATTTAAAAAAGAAAATGCATAACTTATGAATCGGATTCTGTATAGGATCCATATAGTGTATAAGGTAATTCTTTAGCATAAAGATGATGGTAACACTAGTTTGGAATTGTAATAGTTTAGGTATTAAACTCTTTGTACACTCACCTTTGAATAGGAATAAGATCAAATAAGACTTATCTTCTCACACATAGTAACATAGTTGAGTGTGTATATTAATGGGTAAACATTAAGGTTAATGGGTAGACTAGGGGGGAGTCAATTTATCCCTTAATTTCCATTCAATATGATTGTTTCATAGTATAGAGTAATTTCAGAAATAAATCTATTCTACATGATATTATATTTGTATCAAGAAAAGGATAAGCGTAAGATTTTTGAAAGTCAATAGTAATGACAAAACTACCCTACATTTATTAAAGTTATGTTTTTGAAATAAAATTTGAAAATGAAAGGAGATTTAATGTCCCTAGCAAAAAAAAAATTATTTTGGTAAATTTGGGGTACATTACAAGTAGGGTAAACACAAAATCGATGACAGAAACAACTAGATCTCTTCTTGTCGGATTATCTTCCCAACTTCACTATAAATATTATACAATAAGAGAAGCTATCCAAGAAATGACAAAACATCCACACAAATTATTTCAAAGGAGACTTGAAAAATGATCTATGTGACAATCACACTCTAAAACAAAGGAAAAACTAGATGTAAATAGACTATTGTAGAACCTCACAAACTTAGAGCAGGTCCTAATCTAAATAACTTGGGTTTTAAACTGCAAAATTATAGTTTTAAACTGCAAAAATAGTTTTAAACTGCAAAAATACAGGGCCTCGTGGGACACAGGCCTACCAACCAGTAAGGGATCCTTGAAGGACACCATCAGTGCAAAAAGCAATGTCTGGAAAAGTTTTCTTTTTGAAGAAAGTGGGTTTGTTTTAGATCTTCCATATTTGGATCAGTTCTATCATATCTACTGGGTCTGAGCTATGAATCACTTAATGTGACCCAATAAAACGAAAATCCTAATACAAAGGAAGAGGTAGGAAAAGAGACTCTATTAGATAATAATTATGCCCCAGTATAGTCATCAATCAGTTATGGGATTTTTGCTCACAAGAATCTCATTGAGAGGATAAGTAAGATCTCCCTAGGATTGGCCTAGAAATTCTTGACAAGAATTGGATAGATTTCCTATGGTTTTCCTAGAAACAAGCCATAATATCACACAAAAGGAATTTAGAGAATGACTTACATTTTTCCTAATGATTGTCCTTAGCGTATCCTGAATGATTTAGTCCTAAAGTTCTAGCTCCAGCTTCTACAACCTTCTTCCCACACACCAAAGACAAAACAATACCATTCTACACTTCTTCCTAGTGTTAGAATATTAAATCTAGCTTGGATCTACACTAATCTATAGTATACAAGATCGAATTTGAATATTCATATATCAAAGAAAAACATGCAAGGGGAAAAAATGATCTACTAATGGAGCACAAGAACATTACATCAATACATACCTCAAGTGATGATGTAATCTCCTTTGGTCTCCTTGCTCCTTGTCTCTCACTCCTTGGTTAGGCTAGGCTCATTGACTCTTGGTTGTGTTGATGGACACCTGTGTAGTTGAACAACATAACATTACTATTCCATTCTTCTCCCTCTTTCCCAAGGATTTCCTTTGTTATATAGCTCTTGGAGGAGGCTTGGGATAGGTTTTTACATATTCTAGAGGCCACTAGAGACTCAAATTATGTTATTTTGTAAGCCTTTTCCATGAATATTCAACTCATATGTCTCCTATAACCCCATAAATCCTCAATTCTAATAGTTGGACAATGTCTCGCTTAATGAGACACTAATGTCCAATAAGGGCCTCGCCTGTTTCCTATTAGGTGTCATGCAAGAGCCTCCAAAAATGATTTGAAAGGGATCAAACCTCAAGAAAAATCTATAGTAGGGCTTTTATCCTCTCATGGATTCCTATCTTCTCTATAAGGTGGATATTGAGGCTATAACACCCACGTTAATAAAAACTTCAGTATCATCATTCCATGACTTCAATATTTACATTACTAATAATCCTTATGGAACACAAAATCCTCTTAGAGATCTCGATATAGTATGATTGTAATTTACAACAAGTGATCCTTCCAAAAGTCATTGCACAAAGAAATTTTTTCCATTTTTAATTAGAATTTCATGTAATCCTTTGTTAATTATATGGTAGGGCACATTTCTACACATTTCCCCAAAACTCCTTAGACTACTTTAGTTGTAATATTATAAAAATCATTTGAACGTGATAAAATGTTTATATTTAAGGTATTCAATAGGTGATCTACAAGGAAACCATGGATATTCGTTCATTGTTATTACTACTCCATAATGACTATTATTTTTTGTTTTATTGTTTTTCAGTTAGTTTTATTTTTTTCAAACAATTTATTATTAAAAGTTTTTTTCTAAAATTCAAAATATCATTTAACTATGTTTTGATTTGATTGGATAAAAAATAACAATGTATATTTTCATTTCCAAACTATA
>ML779436.1:402739-438230 GCA_009831015.1 Picea engelmannii | reverse complement strand
CCGTTAAATTCAAAATGATAGTCATAATAAAATAGAGTCTCTGTAGATTGTTGCAGTATATTTTGTTTCTTCAAAACATAAGTTTAATAAAAAAAACACTGTTGTAGAAATAAGTAACTCATTATCATTCATTTCGTGTTTAAAAAACATACTGTTAAACAATTGTCAATTTGACATATCAAATCGTGATAAAAAAAAATTGAAAAATAGTCATTAGAAAGCTAACACAATTCTTCACAAGTTTTGTTTTTACTGTAAAGTGAAATTCTAAATAAAAAAAATACTTTTATATGTCGGAAGTTGAATAACTTGTGAAAATACAGTTTTTTTTGTCATAAAACAAGCAAAAGTGTAACCCACCTTCATGATTTCACCCATATATATATATGTGTGTGTGTGTGTGTGTGTGTGTGTGTGTGTGATGATTATGATGATGATAATCGTTAACGTCCACCGAAATCAAAATTGTTCTATTGGACCTTGAGAAAAGAAACAGATTACTCAGATTTCCTTAAAATGTTATTTTGATTCTTGAAAACATTAATATAAGTGTTCCAAGATCACTAAAGTTTTGATCACTTAGAAGGTTAGAAATTTTGGTATGGTGACAAATATCTAGAAATAGGGATGTAATTTGGGTATATGCAGGCCATTCTATGAGAAAATGATTTTCATCTTCAACCCTCTTGGTGTCACAAAGTTGACATATTCTTTCTTGCCATGATGTTTTGGGGATTTTCCAATGTCCATTTTCACTATATATCTCATGAGAAATAGTTCTTATTTTAGCAATATTGATTCTCTTCTTTAGGCTAGTCAAAACAAAGAGACACTTTTGATCTTCGAGGTTAGGGTTAACCACATCCTTATAATTTCTTAATTGTATTTTATCCTCTAATTCTTTATCGCACCATAGATTCTACTTAACTTGATCCTATACAATATTTTTAATATCATAGCTATTTTGTATAATAACAATTTATTTTATTCCCCAATGATTTAGCCAAGACTTGACATCATTATGACGTCCTCACTTGAGCCATTGGTGATATTGGCTATAGTCTGAAGCAATTTTTAGGAGTGTCTTGTTATCCATGTTGTTTATCTTGTTCTTGTATATTCTGTACCTAATCATAGTTGTGCTCTCAATGGGGGAAAGGATCACTTCGATAAGGAGGATAAGATAGCGTGTATTGCACTCAATTTTGAAATTATAAGTTATAAAATTATTTTGGATCTGTTGTATCTTTCTCCAAGATTCTCGAGAGATGCTATATCCCCAAACTTGACATTCAAACACAATTATATATGTCATCGAATTTTTATATTTAATTTATAAAACATTCAAACACAATTAAATATTTATAAATTAATCTGATCAAAATATTTAATAATATAACAAAATACATTTTACTATAAGTTCAAAATCATAGACTTTTTAAATTACTGCTAATTTTAATATTTGGTCAATATATTTGTATAATATCATAATTTATTCAATGAAATAATGACAACGATGAATATTATCTCTAAGATGAATTAATGTGGTGAATATATCTATGCAGTGAATATTATCTCTACGGCGGTGAATATTGTCTTTGTGGCACCACTGCATGAATATTTATCTCTCAGTATATGGTTAATCTAGTTTGTTGATCCTGATTTATGAGCAGAACGAAAGGAATAACAAACAAAATAAAATAACACAAATACGAAGAAAAATAACATATATTCAGTGAACAATAACTTCCATTGAATAAAGAAAATAGTCTGAAATTGTAAAATTGCAGAACTGAAAACAACTTGCTCGAATGGTTGTAGCTATCTCTGAGAAGAGATGTGGTTAATACATGCATCTGTCTAAGAAGAATTATTACAATGAGGCTCGAGAGGCCTTTTAACATTATTCATGAATGCCAAAACATTAGACATCTAAAAACCTAACCCTAGGAGATGAAACACAAAAATTGTTGTGGGCCCCGATGGGTAAGTTGGTACCTCAACTTCTTGGGGTTGTAAATTTTTCATATGACATTTGTTTTAGGAGTATGATAGCCCGTTGGAAAGGTATTTTCAATAAATAAAAATTATGCTGTCAAACTCTAACTTTGTTTACAATTTGACTATGGAAAGCAAAAAAAACATTGTGCAAGTACAAAAAGATGTACCGACATTAAAACTTCCAAAATAAGCCAGTTGGATTAGGTGGGCGGCCTACAAACTCCACTTGGAAGCTTTGTATGGCTTCAAACATCCCCATAAGTGTATAACCCACAATTACAAATAATTATAGAAGAATTTGTTGAACTAAAAACCATCAACAAGAGTCATTTAGAATAGGTTGGTGGCCACCAATATCCACTTGGATCATTTGCGGTAAATATGATCTACGGTAAATCTATTAGTGGCTATTCAAAACCTTTTTTGAATCAGGTTCAAAAGTTTCTTATTTATTTATTTATATTTTCAATATGAATAATTCACCATTTACACCTAAATCTAATAGAGGAATTCCTTACAAAGTAACCCTAGATAGTTTGCATGAATCTGTAGAATCAATAGAAAAATGTTTGCATGAATCTATAGAATGAATAGAAAAACATAGAGAAGAGAGAGAAGCCAAACATCAAAGTGGATTAGTGGTAATACTTAATAATAAATTTATATTCTTCAAAGATAATATTAAGAGAGAGACGAAAAATAAACTATTAGGGTTTCAGACTGAGCTACACAAAATGTAAGGTAGGTTACAATAAATAAAAAAACCAACCAAGGACAAAACAATCAATGGAGGAAGAAGGGGTGGATGAGCAACAAGATTAAATATTTAGAATAAAAGCGAATTAAAAAATCGTCCCTAAATAGCGTGGAACATAGATTGGATATCAAACCTATCAAAGAGGAAATGAATAGGATCATAGAGTTAGAACGTGAGTGTAATAAAGGAGCCTTGAACCTCATAATATTTGGTATAAAAGAATGGATAAATGATGACACATTAGCAATAGTGAAGGAGGAATTAGAAAATAAATCACAAATTAAAACAATTGGATTTATAGAAGAAAAAAGGTTGGGAAAAATAATTAAAAATAAAGATAGGTTGATTCAGGTTATCGTAAGCTCTAACTTCCCTAAATATGACATACATAGTAAATCTCTGAGCTTAAAAGGGTCTAGAATATTTATAAATGAATACTTCATTCCAGAAGATCAAGATAAATTAAAGAAGGAGGTTCAAAAGGTAAATGAAGCCATAAAGGAAGGAAAATGGGAAATAGTTAGAAACCGAAAAGCTATTATTGGTGATCTAGACCAAAAGAATAACAATAAATAGCAATTTGAGTCACTTTGGATTCTTTCTTGGAGCCGTTGAGGATTTCCTTGGAACAAAGGAACTATATTAAGTTGTATCCCAAGTTAAATTGATGTTATATTTATAGCTTAAACTTGTGAGGATGAGAAATCTAAAGTTCGTAACATATATGGATTCATATTGTGGTCAACATGGAAGAAGAAATCATCTCGTAGAAGGTTGGAGGCATAGTGTATTACATAAGAACATATATATATTCCTCACATTTGTCTTCATAAAAAATACCCTCTCAATCTGTTCATTTGGGTGGAGATTTCAGATGTCAATCCTAAAAAGATGTTTATAGCAATTTGGTTTTTGCACCTATTAATTCTACCTTTTATACAAAAATAATATAGATAAAAATTGTCCCTATAAAAGGTTAGAAAAATATATTTACATTATGAGAAATGAAAGTAGTATGATCCTAATAAGAGACTTTAATGCTATAATTGCAACCAATCAGGCTATTATCTTAAGAAACGATTCCAATACTAATATTTTGTGGCTAGATGAGGACCCTGTTTTAGTTAATAGATACAAGAGAAATTCAAAAGACCTGAACAAGAATTTATATGGTACTGAGCCAATCAAGCTTTTCATTTCTCAAGATCTAATCATTTGTAATTGTCTAATTTTGTAGAAAAAATCTAACCATATGACTTGTATCCATGGGCTAGGTAGGATTGTTGTGGACTATTTGATATCCTTGTTTACAACCAAATAGTAATTTTTTACCTTTTAACCCTATCTCTAAACATTACCATGCAAACACAACCCCTTGAATATAAGTTTTGTAACCAAAGGCATATACTTTTTGACAAAAAATAAGCCTAATAAATTTTTAAATTACTTAAACAATGATTTAAATCTTCTATAATATAAAAAAAAATATTGAAGACATATATCATAATTTTACAACAATCCTCTCTACCTCCATAAAACAATTATCTATTCCAGTGTTGTGTAAAAAGAAGAATATAATTCTCAACCCTTGGTATGATAACGAGTGTAAAATTGCTAGAAAATCCATTAGGGATGTATGTAATGAGTCTTAGAAATATGATAATATTAATAGATACAAAGCCCTAATTAAAAGAAAAAAAATGCACTACAAAAATAGAAAGCAAGAGAATGTTTCGCACCTTTCTAAACTAGATCAAAAGAATTTTTGGAGGTAAATTTTGACTCGTAAAACTAAAGAAAATTCTATGATTCCCGTGACATATTGTAATTCCTACCTTAAAAATATTTACAAATTCCATAGTGTCCTCAACAAAATTCCAAAAGTGTATACAAAAGGTAATGTTTTTCCTATAAAAGACATAAAGTTTGGGGTTAAGCGACGTACAAATGGGAAATATATGGACATTGTGGGCTACCAAGATGAAATATTAAAAATTGGAGGCCCTATTTTGATCCCCCACATACATAAGATCTTGAATTTAGCAGTCAAGAAAGGCTTCCCTAAAACTTGGAATCAAAGCCTCATTGTACCTATTTTTAAAATTGGGGATACAAACAATCCCTCTAATTATAGGACCATTATTATTAGACATATTTTATCCAATCTATATGGAAGTGTTTTGGAAATTTTTTTAATTATATGGATAGAAATCCACAGGAAAAGAGATAAAGGTCAAGTCAGTTCTATAGGTTATCATTCAATTTTGGACCACCTTATCATGCTTAGGATCATTGCAGAGGAGTTTCATAACAATAAAACCATTATCCTTTGTTGTTTCATTGACATTAGGAAAGATTTTGAGACTGTCCCTAGGAAAAACCTTTGGAATAGGTTAGAAGAGATAAGGGTTCCCTTCAGTCTAAGAGTTATAGTGGTAAGCTTGTATGAGAATGTTATTTCCAAGTTTAGGTGCACTGATGGTTGGTTAAAATAAATTAACTGCAATATAGGAGTCAAGAAAGGTTTTCCCCTATCCGCTACCTTTTTTGTCATTTACATTGACAAGTTAGAAGATTGTTTGGAAGTCGCATGTTGTGTTGGAACAATTCTTTCTAATGTAGTAATCATCCTTGTTCTCTATGATGATGATATTGTTATTATGAAACATATCCGTGTGACTTAGTAATGAACTTAGAATCCCGAAGGACTTCTTCTCTAGTACATGTATGACCGTGAACACTAACAAAATCAAGGTTATGATCATTAAATCCAACAAGATTACTTACAATAATATTGTATATGACAACAATATCTTGGAAAAAGTGTCTTCATACAATTATTTTGGAATTGATATTCATGAAAAGCTTAAGTGGAACTATAGCATTGAGAAAATGATAAATGGAGGCTAGAAAGATTATTATGGGCTTCAAAATAATTGTAAATTATCATACCTTTGGCTATGGGATAAGAAAAAGATCCTCTTTGAGACTCTTTTCACTCATGTTATCTTGTGTAGATGTGAAGTTTGGGGATGCAATATCTCTCGAGAATCCTAGAGAAAGATAGAGTATATCCAAAATTATTTTATAAATTATAATCTCAAAGTTAAGGGAAATACACCATATCATATACTCCTCATTGAGGCAATCCTTTACCCCATTGAGAGAACAAGTATGATTAGGTGCTTGATGTACAATAATAATATAAAGAACATGTATAACAAGAGGACCCCAAAAATTGCTTCAGAATCTAGCCAAAATGACCAACCACTCAAGCGAGGTTGGCATAATGATGCCAAGTCTTGGATAAATCATTGGGGAATAAAAGAAGAAGTTATTCTATAGAATATCGATGATATTAAAAATATGGTACAAGCTTAATTTAAGGAGAATCTATGTTGTGATAAATAATTAGAGTATAATTTTTTTTTATGATATTATAGGAAAGTGGTTAACCCTAACCTTGAAGATCAATAGTATCTCTCTATTTTGAATAGCGTAAAGAAGAGAGTCAATATTGCTGAAACAAAAACTAATTATCATGAGCTACATAATGAAACTGGGCGTTGAACAATCTCCAAATCACCATGGTAAGAAAGAATGTGTTGCCTTTGTGACGTCAAGAGGGTTGAAGATGAAAAGTAATTTCTCCTAGAATGCCACGCATATACCCAAATTAGATCCTATTTGTCAAAATACGGTCCTTCCTAACCTTGTAAGTCATCAAAACATTAGTAATATTGGAACACTTATCTTAATTTTTTTCAAGCATTGATAACATTTTAAAGAAATCTAAGTAATATTTTTCTTTCCTTAATGTCCGATAGACCAGTTTTGGTCTCAATGGAGGTTATGTTAGATTATTGAGAGGGGTGGTGAATGAGTAAGAGACCAATCTAATCATTTTTATATCAATGTAGAATTATCATCCAATATTTGCAGAGTAAATAAAAAATGAAAAAATGACCAATCATACACATACACACTACACCAGTGTTTTTACGTGGAAACCCAAAGCAGGAGAAAACCACAAAATGCTTTTTCTTATATGTATTGAAGAATTACATTCATTGGAAGCACCAACATCCTTTTTTTTCGAGCTGCAACTGGAAGGAGGCTCTAACCCACTAGTTTCTCAGGCTACAACCTGAGGGAAGCTCCAACTCCAAAAATATATGGATACAACCAAAATGAGGCTACAACCCACTATGTTCTTCTGATACAACTGGAAGGTGGCTACAACCACTTTTCCTTGCTCCATCGAGCCTCCCTAACGTATAAGTAGAATGATGGAACCACTGTAACAATATCACTGTGATATATAATACTATAAACTTGTGCCAATGAACCTACACCAAATAACCTGAACCATGCATCAACTTGTACCTCAACGTGTAATCAACCTGTACCATAAACAAGTGCATCAACCATGAACCAACCTATAGCAAAAAACATGCAATAAACTTGTACCATAAACCATTGCATCAACCATGCACCAACCTGTACCTCAACCTGCAAACCTTCCTTAAATTTAACAACAAGAGACTAGCATTTTCATCAAACTTTACTTTAGTCTCACATGACTAGTTTTGGATTAGTCAACAACCCTAACTTGAAATAATCATAACTATGTACATGTAATGAGTAAAGTTATTAAAATATTACACAATTTTCTTCAGGGTGTTTTATGAAATTCCTCCTGGTGATAGTACTTGGAACCTCTTGGAAAATGAGTTATAGAAAAAATGGCATACCTTGTTGAATTCTGGCTTATTCTAGAGAGCAAACTTATAGAGCATGCCCCACACAGAATATATGTTGTATGGATATGAAAATTTTAAAAAGAATAATAAATATTGTATTATAACCAACACATTTTGTCTTACTAAATTTGGATCTATTATGAAGAATTTATGACGTTTTTACCTGAAACACATGTTTTAGACTAGTTTCAGGACTAGCCACAAACCCTATTTTCCACGGAGTGTAACTCAAAAAATGAAACGACCCACAAGCTAAAATTCATACCAAAACTACTTGGATATGTTTTCTCAATTGCGTCCCAATTTCACGGTCTAAAGCATTCTATAAAAAAATGTATTGCGAAAATGGTGAGATCACCTGTCAATAACATGCCTTAGAAAGCATCATCAAAAGAATTTATCCTCCCTTGAATTTCGGCCTTATTTACTTCATTTTCCCTTTGAAATTTGGCTTATATATACTTTTGTTACCTTAGTCACCTGTAGATATTCAAAATGCTCAAGTGTGATTAAAATGAGAGAGCCTTCCCTCTTATTTATACTCTCCAAGTAGTTTCCTTAGAAGCATCTTCTAGGCCACTTTGTGCACATAACCACTTTGTCCACATAGTCACCTATGTCCAACTTTTCCCAATTTTTGACATGTCCATGTATTCAATAGCCACTTGATGACTTAACTCAAACCCATTTTCCTCATTTTAGGGTTATCCTTCTTATAACCACTTTCCATAATTATAAATTTCTCTATTTACTTTATTATTTAAATAATCCTCCTTGACTTTGTCACTTCACTTTACTATTTAAATAATCCTCTTTGATTTTTTCACTTCACTTTATTATTTAAATAATCCTCTTTGACTTTGTCACTTCACTTTATTATTTAAATAATCCTCTTTGACTTTGTCACTTCACTTTATTATTTAAATAATCCTCTTTGCAAGAACTTTGACTTCTTTCACCTTTTGGGGTTTCAATCTGATCATATAATGTTAAGAACCTAAATAGATCTACAAATATGATCACCACAAATACTGAATACACAATAGATCCACAAAGAAAGATAGAAGAAACCACACTTTATTATTACCAAACCCTTGAGGTAGGGCAACACCATACAATGGATCCTATTATAGAAGGGATCCTCTCTTATTCACTTGTTTCTTCGAGGGGGAAACCTCCTAATGAGCTTCAGCTCCAAATATAATATTTCTCTTCATGTCCCATTACATTTATTGAACCTCTTTATATAGTGCTACCATCACCTAAGAACATTCTAGAGGAGGAATCTTCTTGAAGTAGAACCTTCTAAGAAGTCCTCTTACATTTATTATATCTAACTACCATAGTGGGATTTATTTAATAAATAGTGGATCTAGTCCACCTTACATTGAATGGCCTCCACTATTATCACTATGGGACCTCTGGGCCCCCACTACTACCTCTCTAGATACATAACATTCCATCCCCCTTATGAAAGTTTTGTCATCAACTCTTGATGTACAACCATATACCAGGGTCCCATGGATAATTCTAGACCATAATGTTGAAGAAGACTGGAGAACCAAGGTCCCATGTACAAAGGAAAGCGACGATGTTGAAGTAATCCAACCACCATTGTAATCACGGGTCCCATGTACATGTGCTCATGTGAACTCCCCGTGGAAGATTTTGGAACCCAATAAACAACTCAAAATGATGCTCCAAAGACTAACACTTGTCTTGTGAATCCAAATAAGAAGATCCATCCACATAGTGGAAAAGGGTCGTAGTAGAATCTGGAAGGAATAATACCACTGTAGAATATGTAGGATGGACACTGGTAATAATCATTGGCTCTTTATTTGTCACATCGATTCTCTCTACAAAAGGTGGATTAGAGTCATCAAATAAAATATGAAAGTGGTTGTCATCCCAGAAATGACAACTATCCATATACTAATCATCAAAATTAGCCTCAAAATCATACCAAGTATATATTTCTTAATTATATTCATCCATGATGTCCTCCATAAGAAATCTCTCCTACATGTTATCCAAATAATCTTGAATACTAGGAAAACTATCATTGAGGCCATCTACAAGGTCATGCAATCTAGCATCCAATGTGTCATACAATTGAGATTTGAATGCTTCAGTAATTTGTAGAATTTCTTTGAGGGTTTGAGAGGAAATAGCCATATGAGCATCCTATGAACTCTTCGTTCCCTCAACCATCATGAAAAAAAAACAAAAAATAGAACAATAAGCTACGACAGAAAATTGTGGTTTTTTTTCTAGAAAAACCTTAAAAACCCGTTGAATTTAAAATGTTCAGAACTTCAGTTCTCAGACTTCGTTTTTTTTTTTTTTTTTAATCGGGTGAAATTGTGAGAGGAACATAGATATATAATTTGTTTGGGAAAATTCGGCCTCCAATGGATACAAAAAAAATAAAAAAATCGTGATGTTGTCCGTGGAAAAAACCCTGAAAATTTGCAGATTTTAAAACTTCCATATCTTGACTTCCCAGACTCCGTTTCGGACGATTTTTTTTTTTTAAATTGGGTGTTTTTCTGAGAGGAAATCATATATTCAACCTGTTTCTGAAAATTTTGTACAAAAATATACCAAAAATTTCTGGAATGTCGTGACCCTCTTTTTTTTCCTCCTAAAACAATTATTTCCAAAAATTAAAAATATTTGTCCACAATGTCTGTCGAGGAAAGTGCTCTGATTCCACTTTTTAAGAACCTAAATAGATATAAAAATATAATCGCCACAAATACTAAATATACAATAGATCCACAAAGCAAGATAGAAGAAACCACACTTTATTATTATCAAACCCTTGAGGTAGGGCAACACCATACAATGAATCATATTATGGAAAGGATCCTCTCATGTTCACTTGCCTCTTCGAGGGGTAAACCTCCTAATGAGCTTCAAATCCAAATATAATATTTCGCTTCATGTCCCATTACATTTATTTAACCTCTTTATATAGTGCTACCAACACGTAAGAACATTCTAGAAGAGGAATCTTCTAAAAGTAGAACCTTCTAATAAGTCCTCTTACATTTATTATATCTAACTACCCATTTATTATATCTAACTACCATAGTGAGATTTATTTAATAAATAGTGAACCTAGTCCACCTTACATTGAATGAATTCCGCTATTAACACTATGGGCTCTCTCGGCCCCACTACTACCTCTCTAGCTACCTAACATATGAGGGTTCTTCAACTTTGTAAATTCATAACTCTCAAACCGTGAGGAGTTATGTGACATTCCACATACCACTGAAAATGGAATGACATGTACTATCCATATAGAATATTTTTACCTGTAAATGTATCAAAACGAATAATATTATACATCAAACAAATTTGAGTCCATTACTGAAACCTTTGTGCTACCGTAATTCGCTACCAGACTTTCTTCAAGGGTTGAAGTCAATGACAACCAGCCCAATTAATAAATAATATCCCCCTTTGGAACTGATGGCAACACTATGATGCAATATTGAAACCATATCACTCATGGTCCCCCTGGAACCATGCCTGCATATCTGTGACCAACACTCCCCCTAGAACCATGCCTTTGTCCTCTGCATCTGATAAATATCTTCCCCTTTTTCATCAATGGAAAATGTATCTTTTCATTCAGGTCAACTCCCCCTAACTGACTCTTCTAATCTCCCAACCTGAACTATCCTCTTTATCGTGCTTCCTCATGTACATCTAAGACATATAAGATAATCATTCAAAATCATTCATTTTGGAGTAGATATAACTTTGAGTCTCTAGCGAAGATAATCAAAGGATTATCGTGGAAGAAGTTTTGTAAAGATGTCTTCCACTTGTTATTTTGTACCCACATATCGAATTCTGATGTTCTTTTCTGACACCTGTTTCCGTATAATGTGATACTTGATTGGAATGTGCTTTGTCTTAGAGTGCATCATCGAGTTCTTTGACATATTGATGGCTCTTGTATTTGTAAGATCCCCAAGCACCCACAGGCTGGGGGATGCTACCTTCAAGCCCACCCTTCGACTTCATACTCTTACCGATACCTTATTTAATTAATAATAACGCATAAGATACAAGATTTAACGACATGCATAGTAATATCCAACAAGCATGCATAATCTAAGATTTAGTTAAACGATAATTAAAATACATAGCAGAATACATTCGTACATAGATAATAATATCACAACAAAGAGAACTTATCTTTATAAAAATGTAACACCAACTATCCGCATACCAAGGAAGTTCCACCCAACCGTAGGCACCACTACTCCAAATCTCAACAACAGTGTCACCCTCGAGCTAGGGCTATGAATCCAAAAGGATGGTTCTAGAATGTACTTGGGTTCCCAAACCAGTCAACTCTCAAGCTCTCATAGGTTTCTCATCACCCACAACAATCCAAATACCCAACTCTCTTCCATCCAACCTGTACCACCCAAGAGAATGGACCTCCACCCTTCTATCTCATGCAGTCCCTCAGGAAGTCTTTCTCCTTTTTATAGGTCCTCCAACACAGTTGGTCTAGAATCTCAATGTTGGAACTCTCAAGACTCATAGTTGTGAGAAACAAAAGGCACGAGCCAACACATCTTAGAGATGTAGGCCCCAGGTCATGGCTAGATTGCACCAACGACCATTATAGCCAACAATACTGTGGCTAATTCTCATTAGTTCATTTCCCTTTTCCAGGAAAAGATGTGGTTGAGGATGGATCAATGAATGGGTAAGTTTGTGCATGAAAGAGCATGAGGGAAATGAATGAACGTACAAGAAAATCAGTGAACAATCCATCAGTCGAACCCCCCCATCAAACTAGAGGTGGGTTAAAGTAACCTCGTGGGAATAAAGAACCTCCTAGCCTACCCCAAGAAGATCACGTAATCGATCCCCTCCCTTAGGAAAAAATGGTAATTAACATAGGAATAAACACTTATCCACTCAAGCCCCCTCTCTTGTGGAATCATAGCCCTCTATAACCCTAGTCCTTGCCTGCCCAACAACCAACCATGTATTTATTATTAATAAGGATAGAAAAAAATTACATGTCTTGGGCGCACTGGCCTTTTAATAATTTTTTGGGCACCCTGGCCTCTTAGCATTGTAAAAATACATTATTTAAAATGGGGGTTCAAAACCTGATTTGTTACATCCCCTCCCCTTTATTTTGGCATTGTCCTCAGTGCATATACAAAATAGAGATCAAAATATCAAATTTATTCAAAAAATTTCCGGTACTCTGCCCGCATGGAATCTTCATGCTCCCGGGTAGCATCTTCAGGACCGTAGCAGGTCCACTGAACTTTTACCATCTCTATAACTTGACTCTAGATCATTTTTACCTTTCTGTCTAATACTCGTACTAGCTGAACCTGAAAGTATCCCTTCGTCTCTACCTGAATAAGATGCCAATCAATAACATGTTTAGGGTCATGTACATATTTCTTTAGTAAAGATACATGAAATACATTATTCACATTCATGGAAGCAGGAAATGCAAGCATGTATGCAACTAGCCCTATTCTGTCCAATATTTCAAATGGACCACAAAATCTGGCTGCCAGCTTTGTACAACTACCCAATTTCAATGAGATTTTCTTAAGCTTCACTTCCAAAAGTACATCCTCCCCTACTTAAAATTATCTAGTTGTCCTATCCTTCTCTGCATAAACTTTCTATCTATCCTAAGATGCCTTTAAATTCAGCTTGATCTTGACCACCTGGTATTCCATGTCCTTGAGCAACTTCGGCCCAAGTACCACTCTATTTGTTGGGTTGTCCTAGATTACTGGAGTATTGCATTTCCTACCATACAAGGCTTCAAATGGGATCATTCTGAATGAAGCTTGATACCCATTATTATATTCAAACTCAACCAGGTGTAAGTAATCTTCCCACTTTGATAGATTATCGATCACATACATTCTCAGCATGTCTTCAATTATTCGATTGACCCTTTATGTTTTCCCATCTGTCTAGGGATGATATGTTGTGCTAAGGTTTAGATTTGTGCCAAATCCTTCAAACAATCCCCTCCAGAAATTGGAGGTAAACTTTGTATCTTTGTTCGAGACAATTGTCCTAGGTATCCCATGCAAGCTAGCAATTTCCTTCATGTAAATTTTTGCAATATTATCCACTGTATGCGTTGTCTTCATAGGAACAAAATGAGCAATCTTTGTTAATTTTTCAACCACCACCATGATTGAATCATGTTTCTTATTTGTTCTAGGTAATCTTGTGATGAAATCCATGGTGATCACTTCCCATTTCTTCTCTGGAATTGGAAATAGTTGCAGAAAACTCGTTGGGTGCCTATGCTCAGCCTTCACCCTCTGACATTCCATACATCGATCAATGTAATCGACAAAATCCTTCTTCATTCCTGTCCAAAAGAACTGGCTTCTTACTGATGTAATCATTTTCTAGTAACCGGTATGTCCAACATAAGGAACATCATCCATTTCCTTCAGTACCAAATTCCTCAATTCTCCATAACTAGGAACATAGATTCTATTTTTATGCATGAGTAATCTGTCTTCCTATACCTTATACTCCTTCATTTTATGTTGTACATCTCCTTGTTGTAAACTTTCCTTTACCTGTAGGCAATGCTGGTATGTAACAAGACCATCTAAAATTCTTCTCTTCAAGTCTGACTAATGCATACTAGCAATAATAGCATGCATGAGATGCACTCTTCTACTAAGTGCATCGAAAAATTTATTCTCCTTTCCCTCTATATGCTTGATATCGAAGTCATATTCAATTAAAAATTCCAGCCATATTGTTTTTCTGTCATTGAATGTTGGTTCTTCAAAAAGATACTTCAAGCCAATGTGGTCTATCCTTAATTCAAATTTCTTCCCCATGAGATAATGCCTCCACATCGTTAAGGCGTGAACAATGGAAACAAGTTCCAATTCATGCGTGTCATAGTTCCTCTCATGTTCCTTAAGCTTTCTGGACTCATATCTAATGACATGTCCATTTTGCATGAGGACTCCCCCAATTCCTTTCTTACATGCATTTGTACATACCACAAAACTTTCAGTTGGGTCAACAAGTTTTAACATAGGTGCACTAGTAAGTAATTCCTTCAATGGATTAAAATTCTTTTCACACTTGAGTGTCCATTAAAATTTAGTTCCCTTACTTTTCAAATAAGTGATGGGATGAACAATCTTAGAGAACCCTACTATGAACCTTCTGCAGTAGCCAGCTAATCCCATAAAATATCTGACGTCTGACACATTTCTGGGTGTTGGCCATCCTCGAATGTCTTCTATCTTCTATGGATATACTGTTATTCCCTTCTCTAAATTAATGTGTCCCAAGTAATGGATCTTCTTTTGATAAAAATAGCACTTACTCAACTTGGCATACAATTGGTGTTCTCTCAATACTTGCAACACCAGTCTTAAGTGATGTTCATGCTCCTCTTCAAACTTAGAATAGATAAGTATATCATATAGGAATACTATGACAAACATATCCAAATAATTTCTGAATATGTCGTTCATTAAGCACAAGAAGACAACTGGTGCATTTGTCAGTCCAAATGGCACCACTACAAATTCATAATGCCCATACTTGGTCCTAAAGGTTGTCTTATGAATGTCTTCTTCCTTGATTCTTACATGATGGTATCTTTCCCTCAGTTCAATCTTTGAGAATATCTTCTCCCCTCTTAGATGATCAAAGAGGTCATCAATTTGGGGTAGAGGATACATGTTCTTTATAGTGTACATGTTCAGCTGTCGGAAGTCAATACACATCCTGAAAGTTCCATCCTTCTTTTTGACAAAAAGTATTGGTGCTCCCCAAGGTGAAACACTTGGACGTATGTACCCTTTCTTCAACAATTCCTCCAACTACATTTGTAATTATTTTAACTATGGTGTGCTCATTCTGTAAGGTGTTTTTGACATTGGGGCAGTTCCTGGCACTAAATCAATTGAGAAATATATCTCCCTTCTTGGTGGAAATATGGGTATTTATTGAAATATATCTTCAAATTATTGTAGTACCGAGAAATATTCAAGGCTTGGATTTTGTATTATTTGGCTCTTCCACATGAGCTACATACAATTGGCATCCCTTCCTAAAACATATTTTTAGTTGTAAGGCTGAAATCTCCCTTATAAAGATGGGTCTTGGAACTCCTTTCATATTGCTTTGTTTTCCATTTACCATTAAGACATGTAAATGTCTTTTTATGACAATCTATGACAACATGATGCTTCTCCAACCAATCCATTCTAATCAGAATATCATAAGACCCCAATGGTATGATATTTAGATCAATACTAGTATTCATGCCATTAATACTTATGGAACAACTTCTGACCATATCATGGATTCTTCTTTTGGTTCCAGTGGCTAACTAAACCAAACTTGATTTTCCAACTTCACTTTTCTCCAAATGTAATCTATCCACTATCTTAGGATCAATGTAGCAATGAATTTCTCTTGAATCAATCAAAATAGAAACACGTTGATTTATGATCTTACCTTCCACCTCGATCATATTGGACTGGGTAACTCTTCTTGTCGATCATTTAAAGATGTATATATTCTTCCCATATCTCCGACTGTTGTATCTTCTTGGATGTTGTGCACCGTCTTCACTCTATCCTTTCTATGTGGGAAATCCTTGTACATGTGATATTCCTTGCATCCCTAGCATTGTATTGGTTGTCTTCCCCTTTTTCCCAAGGAATATTCCTTTTTGGAATATACCTTAGCATACTTCTCTTGATGATTTCTATTAGGCCCACTCCTATTGAAGGAACGTTTGAATCCTTTCCTCCTCTAATCAGAATTTGCATTTTTCTTTTCCTTCCAAGATTTTTGCAGAGATTATCTTCCATGGTCTTGCTCGTAAAGGTATTTTTCCTTCCTGATGTCTTAAGTCAAGGTCTTGGGCTCATCATACTTGATATTTTCCTTATAAAAGGATAGTAGTCCACTTAGAAATCTCTGTATTTTCACTTTCTCATCACCAATGAACCTAACATACTTTAACAATCCCAAGAACTTCTTCTCATACTCTTCCATAGTCATGCTTCCCAACCTGAGTTCAAAGAACTCCTGCATTTCCTCGTCATATAAATGCTCTAAGAGGTACTCCTTCTGGAAGTACTTCTTGAACTACTTGCAATTGATCCTACTCCCATTAATGTGCTCCACTTTATTTAGTTGTTCCCACTACATTTCATCTTTCCCATGTAAATGGTAGGTGGAAATATTGGCTTCCAAGTTGGACGAATATTTATGCAGCTGAAAATATCTCCTAAGCCCAAGAAACCATGCTTCAAAATCATCTTCCCTTTCTCTTTCACCCTCAAAGGAAGTTGTCTTGAGCTTCCCCAAATCTCCTTGCAAACTATCTACCTCTTGTTTCCTTCTTTGGTTTCTGATAGGGGACACCTCTGGATTGCTTATGGGATCATTCGATTCCTAAAAATTTATTTTTGATTAAGGAGGTGAGTGGTGTCCATGAGATTTACTATCATTTATGGAATAATCGACTCTTTCATGATCATCCCTTCTTTCATGGCACATGCCTTCTTCCTCTTGTCTTGAGTGTGATCCCTTATTCATTTGTCTCTGCAACTGATTTAAGCTATGCAACACTCGAGCATTTATCTAAATTTTCTCTCTCATCAGTGTCTCATTGTTTTCTTTGTAGCTCTGCACTTCCATCTTCAGGCTTCTTACCGTTTCTATTAACATTTCATGTTCTCCTTTTCCCTTGCATCCATTGGACTCCGTCTCTGCATTACCAACTCTGGTATTCTAGCCTTCGACCTCCTTATCATGACTGGAGGCTCCCTCACCTTCTTCCATTTTCTCAATATGCATGCTGAGATGATTTTCTTAAGCCCCTTAATTCTACAAAATATGTAAGAAACCATTTAGTTAGAATTATGCATATGATAAACAAAATTGCCAAACCATGCTATGGGTCTCTTTATTTATTTATTTTCATGGAGATCATATCCCCATTCTCCAAAAATAACAGTGTCATGTTATCCTTGGCTGACTGAGAATTTCATCATGTGCAGTAGCTTCCTTCAAACCACTTTACCAGGTGGCCAAGACTAGAAACCACGGCTAAATCCTTCCTTATCACCTTTTTATATCCAAGACCACTGATTCATCCCTTATCACTCCTTCACTTGGCTCTAAATCTACATATGACCATGACCATGACCCTAATCTTAGCTGAAAAGATGCTTGTCTAGAGCTTCATGGTAAGAACATGAATAGATCTACAAATATAATCACCAAAAATACAGAATACACAATAGATACACAAAGAAAGATAGAAGAAACCACACTTTATTATTACGAAACCCTTGAGGTAGGGAAACACCATAGAATGAATCCTATTATGGAATGGATCCTCTCCTATTCAATTGCCTCTTCGAGGGGGAAACCTTCTAATGAGCTTAAGCTCCAAATACAATATTTCTCTTCATGTCCCATTACATTGCTTGAACCTCTTTATATAGTGCTACCATCACCTAAGAACATTCTAGAGGATGAATCTTCTAGAAGTAGAACCTTCTAAGAAGTCCTCTTACATTTATTATATCTAACTACCATACTGGGCTTTATTTAATAAATAGTGGACCTAGTCCACCTTACATTGAATGGCATCCACTATTATCACTATGGGCCCTATGGGCCCCCACTACTACCTCTCTAGCTACCTAACACTTTTAAACTTTGAAACTTTCAGCTGGGATGGGATCAACAATCCTCGTCCTCTTTCATGATCAATGATTGAGATCCACTTCAGGACTCCGTGCTTCGGGATTCTCTACTTTCCTCGCTTGCCTCCTCCTGGAATGATTTTACTTGGAGTTCATTATCTATCGACGGGTGTCCTCCCATAGATCAATGGTTGTGAATCACTTCGGCTCTTCGGGTTTTAGAAGTTGCAAAATTTCCTCTTTTATGTTCTCCTGAAGTGCTTTCACCCGAGATCAATGACCCTTCGATGTGTGTCTTCTGGAATCAATGGTCAATATGTACTCTATACTTCAGGCCTTCAGGATTTTTCAAACCAATGTAACCTGTCACATCCTTCCTCACTGGAGTGCCCAGCCTCCAGACTGCACGATCTGTCGCCATGTGTAGAAATATTGGAAGTGGACACTTGGAACAATCGGGTGGGTGACACATGTCACGTTCTAATTGCCATTTCAATACTCCATATGCTCAAAAATTACTAACACGTAACACACATCCCATATGTCCACGTCATCCCTGGTTACGTCTACAAGCCACATCACTTCAGTAATTTCAGGATCCACATCACCTCTTGGTGACGTCATCGTGCCCCACCCCTTCGGTTATTCGGGCTTTGGGACTTCCGGAGTTTCCACACTAACACACTTCGAATTCTCCCAAACTCCAATTTCTCGAACCGACCAAACTGTCAAAATGTGTGTCCCTTATCGGATGACCCATATTAACCCCAAACTTCGGGAATTCAGAATTTACCACTGTAAGGATCAACGAATATAATTCCTTCAGGCCTTCGGAGTTCGGAAAACTCAAACTTAAACTTTTTTTTTTTTCGAAATATTTTTATCTGAAGCTTGCGATGTACTGACACGTGTTTCCCACAGATCTATGACTATGATTTCTTTAGGTATTTGTACTTCGGAGAACTCAATTATCAATGTTCTCTTTTCCTGAAAGTGCACGGATTTCTGCCACGTGTCCTCCTAGATCAGACGGTTGAGATTCACTTCGTCTCTCCGGGCTTCGAAAATATCAATTCTAAAATTCTCCTTGCTTGCCTTTTATCAGATTGCTTCCACCCAGAGCACATGATTTCTTGACGTGTGTCCTCCTATAGATCGATGGTCCCCAACTACTTCTGCTCTTTGGAGGTTCTTCGCTAGACACATCGACGGTTTGGAGTAACTCACTTTTTGCCCCACAATTCTCCTGAGATTGACACATAACCCCTAAGTGAAACTGTGGTTTGGATTGTGGGACAGCCTTGAGGAATTATCTCCCATGCAACTTGGTTACCCACAATGTTGACTGTCTGTTGATCTCTCTCTCCAATGGGATCCGATGGTTGTGACCTTAACCCTTGCTTCCTTTACATCGAATGACCTTTGTTCACATGTGATTCGATCCAATGATACCATATCTCTCATGATCCTATAGTGGCAATTTCTCCTAAAATTGAAGGGGAACAGTCACCATCCTTCGAACCCTTACAAAGGATCTATAATGTTCTAACGCCTGTGTCGATTCTGCAACACCATTCCTCCTAAGATTTTCAAATCAACGATCAGAGTTCGATATGTAACCACGAGACTCTGATCAATAGACCCAGCCCATACTAGCTTGGTGTTTCAACCAGAATCTCTGATACCGAACTGTAACATCCCCAACCAGCCACAAGCTAGGGGATGCTACCTTGAAGCCCACCCTTGGACCTTTTACTCTTATCGATACCTTCTTTAATTAATAAGAACGTATAAGGTACAATATTTAGCGACATGCATGTCAATATCTAGCAAGCATGCATAATCTAAGATTTAGTTAAACGATAATTAAAATACATAGTGAAATACATTCATTCATAGATAATAATATCACAACAAAGAGCACTTATCTTAATAAAAAGGAGACACCAACTGGCTACAGACCAAGGAAGTTCCACCCAACCGTAGATACCACTTCATCAAATATCAACAAATAGTGTCACCCCCGAGCCAGGGCTATGAATCCACAAGGACAGTTCCAGATTGTACTTGGGTTCCCAAACTAGTCAGATCTCAAGCTCTCATATGTTTCCCATCACCCACAACAATCCAAATACCCATCTCTCTTCCACCCAACCTGTACCACCCAAGAGAATTGAACTCCACCCTTCTCTATCACATTGTCCCTCATGCAGTCCTTATCCTTTTTCTAGGGCCTCCAACACAGCTGGTATAGAATATCAATGTTGGAACTCTCAATACTCCCAGTTGTGAGAAAAATAGGGCACGGGCCAACGCATCTCAGACATTGAGGCCCCAAGTCATGGCTGGATTGCACCAGCGACCATTACAACCAAGTATCCCGTAGCTAATTTTTAACAGTTCCTTTCCCTTTTCCAAGCCAATATGCAGGGGAGGATGGATCAATGAATGGGTAAGTGAGTGCATGAAAGTGCGTGAGGGAAATGAATGAACGTATAAGAAAACCAGTGAAAAAGCCATCAGTCGAACATCCCCATCAGATCATAGGTGGGTTTAAGTAACTTCATGGGGAATTAATAAACTCATGGCCTTCCCCAAGAAGTTCACATAATTGATCCCCTCCCTTAGGAAAAAATGGGTAATTAACATAGGAATAAATAGTTAGCCCCTCAAGCTCTCTCTCTTGTGGAATCATAGCCCCCTATAACTCTAGTCCTTGTTCATCTAGGAGCCAACCATGTATTTATTATTAATAATGATAGAAAAACATTGCATATCTTGGGTACACTGGCCTTTTAATAATTGTTTGGGCACCCTGGCCTCTCAACATTGTAACAATACATTATTTAAAATGGGGGTTTGAAACCCGGGGTGTTACAATATTATCATAATATATTGGAATGGGCTCATCATACTCAGCTTATATATTGGTTAGAATTTGTTTCATCCATAGAACCTGTGTACAACATGTTGTGGCTTCAATATACTCTGCCTTTGTTGTAGATAAAGATATTGATGATTGTTTCTTGCTTAGGCATGATACTAAACACTTACCCAAGTAGACCGTTGCTCCACTGGTGCTTGCTTGGTCATCAATGAAACCTTCCCAATATGAATTTGTGTAGGCAATAAGTGATAGATCCTTTCCTTTTGGATACCATAATCCAAAATATTGTTTTCCTTTGATATATCTGAAAATTCTTTTCACTGCTAATACATGTGATTCCTTTGGTGTTGCTTGAAATCCTTCCACCTGTCCAACTACCTGCATTACATCTAGTCTAGTTGCTCTCACATAGAAGAGGCTACCAATCATTGATCTTCATTTCCTCTAATCTGTAGACTTTGAATCATTATCTTTGCTCAACTTGCAACTAGTTTTTATGGGAGTGATAATTGGTTTCCAATCTTCCATTCCAAACCTCTTTAGCATTTCTCTGATATACTTGGTTTAAGAAATAAAAATTCTTTGGTTTCTCTGATGTATTTGAAGACCCAGAAAGAAGGATAGTTCTCCAAGTAATGACATTTCAAATTCATTATACATGTCCTTTTCAAATTTCTGGCTTAACCTGTCATCAGTAGTTCCAAGAATAATATCATCAACATAAACTTCAATTAATAAAATACTATCTTGAGTTACCTTGATGTAAAGGTTTTTGTTTTCACTTCCTTTTATGAACCTTTCCTACTGTAGATATTTATCCAGTCTAGAGTACCATGATGTAGGAGCCTGTTTTAGACCATACAAGGCCTTCTTTTCTTTACACACATAATATTTGTTCTTTGACAATTGAAATCATTCTGGTTGTTCAATGTAGACTTATTCTTCAAGTTCCCCATTAAGAAAAAATGATTTTACATCCACTTGATACACTTTAATATTTTTTAAGCATGCATAAGCTAAAAGAAATCAGATTGTTTCCATTTTGGAAACTGGGTAAAATGTGTCTTCAAAGTCGATTCCTTCAACTTGTGCTTATCCTTTACATACCAATCTAGATTTGTTCCTTGTAACCTGTCCATATTCATTCAATTTATTCCTGTATACCCACTTTGTGTCGATCACATTCTTATCCTTTGGTCTTGAAGCAATTCCCAAGTGTTATTTTTATCTATTTGATCCAATTATTCATCCATGGACTTATTACATAATTCATCCTTGTTGGCCTCTTCAAACCAGGTTGGTTCAATTGTAGATGAGAGTGCTAGGTGTGTTTTTTCAGGTGAGAAGATTCTTCTTCTAGTCTCAACTCTTGCATCTTTGTTTCCTCTAATCTGATCTGAAGGATAATTTTTATGTACTCGTCTTCTAGGTGTCTTTGGAGGCACTTGCTGAACTTTTTCTTATGCTTCTGTCAGATCATATTCATCTTCCCCTTCTTCATCTTCTACTTATTATTCATAAATTTCTTCCATTGATTCATTTTCTTCTTCCTTTAATTATTGTCTACCTGTTTCATCAATTTTTACGTTGATGCTTTCCACAACTTTGTTCAATATCAGGTTGTAACCCTTGTATGCTCTCCTTGTACTTGAGTAACCAACAAGTATTCCTTTGTTCACACGAGAATCAAACTTTCCCTTTCTTTCATCTTCTCTTTTGATGTAGCATTTCCTTCCAAAAAATCTGAAGTGCTTCACATTTGCTGGTATTCCTTTCCATAGCTCTTAGGTATTTTTTTCATTGTTGTTTCTGAGAATTACTCTATTTTTAACAATGTGAATTGTTGTATGCATTGCCTGTGTCCAAAAGATATCTGTCAATTTGGATTCCATTAGCATTGTTTGATCCATTTCCTGTACTGTTATGTTTTCTCTTTCAACAACTTTATTATGTTGAGGTGTCGTAGAAATGAAGAATTTCCTTTTTATTCCATTATTGTTCTAGTATTCCATAAATTCCTTTGAGGTGAACTCTCCTCCATTATTAGATCTCAAACATTTTATTTTTGAATCCATTTCATTTTCAACCATTTCCTTGTAGACCTTGAAGTTTTCAAAAGATTCTAACTTATTCCTGAGAAAGAAAACTGTGATCATTCTTGTATAATCATCAACTAATAACATAAAGTATTTCTCACCTTTTAAACCCTTTGTTGTAGTTGGTTCAACTAGATAAGTATGCACAATCTCTAGTGGACTTGTCATTGAATATTCTTTTGATTTAAACCTGGTCTTTGTTTTCTTTCCTTGTTCACAATGCTTTCATAAAGTGTTGGTTGGTTTCGTGATCTGGGGTATTTCTCTAACTCCTTCCCTTTTTCTGAATTTGACGAGTTTATCAAAATGTATGTGACCCATTATTCTATTCCATAGCCAACTTTCATCATTCTTTCCTAGGAAACACTTTTCATTTCCAATTTCACTTAATACATATATCTTGCTTGAAGTTCTTGTAGTTGTTGCAATCAATTTTCCTAAACCTTATTTTCTTATCTCAAAATTTTGTGAATTGAAAGTAACTTTATAACCTTGGTCACGCAATTGACTCACTTAGAAGATTGTGTTTTATATATTCTACTAGTGGAACATTTTTTGCCTTGGTATTCTTGTTCCCAATTCTGATTGTGCCTTTTCCAATGATTTTAGTTGAATCATCATTTCTGAAGGAGACTAATCCATCTCTTTCCTTTATTAAATGTAAGAAACATGTATCAATCACCTTTCATGTGTTTTGAACAATGATTGTCAACATACCAACCACGTTTCTTCTGCGTAGCTTGTAGAGAGAGTGTGCATTCTTCATTGCTATACTGATTTTTCTTTATTATCCATGTACTTTTCTAAGGTTCTTTTCTGTGACTGTTGTTGTTATGTTGTGGTTCTCTAGGAGGGACTAGCATTCTGCAATCTTTTTAAATATGTCCAAAGTTGTTACATATGTAGCATTCCACATAAGTGCTCAAATATTCAAACATGTTGTAACTTCTTCTCTATGTTTGACTAGGCCTTCTTGGATAACCCTTTTGTGTATGAATTCCAAAGTTGTTTATGTTCTTGTTGTTAGCTCTGCAATTCACATCTTTATATCTAAAATTATTACATGCATAACATAAACCAAAAAATATAGTTTGATAACTAGCAGTTGAAGATCTTTTGAAAGGAGGTACTCTTACGAATCCTTCTTCTTCCCGATGCCTATATGTTTCTGTCGGTCATTGATTCTAAAATTTGAATTTTCTCGGTGGAGGAGTGTCCTTGTAATTTTCTTTGTAGACCTTCCTATCCCTTTTGATTGTTTCTACATAATGTTTTGGATATGTTTCTTACTATGTTTTTTTGGAGCTTGATCCCTTTTATGTCTGATTGTATCCAAGTCCATACTTGTCATGATGAGGTTTTTAACTGCTGATATTGTCATTCAAAACTTTTGAGTTGTTCTGCATATTTTTCTTTTGAAGATCCTTTCTTAATGTGACAATTTATTCTTCCAAATTTACAATGATCATGTCTCTTCCTTATATATGTTCTTAGAGTGATTCTTCAATTCTTTTATCTTCTTCAATTTGAACCTTCAAATTTGTGATCATTTGTTCTAGTTCCCAAGTGTCTTATTTCTTATCTAGTTTCTCTTGTAGTTTTTTGTTTTTCTTCTTTTCTCTTCTGACAAATTCTATGGAACACAAAAATTCTTCTCGGTAGTCAACTTTTGCCTCTTCATATTCTTCTTCGGAGACTTCTTTATCAGATTCTTCTACTGCCATGAATAGAACTCTTTCTGTCTCACTGTCACTGACTTCATCTTCATCTGATAATGAGATGTCTTCTTTGGTGCATAATCTTTTCTTGAAAACTTTCTTTGTGGTTATTTTTTCTTTATATGTTTGTTTTATATTTGAGTAACCTTCATCATTTATCTTTTTCTTATGAGGACATTTGTTAGAAAAATAACCAATACCATCACAATTAAAATAAATCAAAGGAAACCTACCTCTATACCTTCCATTGGTTCCCTTGTTCAATCTTCTGACAAAGTTGGTTTCTTCTTCATTGTCTTCTAAGATGTAATTGTTGTTGCTATGTTCTTTTTCTTTTTGATATCCCTTTTTCATTAACCTTTTGGATGCTTTGAAGGATGCTTCTTTTATATTCGGATTTTCCTATTCAGTTCTCATTTCATATGCTGTGAAGAATTAATGTACTTCGTCCATCCTTATTGAGTTTAGATCTTCTCTTTCTTCCAGTGTTGATATCTTAGGGTCAAATCTCATAGGAAGAGATCTTGCTACCTTTTGAGAAATTACAAATTCTTTGATTTCTTCTCCCAATCCCAAGATTGAATTTACTATTTCATCGACTCGTAAAAAGTAAGCGAGAATGTTCTCATCTTCATTCATATTTAGTTGTTTGAATTGACCTATGTATGTTTGAAGCTTTGTTGCATTGACTTTTGAATCTCATTCTAAAATATTTCAAATTTTGTCCCAAATCTATTTAGCATATTTACAATGTGAAACTTTGGTGAATATCGATTCTCCAAGACCATTCAGAAGTGAATTTTTGGCTTTGAGATTATTCTGACTGAGTTTCATTTATTTATCATTTTTTGGAGGAACTGTTGGTGTTGTGTCTCCATCTACAATTGATTGCCAAATTTCAAATCCTTGTGCATGTATATATGTATCCATCCTTATGCTAAAAAATGTAACTTTTATCCATCAAACTCTGGTATTCCATTTTTATACATTTTTTTGTTCTCCATGATCTACATTTTAGTGGTTAAACTGATTTTTGAATGAAACTGATATGATACCAATTGTTGGATTAATGAGAGGGGGGGTGAATTAGTAATAGATAAATCTAATCATTTTTATATCAATGTAGCATTATCATCTGATATTTGCAGAGTAAATAATAAATGAACAAATGAATAATCATACACATACACAGTACACTGGTGTTTTTACATGGAAACCCAAAGCCAGAGAAAACCACATAATTCTTTTTCTTATATGTCTTAAAGAATTACATTCATTGGAAGCACCAACTTCCTTTGTTTTCCAGCTGCAACTGGAAGGAGGATCCAACCCCCTAGTTTCTCAGGATACAACCTGAGGGAATCTCCAAATCCCCAAATCTATGTCTACAACCAGAAGGAGGAAATAACCCCCTATGTTCTCCGGTTACAACTAGAAGGTGGCTACAACAAATTTTCCTTGCCCTGTCGAACCACCCTGACGTATAACTAGATTGATGGAACCACTGTCACACTATCACTGTGATATATACTACTGTAAACCTGCATTAATCAACCTGCAACAAACAACCCATACCAATAACTTGAACCATCCATAAACCATACATCAACCTATAACTCAACCTGTAATCAACCTGCACCATAAACAAGTGCATCAACCATGCACCAACCTATACCAAATAGCATGTAATCAAATTGTACCATAAACAATTTGTAACAACCTTGGTTAGATAGTTGCATAGGGTTTATCAAGTATAACTAATTAGATAATTAATTGTCCTAATATGTTGTAGTTAAACAATGTTTATTTTTTTAATAATATTTAGTAATTAATTATTTATTAATTAATTGTTTATATTTGTTGATTGATTAATTAATTAATCAATTGACACATTAAAGGTTTGTGTAATGAATTAAAGGGGCTTAATAATTTTAATTTATTTAATTAAAGACTTTACGTATGCAGGGGGGAATGAAGCATTAAATAAAGGATAAGGTAATAAAGGCATGGGATAAGGTAATAATGGGGAGGATAAGGTAATTAATGGAGGATAGGGAGTCGGTGGATGGGGGGAGATATGAAGGGACGATTTTTGGGGGAGGAAGCATTTTGGAGGAGGGAACTGTATTTTTGTTGGATATCTTCTGGTTTTGAGGAGTTTTTGGTCAGGAAGTTTTGGCGAACCATTGCAGGGGGCACCGGGTTGTTGGGGATTTTGGGCATGGGGGCCAGGATTCCTTATGGTATCCTGGAGCTAGGGAGCTGGACAGGCTGCTCCTAGTTGGTTGGGTGGTTAGCCAGTTTGGGCAGGGTTTGTTCAAAGCAACAGGCTGGGCAAGCTAGTAAGGAGGAAAACCAGATAAGCGAGAGTTTAGCATCAAGAAGAGGTATTTTATTTTTGGATTTGCTGAGTTATGTAATGATTAGGTAATTTATTTTCATGATGTGAACAAATTTAATTTCTGCCAAATATTATATGCTTATATGAAGATAAATGAATTATTTACGCACTGAAGGAAATTCTATGTTTAATCGTATAAAAATTTTAGGCTTACTTAAATTCAGGTCCCTACAATTGGTATCAGAGCTTCAGTTTGAAGCACTGGAGCCTTAAGGGCCTACCTACCCACCTACCCACCTACCCACCTACCCAACTTAGGAATGGAACTGTACCAACCTAGAAATTAGATAAATCTAGAATTCAAGGGACCCTAAAACCCTTAATTAGATAAATCTGGTCCAAGCTCCAGCTCCACCTCTAGATAACCTAAAAGACAAGCAAACAATTTTTTTTATTATATATACAGATATATATATAAACAATATGCACTTTAAAAATGAAAATTGTATAATATTATACATATTGCGAGTGTTAAATGAATTTTAACACTAGTTCAAATAAACAAACAAATAATAAAAAACCAATATGTGTGTGTGTGTGTGTGTGTGTGTGTGTGTGTGTGAATTCTATCAGGCTTAAGTAATAAACATTTCTAGTAAACATATAAAAATAGATATGTAGTACTTGAGGTAAGTTTTATTAACGTTGGTATGAAAAGAAGTTCATCAAAGCTTCAGACCAATCATTAAGCATGTTTGGGATTCACCAGATTATGACAAACTGACATTTCTCAAACAAGCTTCAAATTCTTAATGCAAAAGAGACAAAGTTCAATGGAAAATTACAATGTGAGCCAAGATTGCAACATAATATGAAAATTTGTGCTTCTGAGAATAAAGATAAAGGTTTCACCACCTAGATTCAATAAACAAGTGCAGATGAAAGGAAGATAAAAAAAAAAAAAATCTGAGAAAGGAGAAACTAGGAAGACAATGAAATGCATGGCCCATATGAGATGTTGTCAATAACTGCCCAACCAAAAAAAAAAAGTGAAATAGTTACTCAAATCAGTACATTAGCCATAAAAGTATATAACACGTATAAGACAACCATTCAAAACCCAAGGAGAGATGTATAAATAATATGTTTCATACTTTCAAATATTTTCTTCAAGGGAAAATTACTTTACAATATATTAAAGATCAAACCAAAGCACCAACAACCCTATATTCAAATGTAGTATTATTCCCCCAAACACTATAATCATAAACTATTGTACAACTCAAAATGCTCTTACCACATGTGATGCCAAGTGGGAAAAAGAAAACCTTCGGTTATGTTTCTTCTTGTCTGGAATGGATTCTCCAGTATTTGGAGGCATGCCAGGCACTACAGATACAACATCTTGAAAAGCTTGACGAACCATTGATTCCACATCTTTGGAAACCCAATCCTTGTGAAGATTCCCTAGAAAGAGAGTATCCTTATCTGAGGACAAAGCCACAATAATATTTTTGCCTTGCAATGTTAAGTTACTCTTTTCCTGCTAAGCTTTCATGACAGATTCTTTCATAGCAAAGCGAGCAAAAAAATATCCCTTCAAATATCCATTCAGGTATTTCGTCATGCGTATCTCTAGAACCTCACCACAGGCTGAGAATATCTAACTAATCATGTCTTCAGTCACAGTATGTGAAAGGCCAAGACATGAAGGAGCCCACGGGTCACTGTGCACAATGCATCCACAATTGTCAAACACCTGTCACAACACAATACAGGTTAGCACCACATAGCCAACACGCAAATGAAAGAGAAGAGCTCAAGGCTCAGAATCACCATTTTCAACATTGTTATAGAACTGAGTAATGGAATGAACTAGGATCCTCTTTTCGTGCCTTTTTTTTTTCATCATAGCCAATCCACATGCAAATCAAAGTCATGACCAAGGCGAAGCCTCGAAGGAGCCCACGGGCCTGTTTCTTGCACCACACATCCGACATTTAACACACATCTCGAACCCAGCACAAAGCCATGGTGAGGAGGCACTGGAAATCTGAAGCTCTATTCACAAAGGCAACACTCAAACCAAGTGCTCCCGCCAAAGCCACAATGAAAAAGTTGAGCGCATATAAAAAATTCCACAAGCCATATTTCTTTGCCAATTATCAAATACACAGGTTAGCAATGCATCCTAAGTCAAGCCAGGACATCAGGTTAAATCCCAGTGCACAAGTTCCAATCGCTAAGCTAAGCCACTGCGCAGGAGGGGACTAAGTCCCATGCACTACACAACACAAAGCCCTTCACCAAGTGCCAAGAACAGAATACCATTCTAGAACCTACCCATATCGAAAACTTCCTCTGAATGTAACTGTGGCCCTTCATTGTGTGTCCAAGGCCAAGTGCCCAAGACCAAACACCATGGCCCAGGGTAGCCTGTAGGCTATAAATACAAAAA
Source organism: Picea engelmannii (assembly GCA_009831015.1). Classification (NCBI taxonomy): domain Eukaryota; kingdom Viridiplantae; phylum Streptophyta; class Pinopsida; order Pinales; family Pinaceae; genus Picea; species Picea engelmannii. Next base: position 408,470 of record ML779436.1, on the reverse strand, counting down.
TAAAATATAATAACACAAAAATAAAATAAAAAAACGAACATAATTTTTTTTTTACCATAGGTTAGCCGCACATTACAACACGCAAGTCAAAGGACAAGTGCCCAAGCGCCAAGCCCATAAGGGGTTTTTTGTTCTCTATGCCTCACAGAAATCCACACAACACAAAACAACACACATAATACAAGCCAGTGACCAACATCAATAACCAAACACCTAACAAACGAGGAGGAGAAGCCATGAGAGAAAGCCATGGCGGTCGACCGAGTAACTAGAGACCTCACAAGAAGAAAAAAGAGGAAAAGAGGAATTAGTGTTACAACCTATAGGGTTAGGTTTAGGTCAGGAGGGCGTTGGAGGAACGAGGGCGGGGAACGTGGGCTTCATGCGTGCCCGCCCTTTGTTAGTTTTAAAAAAAAATGTTGTTTTTAAATTATTTGTTTAAATTTATATATGTTTTATTTTATTTATTTTTATTTATTTATTATTTTATAATTTTTTTTTATTATTGATTATCATAAATTATTTATATATATTATTTGTTAATTTGTTTATTTATTTATTATTATTTTTATAATAATAAATAAATAAAAAATATTAATAAAAAAAGTTATAAAAAAAAATTGAAATGTTTTGGAGTCTATGGATTTTGAACCCACAACCACCCACTGCCTAAGCCTTAAGAAACAACCAAACACCAACGCCCCACATATGAGTCTTTACAAATAAATTCTTATACATAAATAAATTAATGGTAACATAGTATTATCCTGAAGTATAATCTCCAATTATCCATGTTAACCAAACACTGAGTTTCATGCCCTCAACCACCGAGCCAAGCGCCAAGTCCCTCCATTCCATTCCAAAAGTCAAAGCCAAACACTAAGCTTCAATGCATCACCTCAGGCTCACTACATCATATGACCACAAGTCCATAACAATACATAACCATAGTGCACAAGCACTAAGCTCCAATGCTCGAAAACCACTCTACAATCCTCAAGACTCGCACATGTAGCCACCGAGACACACAATTCAACGCATATGTACAATGGACCAAGGAGAGCCCACAAGTCAAGCATCGAAGGATAGCCTTAGACTCTTTTCATCGACATTAGGTTGGAAGTCACCTTAATTAGTTGTAAACACAAAGTATAAGGACTTAGACCAAGACAGGTGGGGGCGGGCCTCGTGCGCACTAGGAAGGTAAGTTAGAGAATCAGCGAGTATGGTGCAAGCTAGCATAGCTACCAGGCGAGGGAATCACAAGTTTTCTTAGGAGAATACATCAAGCTTAGATTTTTAATCCTAACCTAGCCAATCCCCTAAATAGAGTAACGTATGTTTACAAACAAGTAAAAGAAACTTACGCCTAACCATGTTTTCTAGTTAAGTTGCACAATGAGAAACGACCTTGAATTCACCCTGACAAATTTGGTTGATGCAGGTTAAATCATAAAGGATGGTTAGGACTCAAGGGAATCAAGGCAGAAGAGCATCGTTGTAGGCACCGCCAACACCGCCACCACCATCGTCGGAACTAGCTCTCATACTGTGCTCTTTGGAGGCCATAAATGAGACTTTAAAGGGGCGACAATCAGCAGGGACCGAAGTGGAACCCCCACCATCTAGAATGGGTAATCCAGAAGTGTCAAGGGATTCAAGGGGAGGAACTCCACTCGAATACATCACTTGAGAACTGAAAAATATCAAACTCCTGGAGTTTTCCGGGAGTTGTGCCAGTGAACGCGCAAAAGCATGGTTAAAAGGCATGACAAGGTGTTTTGCCTTAAGGGACTATGCGTCGACCTCAAAGGTGAAGATAGCAATTTTTTAGTTAAGAGACAGGGCCTTGAACTGGTGGGGAAACCTAGAAAGGAAACTGCATTTTACCTCGGACACCGTATCTTGGGAACTTTTCAAGGAGAGGTTCCGAAGGAAATATCTGCTAGTTTACTATGAGGAACAACAGGTAGGAGCGTTTCATGCTCTAGTACAGGGAAACAGGACCATAGAGGAATATGAGATTAGGTTTATGGAATTGGTCAAGTATGTTTCATATATGGATAATGACCAACGACAGGCATAATGCTTTGTCTATGGATTGAACCCTAAGATAAGGGCTATGGTGCAGATGTGAAAACCATCTTCAGTAGCAGAGGTCATGGAAAATTCTCGCTATGTGGAGGAACACATGAACTTAACCGGAGGTACGAGACCAACCTTTTTCCATCATCCTAGATTCATAGGGAAGGCCCCTTGGACATTTCCAAGGGGAGGGGGCTCAAGGCCACCTCCATATGGTAATAGAGTCGCACCAAGGACAGTAGTCGTAGGGATTTCAATGGAGGTGAGTGCAACATATCGTTCATCACCAATGACGCAGACAGGTCCATGGCCATCTCAGGGAACAACTAGTAGGGGCAAGGGTTCTAGGGAAAGGAACTCATTTTAGAGACAGTCATATAACAGTGTGCAGGTTCAATCTTGTGTTACCTATATGGTATGTGGAGGACCCCATTACCAGCGTGACTTCCCAGAGTTACAATCAAGATTCATGCATAGAGAATAAAAGGCCCTGATGGGAAGAGCAAGTAGCAACCACCAAATTTACGCAGTGGTTAACAATTTCCATGCCGAACATCAATCCACGGTGGTGGAGTCTTCAAGTATGATAAATCATATCAATGTTAAGGTTTTATTTTATTCTAGTGCGACAGATAGTTTCATTTCACCATCTGCATTAGAAAAGAGTGGGTTGGCAGCCTACGAGCATGATGACTTTAAACAGGTCGAGATGGCTTCGGGAGAAAAACAAGTGGTAGGACCTAGTGTTGATAATTGTATATTAGACCTGGGAGTGTGTACTACCAGGTTGAAGGTATACATCACTGCTCTTGGGGTGTATGACCTAATTATTGGAATGGATTGGTTAGAAGGTCATCGAGCTTTGGTAGATTGTTTTGCAAAAAGGGTGCTTTGTGTCGACGATGAAGGAAGACTGGTAGAGATCCAAGGGGTACGGAGGAAGGTGTCATTACACTTTATCCCAACTATGAAGGTTAAGCGATGCTTGAGGCAAGGGTGTCGACTATATCTAGTGGAAGAAATGAATGAAAGGAAGGGACCTTCATTGGATCAGTACCCAGTATTTTCAGAATTTAAGGATGTTTTTCCGAACGAGTTACCAAGGTTACCTCCTGAGAGGGAGCTCGATTTTACTATTTAGCTAAAGCCTGGTGCACAACCAATTTCCAAGACTCTATATCAAATGACAGCACCGAAATTTTGTTAGTTGCAAATGTAGTTGAAAGAGTTACTGGACTTAGGGCTAATAAGGCCAAGTGTCTCACCTTGGGGTGCACCAGTAATTTTTCTAAAGAAGAAGGATGGTTCCTTGCAACTATGTATAGATTACAGGGACTTGAACCATGCTATAGTGAAAAATAGGTACCCAATGATGCGAATAGATGACCTCTTTGATCAGATGAAAGGAGTAGAGGTATTCTCAAAGATCGATTTGCGATCAGGGTATCATCAGTTAAGGATTAAGGAAGGCGATATCCCAAAAACTGCCTTTCGAACTCGGTTTGGACATTACAAGTTTGTCGTATTACCTTTTGGATTGACCAATGTGCCAACAGTATTCATGAGCCTCATGAACGGCATATTCCGGAAGTACTTAGACCATTTTCTAGAAGTATTTCTAGATGACATCCTCATCTATTCCAAGAATGAAAGATAACATGAGGAACACTTACGAGTAGTGTTGTCCTGCCTTAGGGAGAACAAATTGTATAGGAAGTTGTCGAAGTGTTCCTTCTTCTAGAAAGAAATTCACTATTTAGGTCATATCATTTACGACGAAGGAATCTTTGTGGACCCAAAAAAGGTAAAGGCTATTATGGAGTGGCCAGTGCCAAAAAATGCCCATGAGGTGAGAAGCTTCATGGGGCTAGCAGTTTATTATCGGATATTTGTCGAAGGATTCTCAAAAATAGAAAAACCGGTCATCACCTTGTAGCGCAAGGAGGTCAGGTATGAATGGACAGAAGAATGTGATAGTGCATTCCTTGAGCTTAACAGGTTACTAGCTGGTGCACCAATTCTATGAGTGTCGTATATGGAAAAGGACTTCACAGTCTGCATGGATTCCTCGAAGCAAGGGTTGGGGGCCGTGCTAATGCAGGATGGAGTGATAACTTATGCGTCAAGAAAGTTGAAGAAACATGAAGAGCTATACACGACTCATGATTTAGAGTTGCTAGTTGTAATGCTAGCTCTGAAACTTTGGAGGCACTATCTTGTCGGGTGAAACTTTGAGCTCAAAATAGACAATCAAATTTTAAAACATCTCTTCACTCAAAGGGATCTAAATTCCAGGCAAAGGCGATGGAGTGAGTTTATGAGTGAGTACAATTTTGGTATTTCATACATCAAGGGAAAGGAAAATGTGGTCACAGATGCCTTGAGTAGGAGACGACATGTCTTCTCCTTGGTACCCTTAAAGGTCAATCTGAAGGAACATGTGTTGACACAACTCCAAGGAGACAGTTGGTATTTAGAGGTTACTTCAAACCTCCAGAGTGGGAGGTAGTTAGATACAAAGTATGAAGGATATAGTCTAGAAGAATATGGACTATTGAGGTATTGAGGAGGGATGTACATCCCTAAAAATGGGGATATTCAAAGCATCATACTGAAGGAAGCCCATAGAGCACTTTATTGTGTGCATTCGGGTGTGAAGAAGATGTACGCAGACATGAGGAAACTTTTATTTTGGGTAGGCATGAAGCGTGATGTAGTCCATTTCGTCACCAAGTTCCTAGAGTGTCAATAAGTGAAAGCTGACCACCATCACCTGGCAGGCCTCCTACAACCACATGATGTTCCTATGTCCAAGTGGGAAGTCATCTCTATGGATTTTGTTGTGGGGTTTCCGCTCACATCTCATAGACACAATGCCATTCTTGTGATAGTGGATAAGTTAACCAAGATTGCTCATTTCATTCCGGTAAGAGACACTTACGATGTCACTGATGTGGCACATGTAAATTCTAACCTTGAACAATATCTACTACAGACTGATATTCAGAAAAGAACATAAAAGATATAATGGAAAATACAAACATTACACAGAGATTTTTCACCTGGAAAACCAAACTGGGAAAACCAGCATATATTATATTCATACATTGTGTTACATTGTTTGCAATACAATATACATATAGGAGCCAGCGGCATCCAAAACCCTAAACCAATGAATTGGATTAGTCCAAAACCCTAATTCCTTAACGGGAAATAGAAAACCATCAGCAAAAAACCATGTGCCGAAAAACCTCCTAATATCATGTGGTCCCGAAAATATGTCGTCCCGGTAATATGTTGTCACGAAAATATATCGTCCCGGAAATATGTCGGCCCGAAAAAAAAAATTCGAGGGCGCTGCCCCCGAACCCCTACGTAGGGGGCTCCGCCCCCCTACACCCCCCCTCTAACCCCCCTACGTGCCCATCACAGGCACTCAAACACTACTACTCGTGCAAAGAATATAACACATACCCAACATTCTCCCACTTGTTGTTTTCTTCGCACACAGGGGGTTACAGGGTTACATAGTCAACAATCCAGGGCAGCAATGCCCATGGATCCTCTACACCAAGAGAACTTCTCAGTGCTCACATATTTTTTTAATGAATCTGCAACATTCTTCAAAGTGTCCACCTTCATCAAT